>OY744475.1:47444870-47857608 GCA_963556175.1 Tipula confusa | reverse complement strand
TAATATAATTTGATGGTAAAATAAATAATGTAAACGCATGTGTTTTAGTTTTGATTATTCCTCATTCTGCATATTTAATGATATTCGTACAAATTTTGGGGGCTCAACCGGGATGATAAAAGCAATCCGAATGTTTTAAATTAAAATATGGATGGGACATTGAGACATTTAAACACATAAAAAAAACAACGACTATGATGGACGCCATTTTGAAAATGGGTGAAATCTAAAACACTGAAAAATATAAAACAAAAAGTGAAAGCAAAGAGCATGATTTCTAAAAATTAATGAAATGGAATCACATATACATAAGTAAATAAAATAAAATCAATGTGGATGTACGCAAAATAATTTGGTACATTTGGTTTGCAATAAAAACAAAAAGATTTAAAGTAAAAGAAAAGGCGGGAAGAACAATTTTTTGAAATTTTATGACAATCGGGGAAAAATAGAATATAATTGGAGAGTTTCCAAAGTTGAGGAACCAGTGGAAAGAAAATATACGTAGCGATTCGAAAATTGACAGTCAACATTGTCGCCGAAAAATCAGCATATGTTATTTTTAAATAAGTAGGTTTGGTAATTTTAAGTTATTTTAAGGATTTGTTTTGTTCCAAAATATTTATGTTGAATCTTCGATCAAGATTTAAGTTGAAGTAAGATTCAGAGTGAGTTTAAGTAAGTTAAAGTTAAGTAAATTCACGTGGTGAGTTGTTTTTTTAAAGTAAAGTGTCACTCTGGGTTTCAAAGCATCTGTTAATTATTATAATTGTCAGGTGTAATTTAATGAAAGGTTTGGAGTTGGAAGTTTTGATTAAGTAAGTATTTCGGATAATTTAGAAAGTATTTATTTTGGGATAAACAAGTTAAAATTTAAAGTTATATAAACTCAGTTTGATAATTTTGTTCATGATTTTGTTCAAATCAAAAGCTAATCCTTGTCATTAGTTATATAAGTTTAATTAAAAGTCACTTTATAAAGATAAATTAAATAATTTTAACGTAAAGAATTTCTTAGTAAAATGGATCGCAGTACAATTTTAAAGTTGTCTAGTGCCGATCTAAGCAATGAGTTACAAAACAAGGGTCTTCTAACTAGGGGTTCGAAGACCGAATTACAAGAATTATTGCTAGAGGCTTTAAATTTAAGTGACGAAAATGAACATGTAAGTTCTTCTGAAGGTACCGATGGCGGAACTACTGCTAGTACGACTGGAAGTAAAGTGCATCGTCGGAAAATAACAAAGTACGTTCAAAGATGTCTAGGAGTCTTTAAATACATTTAATGGATATGACGATTACCCGATTCATAAATTTATTTTGGAATTCGAAGAAATGGCAGAAATTATGGGATGATCAGCCTTAGAAAAGTTTATTTACGGTAAAAGATTAATGCGAGGTGCAGCGAAACTTTTCTTAAGAACAGCGAGTAGTATAAAAATGGGATGAATTAAAATCGAAGTTAATGGAAGAATTTGGAAAAGTTTTTAGTCGAAAAATGAAACCTACCGAAAGTTTTCAACAATACAGTTTAATTATGAAGAAAATAGCAGCAAAAATAGAATTGAAAGACAGCGACCTAATTGAATATATGGTTAATGGAGTAGTTGATGATCCATTGAATAAGGCCTGCTTATATGCATCCAAAACTATAAAACAACTTAAGGAAAAAGAATTATTACAAATTTAAGTCCGACCAATTCAGTTCATCGAGTAAAACCGATAATTCACAACGATCTAATATCAATCAAAAAGATAAGGTAAACCGTCGAAATTGCGGTAAATGCGGGATGACAAATCATACTACCAATTTTTGTCGTTCTATAAAGCTTTAAAATATTTTTCTTGCAACGAGTTAGGCATATTGCTCCAAACTGCCCCGCAAAAATTAAAAGTGAAAATAAAGGCATTGTAAAAGATTCAAAACAATTAAATGTTTGCGTATCTGATTACAAGTTTAAATAAAGAAGTTGAAATAGCCGGAACGAAATTGATTGGATTAGTTGACACTGGAAGTTCTAAGAATCTGATGACCATCAGATATTATATAAAAGTTAGCTCTCCAAAATTAATTGATGAAAAATTGATCTTAAAAGAATAGAAGAAAACCAACTGCAGACGTATGGATATTTTGTAAAGGATGTTGAACATCCTTTACAAAATATAATAACATAGATAATTTAAAAATTAATTCAAAAATATACGTAGTGGCCGATAAGGATTTGCCTGTTGATTTTTTAATTGGAATCGATTTTTTTAAATATATATATATATATATATATATATATATATATATATATATATATATATATATATATATATAAATATATTTATATTTATATATATATATATATATATATATATATATATATATATATATATATATATATATATATATGTATAATTTTTTCTTTTATAATTTCTTTCGTTAGTTTGATGTAAACGAGCATAAAGCTTTTAAAGCTTTATGTAACGATCAGTATCAAAATATAATTTTAAGTGTAGTTTACCATCCAACCGCTTAGTTAAACATGTAATGACACATCACATCACACTTCTACTACTCAGAGCTTTAACAATCGTCATGCCGGAAATAAATCTGAAAAGGAAATCATATAATTAAATCAACAATATTTTCATCAAAAAACATAATTTTTTGTAACTCGACTCTACTTATGAAAAATTGTATCAAAAAAAGGAAAAATCTCCAAAAAAAAAAAAAAAATTTAAAATACAAAATCGGATAAACAGTAAGGATTTCCGTTTCGGTACATTTGTTGTTTTTCATTATCTTGCTAAGACCAAAGAAAAATTGAAAATTATTTACTGTTGTGCTTTTTGTGAGCTTTTTTTGTATTTATTTTTTTTTATTGTAATAAATCAAATGAAATGATATTTATGATTTTGTTTTAATCTTCTTGTGTTGTTTGGGTACGATTGTGATCCTTAGAGATGAATATTTTTTTTTGTTTATCTGTTGAGAAAGATTCTATATGCTCGTAAATACTTATGGCAGCAGGAATTTATAAATAAATAATAGTTTAAGGACAGAATTATGAATTATAGTATTTTATATGTGACATTTGGTTTTATTTATTTATTTTTAGAAAAGGGAAAATGAGTTATGGTATTTGGTTTAGTTTCTTTTGGTGGTTTGTTTTATATAAAAGATAATCATTTAATTATATATTTAAGGGGTAACAAGTATTGTTGCTATAATTTAAACTTTCAGATTTAATACTTTAAATATTAAACTTGATGATTTACTTAAAAAAATTGTCGATCAAAAATGTTTACAAAAATGCTTGAAAAAATATATTCAATGGTGGAAGCTTTTAAAAATATAAATATTATATATATATATCTATATATATATATATATATATATATATATATATATATATATATATATATATATATAAAACAAAAATATAATTTTAATACTATAAGAACGTACCCGCCGTATTTGATTTCCTCCACACAAACTATCCTTTGCAAAGTCCCGAAATATCCAAAAATGGTCCTTGTGAGATCTCAGTGACTAAAAATATTTTGTTTACTCCTTCTGACCATATCAAATTGTATCAATCATGAAGTGGGAGAATGGGGACCGTAGGTTTCTTTTTTTTTTTAATCATTGTATGCGGTCGGAGGCACATTCCATGTGAGTGTGTCCCGGAACGAGAAATTTGTGATCAATTATCTCTAGATGCGGGAAAATTTCAATAAAAACTTGGAACATTGCTACTAAAAACAAGAATTTTTATTTTGTCCCGCACATCGTCACTATATAAAACGAGATGTGTTATGGTATGAGGCAAATTCAATAAATTGTCAAAGCAGCATGAAGCAATTTCCACCCCTATTAGCGATTGCTTATTAGTTCAAAGGGGTCGTTTGTAAAACGATATCGATGATTGTAGATATTCGGGGTAGGCAAACATTGCAAATCAAATGTATATACTTTCATTGATTTAGTCGATGTGGCTGCAAGTTTGTCGGCTCAAATTAAGTGATTTAAAGATTTCCGAAAACTTTGAAAGTGAAATTTTTTGCGGTACGATCGCGGTATAATAATGACATATTCAGATCTGATTGTAAGAATTTAATTTAGGTATGCCTTCTTGATTAATGACTTTCTTGAGGGGAAACTGTTAATAAGTTCGACTACTTCTTTAAATTTTTCATCTGCAATCTTATTTCCTGGAGTATGGCCACAAATCAACGACAGTATATTATAAGACGCATGTATGCAGCCGATGTAAAAATCGCAAAAATTAATACATCATCATTATCCGGGACTATACAAAGTAGTAGTCGTTTCTACATTATAATATCACTGATGCCAATTATATCGAGGATATACAGAAACTTTGCAAGAAGTACGACCAAAAACACAGCTAGAAAGTTTTCAAAAAGACAAGCTAGATGATGAAATAAAGATGTTGTGGGCTAGGCATTCGGTGAATACTGATTTTGCTAAGCTCAAAGACTTCTTGATTTTTTAAAACTACGAGTTAACTCGTTAGTAACATTCCAGCCAAATCTTTCAAGTTACAAATCGTAAACAACTAATATGGGACAAGCTCGAAATTTACATAACGGGTTTTCTAATAAGAGGTTTCTATGTATTCTTAAAGCGAAATTAATGAATGTTTATTTCATTGTAAAGAGGATGGTATGCCTTAGAGGAATTTCCCATGATCCATTGGCACATTTGCGGCTGTATGTCCTCGATAACTTCACGAATTCCATCTTTAAGGTCTTGAATCGATTGTGGAGCATTGCATAGACCTTATCTTTTACGTGGCCTCAAAGGAAAAAGTCTAAATGTGTTAAATCACAAGATCTCGGTGGCCAATTGCGATCACCTTTTCGAGAAATAACACGGTCAGGAAACTTTTCTTGCAAAATTGCGATTGTTTCTTTGCTTGTGTGGCACGTAGCGCCGTCTTGCTGAAAACAAACGTCATCCACATCAATATCTTTCAATTCTGGCCATAAAAATCATTAATCCATAGCTCGGTAGCTCAATCCATTCAACCTAAACAGTTACACCAGCCTTTTTTTTCGAAAAAGTAAGGTCCAATCACACCGCCGAGGTGTGACTGTCAAATATTCACCATTTTTGTAGTAAATTTTAACAATTTCAATGCGTTGTTGAAGCGTGTATCGTACCATTTTTAGTAATGGCGTAGCTTTTACTTGTCAAATGTCAAAAGATAACAACTTCAAAATTGACGGGTGCCCAAATAGCAGGCTATTCAAAATGAAACTTCTTATTGAGTAACCCTATACATCTACTCCATTAGTCTGTTCAGTATGCAAGCGGGAAGATAATTTACAAATAAAGTACTACAAGTTTTGGTAAATGTTTGTGGCACAACTGCACACTTCTCAAATTACTGTAAGAGTAACGAAAAATGCTCGATATGTCACCCAAAACATCATGCTGCATTATGTGTAAAATGTAAGATAATAATAGTATAGTAGCTTTAGTTTCAGTTCCAAAGGATCTAGTCACTCATGACAAGCATCTCAATTACTCGTTAAACTAATAGATACAGCTTAAGTTAAATCACTGCCAAGCCTATTACAAAATCAACAAATATCAATTATTAGAAAAACCAATAAATTTAGGGTGCCAATTCAAGCTCCTGCTACATTTTTGCATACAACATTTATGATTATTCATAACTGAATCGTGTATCCAGAAATTACAACTACCAGGGGATAATGCGCATTTAATTATTATGGGACTTGGGCAAGGATGGAGGCATCCATCCTTGATCCTTAATGTATACGCATATTTTCCTGTAGTTATACATCATTCTTGCCAGCTACAAAGGTAGATCTTAATCAGCGGCATCCCCTTAAAAATCTCCAGGTTGCTGATCCAAAATTTAATGTTCCCGGTGGTGTTTTTCTTTTGATAGGCACCGATGATTTTTTTCAAATAGTTGAAAATGGGAAAATTACCACTGTTAGTCATCAGCCAAAAAATATTAATACAATTTTTGCATGGGTTGTCACTGGCAACATCTTAACGCTGACAACAATTTGAGTGTTTGACGATAATGGCAAGGCAAGGAGTCAAAAACCAAGATTTTATGATTAAAATTATAACTTCATGACCAAGTTCAATGCCTTAGTGAGCTAAAGAAACATTGGCTGATACTTTGCAATGTGCTACCAGATTTAAAAAATTTGTTGTCAACCAGTCAAGACCAAATAACAGAACTCCATGGTTTCGTTGATGCATCAAAAAAGGCTTACGTGGCCGCAGTGTATTGCAGTTGTGCTACCTGCTAAGAAAAACGACAATACATTGGCTAGAATTGTATGCAGTTGTATTGTTAACGAGACTTATGGAAACGGTTTGAAAGGCACTGGATATAAACATTTAAACGTTTTAACATTTGCATGATCTGACACCAACGATTCGAATTAGTTAACCTTTGTAGCAATTATTACTCTATAAGTATTGAGAACAATCAGGTGAAACCAGTAACACGTTTGTTTGCAGGACAACCCGGCTGATTGTACTTCACTGGGAATGTCGCCAGTTGAATCAGGCATTCCATCATAGCAAAAAAATGGCAGTTGAAAACAAAAAAGTATGTGCCGGCACAACAACCAGCTCTAATTTCGAGAGAGCTCTACGTATCACAAAAAAAAAATTTACCTTTTTTAAGGAAGTGACAACAAGGTTTTCCAGCTGGCATTAATTTCAATGGATACATGCTGTAATAAAGCAATTTTTCATTTAATTTATCGGCTTTGAGCCGAAAGGAGCCGAAAGGAGGGGGTTGAGAACCACAACATGCCTTCAAACATGATTATTTAATAGGCTGAAATTCTGATATTCACTTTGTCTTTGATCTACATAGTTTGAACCATAAAAGCCATTATCTGCATTCAAGAAGGTGATGTTTCTAAACCCATTAGTTGATGATGATGTTCTTTACATGTATTTTTGTTTGTTTATGCACAAACTACATTTTGGTGGAATTTGCGAGGCTGCAGTTAAGTCCACCAAATTTCTTTTGAAGAAGGTAATAGAGCAAAATATGCTTGCATTCGAAGAGATGATAACACTAATATTTGAGCTAGAAGCAGAACTTAACTTTAGGCCTTTGTGCGTTTTATCGACTAGCGATCTTGATACAAGCACTCCTGCCTATTTTATAATTTAAAATATTTTTTTTAAATAAATGTTTTTAGCATTAAAATAAAAATACAGAAAACCGTATATTCATATAAAAAGCTCTAATGGAAATAATTTCTATCTACAAGCTTTTAAAAAAAATGTATAATAATTTTCAAAGATGTAATTTTGGAGCTTTTTTTAGAAATGTTTTACAAATTGTGTCAGTCATTTGGAAGAGAAACCATAAATACTTAACGTTTTAGCTTAACATTTAAGCTTTTGTGTATTAATTAAATATTTTACAGACTTAATTTTTAAGCTATATTAATCAAACAAAAAATTTTAATTCTTCTTGGGAGCTTTTTTATGGAGCAGTACAATATATCTTAGAAAAAGCTTAGCACTGACAAAAATGTCAAGAACTACTTTGAAAACTTCAAACTTATAAAAATAAAGGATGTGGGAAGCTTTCGCTACAATATATTATCAATACTTTGATTAAATTAATATTGGCGAACCAAAAGCTCATTGTCTTACGATTAGCCTCCTTGTCTTATTTGAAATAAATTTAAAGCGCTTTAGATTGGGTTTGTCTAAAAATTAAATTTATGGGATTGATAGAAAATTTTGATTGGTTCAAATACACATTTGTTAAATTTTATTTTAAATTTTTGTATATCTTTAGAATTTAAAAACTTTTAAAATAAAAGCTCCAATGATTACTATGGTATCCAAATCTTGTTTTGATTGATTATCTGTAACGATTTAAAATTGAGGTTACGAAATCCCAACAAAGCTTTAAAGCAACTTATGATTCCTTGAGCTTTCAAAAAAATAATAATAGTAACTTTTGAAAAATTATTTAGGAGCTTTTGCATTTTTTTTGTTAAAATATATTTTAAATATTGTTGCCTTTTTATATCTTTAAAATTTTATAAGACTTACCAAAAGCTCAATAATAATTTTTAAAAGTTTTCTTATATTTATCCCCTTAACAATTACTTATTTATATTTGATTATTTACGTTTCGGAGCTAGACAGTTATTATGACTGTAATATTATGACAGTTATGAATTTATTGATTTAAGAATAAGAAATATGGGTTAAGGATTTTGGTGGAAATCTATAATTTATATAATTTATATCTATAATTAACATGATGTTCGCATTAAACGCAATACCTTAGAATTAAAACAAGCATAAAAGTGCCAATTAGTCATCAAAATACTTAGCAAAGAATATTTGATTTTCTTGCACAAAATTTTCAAAATACTTTTTCTATACATGGCAAATTTTTCCAACATAAAAACTATTTTATTTTTCTCAAGTAAATTTTGCCTTTGGTTTTCTTTTTGAAGACAACATAACTTGATACAACCATTGATTGTGCATAACATATTTGTAGAATAAACATTCATCTTTGTAGTTTAACTACTTGAGTAGTTAAACTACGAAAATGAATTGTTGTTGGTATCATTTTTATACCAACCTCTTCTGTTGTATAACCTGAAAATTTGTCAAAAGCTCTTCTTAACACATTTTTTATCATATATTTTAGAAGTATGTAACAAAATATGTACAACATTCTTTTGTTGTTTACACAGACCATAAATACCTTAAATGGACAAGATTTTTTATTAAATCTACCAAAAGTAACCAAATACCACAAAAGTGTATGATTTATCTTTTGTGGAACATAATCTTTTAGATTTTTGTAATGGTAAGTTTAATAATTGGTTTTTCTTAAAAGCTCTAAAAATTGTTCCAAAAAAAAAACTCTTTATTGAAAAACTGCCAGAAAATTGCGCCTGTAGTTAATACTAAAAGGTTTTATAGATTTCAAAAAAGCACTAACAAATAATGGAAGTTTTTAAAAACACGAATATTAAAAATGTTATAATTTAAGTGGTTGGTCGATTAATATTTTAAAAGCTCTTGGATTTTTTTTTAGATAAATTACAAGTCTGATAGTAATAGTTGAGAGGTGAAGAAGTATGTGTAAAAACATTTGGGGGTCTGAAAAATCTTGTAAAAGATCTCAGTAAGCCTCAAAATTGCTAACACTGCAAATTTCAGATACATTAAAATATATAAAAAATTTAAACTAAAAACAATAATAAATATAATATTAAAAGCTCGTTAAAAACAACTATTATTATTGTTTTCTAAACTACACATTATATAAAAGCAATAAAAATCTAATTAAAGCTCATTTTAACGATAAAACTGTTGTAATCCTCATTTATTTCAGCACCTTTCCATTATTTACAAATAAAGCACATTTTACAGTAGCATCGTGCACTAAACACATATAATCACTGACATGCTGGACTAGTTTCCACTCAATATCGACAATAACAACATGAACAAAAAATCACTAAAAAAATTCACTTAAAACACCAGAGCGTTAATATTATTAAACTCGATTTGTTGGCACATACGGTTAGCCCCGTTCGAGTCAACATATAATGTTGGAATGATTCATTTTGAAAATGAAATCTTTAAACGACATAAACGATATGACATTTTTTTTTATACACATCGAGTGAAAAGGGGAAAACATTGAGTATAGGTTACGAATAGCGAAACGCAGAAACACGAAAACGAAATTCTCCTACATTACTAACGAAATACTCTCTAGTTATAGTTTCTATATAAGTAACGAATAACAAAAATACTCCCCTACATTCTTCATCGTATACACATCTAATAACATTAGCGTTAAATTAGGGTAGGTCGATAACATAACACCCCTAATTGCATTTTTACTACCTGATTTCTTCGATTTTAATACAAACTTAGTTATACATTCTTGGAATATCTTATGTCATGATTTCAGTTTTTCTCATTAAAATTAAGATGAAGTCAACGATGACGATGGAAATAGGAAAATAACTTATTGAATGCGCACACGTACCGCATGTAAAATTAACTCGAACAATAATGAACGAGTGATGAAAAATTGTATGGGAAAGTAAAATTTTTGTAAATGCTTTGAAAGTGTTTTATAACGTGATATATATTCATGTACCATTAAATTAGAGGGGAGCCTTTAGTTTTAGTCGTAAACTCTTTAAAATTTTAATTAACGATTTCAATTGATTATCAAGTTCCATTAACAATGATCCATTATCTAAATGAAAGGTCTAAGGTTTAAAATCACCTAGGAAATATTTCCTTCTAATTTCACAAAATGTCAAAAAAAGCTTTCATGAAGATATTATGAATTGTCTTTTTAATAGTTGTTTTTAACGAGCTTTTAATATTATATTTATTATTGTTTTTAAAATATTTCAATTTAATTTAAAAATGCTCAGTTAAATAAATTGTGAAATATTAATAGAATTTAAATGTCAAAGCTTTAGCTAAACTGATTACTTTTAATTAAAATACATACTAAATAGTTTATTAAAAAGTAAATACTTAAAAAGCTTTTATAATTTTAAATTTTTAATCCTTTAATCATTTTACTGATATTTAATGAAAATAAAAAAACCAAAGCAATTTTTGTATTAAGATAAAAGCTCTTTAATACGTTAAAATTATAAATATTTATAAAAGGTCAACTAATTTAAATGATAACTAGGCATGCCATCTGTGATATTCTGGTTTCAATCATAAAAGCTTTTAGGATAAATAAAAATATACAATATATACAAAAAACACTTTAAACATATCAAATAATGATATGATAATAATGATACATATCAAATATAAAATAATGATTTTAAATATACAAAATATAGGAGAGAACAGGGCATGATTGATAGGGCTTGTTCATTCTCTTCGCTTTGAACTCTCATCGAGTTCAAATTCTAGTGGAAGCTAACATATTTTACTGATGGCTCGTTCATACACCCCTGTTTGTGTTTCAACGCTTACTACGCGGATTAATTTATCAGCTCCAAGGTTTACAGCTACAATTATCCCCATCTGCCACTTCATGGAAGGTTGCCACTTCATGGAACAATTTTCCCAATTTTTATGTTTGCTTGTTGATCTTCCCATTGTCGGCGATGCTGAAGTTCTTGTAGATAATCCTTGGACCACCTGCCCCAAGAATGTTGAGTGAGTTGCTGAATGAGGCGCCATCGTTTATTGTAACTGATTGACTCATTGGTGATGTTAGGTTCTGGTATCTCAGTCAGTGGTCGGCCGATTAAAAAAGGTGCTGGAGTGAGGATAACTGTGCCATCAGGAACTGACGTGAGTGGTGTGATGGGCCGGGAATTTAAAATGGATTCCACTTGTTTGCATAATGTATTTAATTCTTCATATGTAAAGATTTCGTTGCCCATAACACGACGTAAGTAAAATTTTGCAGCCTTTACGGCCGCTTCATAAAGTCCACCAAAATGCGGAGACAGTGGTGCGAAAATCCATTGAATTTTGTGGTCTTGACACATATTCTGTATGTCTTGCTGAAAGTTGGAGCCTTGAAGAAGTTGGTACATTTGGTTTAGGTCAGAATTTGCTCCTACAAAGTTTGTCCCACTGTCAGAGAAAATTTTCTCACACAAAACTCTCGTAGAAGTAAAACGTCTGAATGCACCCAGGAAGACTGCTGATGACAGATCTGCAGCAAGTTCCAAGTGGACGGTCTTTGTTGAGAAACAGGCGAAGATGCAGCGGTATGTTTTGATCGGTGCTCACCGACGAATTCTTTGCGTAATGTAGAATGAACCACAAAAATCAATTCCAACGTATTATAGTGGTGTTGCTTCAACTCGCTCCATCGGTAAGCTTCCCAATTGTTGGACTATTGAAGCTGGATTGACTCGGTGACATCGAATACACTCTCGAAACACCTGAGTTGCTACTTTTCTGCACATGGATTGGTCAAAACTGCTCTCGAACCGTTGCCAATAATGCTTGAGGACCAATGAGAAGTTATTTTCTGTGAAAATGAGTAAAGAGAGTTTTGGTAAATGGATGGGAGGAAGGAAACAAGGTGTTTCGTCGAGTATGGCAGATTGCAATCTGCCACCGACTCGCATAAGGCCACTTGCATCTAGAAAAATGACAGGCTGCTTAGTTGTTTTGAAGGAATGATGAAGTCCTTCTTTGGTAATCTGTTTTTCTCATTCGAAAAACATTCGGCTTAAACTAGACGAATGGTAATTTGTAAACCTTCTTTGAAGTCTTGGCTGTTCAAAGGCCCTGTGATTTGTCCATCTTTTTCTTGCGGCTATTGTTTATGAATCTGCTAGCATATGCCATCACTCTTAACAATTTATTGTAATTATTTATGAATTTTATTCTTGAGAAGAAGTTATCTTCGCTTGTAGATACAGTTGTCAAAGCAGTGACCGCTTTATATTCGCAGTCTTTATAGTCATCACCAGCGGACGTCCCCGAAGTCAGCCACGGAGCCTTTAGAAAATGTAACATTTGTGGGCCATTAAAGCACAACTCGGATCGTATTAAATCAGCTGCCATTTTTCCTCGAGAAACGACATGAGCTGGATTTTGTGTTGATCCTATATGGTACCATTGTTGCTGTGACATTAGTTAAGCCAACAATAATGCCGCTGATAACTCTAATCGTGGTATCGTAAATAGAGCATAAAAGTTGCACAAAGAACCGTCCGTTCGGTTGTGCACATCTTGTATAAATTGCTGCACCATAAGCTGTTTCACTTGCATCAACGAACCCATTAAGTTCAACACCGCCACTCGGAATACTATCGTCAACCAGAAATCGTGGAATGGATAATTGATTCAAATCACATAGAATTGTTCGGAATGTCTGCCAATATGTATGGTAATGCATTGGCGAACTCTCGTCCCAATCCAACTTAAGCTGTCACAACTTCTGCATAAATATCTTATCCAAGACTATGATGGAAGAAACTAATCCCAAAGGATCAAATAGCTGTGCAATTTCGGAAATGACATCCCGTTTTGTCACCTTGGCTTGATTGGAGATCTGCTTTACACAAAATTGAAAGACGTCTTTTTGCGGTTGCCAGAACATCCCCAATATCTTTATGTATTCGTCATTATCGAACTGCACTAATTCTTCATGATGTTTCAAAGGAATATCAGCAATAATATCTGGCGAAATGACACACCATTTTCGTAGCTCCATTCCGCACGTAGAAAACACATTGATAATTGACGTTTTAACTTCATTGGCTGACTTTAAGGAGTTATCCCCGGTTAATAAATCGTCGACATATACGTCGTGACGAATTGCATCGCTAGCAGCAGGAAATTTCTGTTAGCTGTCCATTGCACATTGTAAGCGACAACAAGTGGCAAGAAATGGGACTGACGATGTACAATAAGTTACTGTTTTTAGGTGGTAGCTTTGAAGCGGCTCACTTGTTTTATTCCGCCAATAGATCATCTGATAGATGGAGTCTTGTTGATTTACTAGTATTTGGCGGTACATCTTCGAAACGTCTGCACTAAATGCATATTTGTGTGACCTAAAACGACATAGCACATATACTAATTCATTTTAGACCACTGGTCCTACCATTAAAATATCGTTTAACGAATATCCACTGCTCGACTTTGCTGATCCGTCAAATACAACTCGCAACTTTGTCGTTGATTTATCTGGTTTAATTACGCAGTGATGATGAAGGTAGTAGTTAGATGGTGGCATTTCATCATCTGGTACTCATTTCATATGCTCGAGTGCCAAGTATTCGTCGATAAAGGATTTGTAAGCAGCTTGTCGATGCAGTGTTTGAAGTTCGCGATCTCGACAAAGCCTCTTTTCCAAATTATAAAACAGTCGCATTGCCGTTGTCGATGAACCGCCCAGCACTGTCGGTTTATGAGTAAAGGGCAATCTCACTATAAATCTACCCATTTCATCTTATTTGATATGTTTGACAAAATGTTTATCGCCTGGGTGATCCCTTGCAGTAATCACTTTGGAACCTTCGGTTATTGAATCAATTCTCCAGAATTTCTCAATGTCCGCTTCCATTGTCGTGGATGATGTCAACAATGAAACTTGTCGTCTGGCAGTTGGTGTGAATGAAAAACGTTCTGGTATAATCCAACCCAAGACAGTATTTTGAAGACATGGCAAATGGTCGCCTTATTTGATTTGACTGACTTTGAACAAATCGAAGAAAATTTCAGTTCCAATTAAAAGGTCGATTTTTTGAGCTCTTCCAAAAGATGGATCCGCCAATCGTAGATTTTCTGGAATGGACCAGACATTTGTATTGATCGGTACGAATGGAGCAACGTTTGTGATTATAGGTATAATTAATTCCTCAAAATCAGTAGTAAAACTGGTTACCATTGATCGTAGCTTGATGCATCCGCTGGACC
Organism: Tipula confusa; assembly: GCA_963556175.1. Classification (NCBI taxonomy): domain Eukaryota; kingdom Metazoa; phylum Arthropoda; class Insecta; order Diptera; family Tipulidae; genus Tipula; species Tipula confusa. The sequence continues at coordinate 47,843,159 of OY744475.1, read as the reverse complement.
AAGATTGTATGGTTGATGACCCAACTCTCCTAATTTTACTCAACAAATTCATTTGAGACCCAGAATCCAATAATGCCTGCCCCACAATTGGTTGGTTAAACTTGTCCAAGACTTGTACTAAAGCTTATGCCAAGAATCCGTGTGTAGGTTCATGTTTGTTTTTAACGGATGTACGCGTAGTACTCGTGAATGGCATAGAAATGCTTGAAGAGAGGGCTGAAGATTTATCTTTACTTGACGTGGTATCTGCATTAGGAATTGTAATGCTTATACGAAGTAACGAGTGGTGTTTAATCTGACAAAACTTGCATGAATCTGGCGATGGACACTTGTCTACCAGATGGCCAGGTTGTAGACAATTCACACATAGATCTCGAGAGTTCACCTGTTCACGTCGATCGTTAATTGACATCTGCAGGAATGCAAAGCAGCGCATAATGGAATGTGATTGTTTATTGCCCAGCACGCAATGGTAATTTTTTTTTTGTATTGGCATGATATGTACTCGGAAACTTGTTAGCCTATTATAGTTTGGATTGTTAAAATATATTTAAATATGCCAGATATTCATAAGACTTTTGACGAATATTTCCAAAAAAACTTCATAAACAAGTACTTGATCAAGATTTTTAAACCATTTGACATTGCTTAAACATTGACATTAATTGTATTTATCACTTATCAATTGTATTTTAATTTTTTAAGTCACAGTTAAGTTAAAAAAATTTACAAAAATCTTAGCTTTATAGGCTTTTATTAGAAATTAAGTAACATTACCACGTTTACAAAATTTAAATAGAAACACATTATTTAAAACCATTTCAACCCTTGAATTAAAAATAAAGCAATGTGGGTTATAATAATTTAAAAGCTTTTTGGTTTAAGAGTTTACTTTTATATCAAGTTTTACTCAAGTAATCGCAGTGAAAATAAAATTTAAGTTTAAAGCTTACAATGTAGGAGCTGTTGAGCGCAAAAATAAAAAGAATTAAACACTAGAATGATTTGATAGTCGATGTTTATTATTTGACAAAACAAACGAGAGTGAATACAATTTTAACGTGAATTATACTTCTAGATTCATATGTAACAGTAAACATAGTATGTATATATTGACAAGTACTAAAATTGCGTGTGTATGTGTAAGAATAAGAATAATTAAATTATTTAGGGTGCAGGTGAGTATAAATAATATTTGTTTTAATTTACTTTTCTTAACAAGAGCAACAAATAAACAAACAACTTTAAACTTAAACCGACATTAAAGTTTTAGTCTCAAAGCTCCATTTTTAAAATTAAAAATGAAAATTAATTAAAATAATTTTTATACATTAAAATAACATTAAAATATTTTCAATATTTTTTTAATCCTTCATTTTTTATAAACTTTCAAGTAAAGTTGAAAAGCTCAGTTGGATAAATTAGGAAATCGTAACAGAGTTTTAATTGAAAAGCTTTGAACAAATAGATTCCTTTTGATTAAATTACTAAATAATTGATTAATCTTTAAACAATTTAAATATTTAAGCTTTTAATAATGTTTACTAAACTTTGATGATTAACAAGTTTACATTTTAGTGGTAAAATATTTTTTTAGATATTTTTCAAAAAAGTTTCATATCAAATACTTGATCAACAATTTACACTTATCACAGTAGGCTTGTCATATTTTCATGCTTCATTAAAGCTTTTAATTTGAAAATATATCAAAAGAAAGTTTGTACATATTTATATGCAGCCACTATCGGGATCGACTTTTATATGAAAGCTCTCGATAGCAGCTCTGGATGGCGAATAAAGAAACGCACCAAATAACTATTATCAATACATTTTTAAACCCTTAAGAAGTTATTAAACCGTTAGATGCTTTGAACTAAAAATGTAGAAAGCTTTTTTATTTAAGTGTAAAAATTACTATTATTTAGAAAACTTTTATTTATAAATTTTTAACCTTTTGATAATTTTACTACATTTTGTAGATTACTTGGTTGATCCCTTTGTGGAAATAATTAAATGTCGATAGTTTCTTTAAAAAGTATATTTAAACTTTAAAATTAGTACCGAAAAATTAAATTAAAACAAAAAAATGAAAGCTCTGATATTTTTTGTATTACACAACGGTTTTTATATTAAATCATTTACAATTTAAAAGTTAGCGGAATATGAAAACTTAAATACAATAAGTTTTTAAAAGTTGACTTCAGTCAGTTAATCGGTTACCCACCAAAAAAGCTTTTTTGATTTCATAAAACACTTTAATCCAATTATATTATTTTACATTTATAAAACGCTCAACTAATTTGAATAATGGCTTAAAATCTTAACATTTTGGTTTTAAACATAAAACATGACTATCTTTAAAATTAAATTTTAATTTACAATAAATTCACACGACACTTTAAATATATTTCAAAAGAGTTTCATGTTTTGAATCGTAAAGTCATTTAGCCAATTATTTGTAGGCTAAAAGACTTAAGATTTAAAATTTAAGAAATTATAAAACAAAGTTTTTCAAACTATTGCAGTCACATATGGTTTAAATTATTAAGTCGTGGTTAAAAAAACTGAAAAAACCTAGGTTTTAGTGGTAGGTAGACCCTAACTAACATTATAATATCTACAAGAACTCATCATTTAAAAACAACAGATCATAATTTAATATAAAAGGTACTAACAAAACCTTTACGTTTGTAACAAAATTTTTACGTTATGAGCTTTAATAATTTGAAAGCTTTTAAGTTTAAGTGTTAAAATTACTCTTGGTTATACATAAGTAATTTAAGTGAAAGCTCAAATAGTGTTTAAATTTAAATAAAATTTCTGATTAAAGCTTGCAATATAGGCATAATTTCCAAAAACTTTGTTAATAAATAAATGACAGATAATTTTTAAACTAAACAAATCCAACGTTATTAAGAAACTTCTAAATGCAGATTAATAATTTTAAAAACAAATTTAATTTAACACCAACCGTGCTGAAGTCACAAACTTTTCAGTTTCTAAAAATTCACAAATATAAATATACATAATTTTAAAGGTATATAAATATATATTATTTTGCATCAATGAAAGCTCCAAATGTCATTTGGAAGATATATTTAAATCTACGGATACTACTTTGGTAATCTTTATAATGAAGTTCAAAATTATTAATAAAAAAATGCTGTGTTGTTAGCTGTTTCATTGAAGCAATTTTCTAAAAATATTAAAATAATGAAAGTTTTTAACATTTGTAAGTGAAAGCTTGACGTATTAAAATTTAAGCTTTCGAGTAACTATAAGTACATTTTAAAATAACAACAACTAATTGAATGTAAGCCTAATAATTTAGGAGCTTTCTTTTAATAAGACATGCAAATTTTAAAAGTTTGCAAATAAACCTTACAAATTTCTAAAAGCTTTGTATTTATAATAAATATCGACCTAGTGAATAACCTATAAAGATTTGTGCAATTCAAGATTTTTGAGTGTTGTGTGAAAATTCGTTATTTTTTGGATTTTATTTTTATTGTAAAGCTAAGCAACAACTGCTTAAAAGCTTATAACTAAATTTTTATGATTTTAGATTTAACACAAATTCAAAAAATATAATGTGATGTTTTTTGCATCACTTCATTTGTAAAACTTTAAAGCTTCGTAACAACAAAATAAAATTATTGTTAGTTAACTTAATTTTTTATAATGAAAGCTTTAACATATTGGTTTTTGAATCTATCAATAAATCTAACCTAAATTTAATTAAAAACTTGTTTTACTGGAAAACTTAGAAACTTTGTTTTTTATCAAACTAAAACTAATGAAATATGAAAGCTCTGTTAAATTTTTTCGTAGAAAAAACGGTTAAATTGCTAAAAATTGTTGCAAAATGAACAGATTAGATTTTTACAATTTTTACGAAATATATCATAAAAGTTCGATAAATTTTTTATTTAAGTTTCGATTGGTAGCATATTTCCCAAATAAATAAATACATCTAAGCTCATGTGTCTTAATCATAATACGTTTTTGCACAATATCAACAATCTACTTTAATCGTTTTTATCAAATAAACCATCCAAGCGATTCTTGTAAAAATAAAAAAACCTAAAAATTACCTTTGGGTTTTTATGTTTACAAGAATCGCTTGGATTAGGTAGTGCACCTAAAGTTTTCAATACCTCCCATAGAGCTATCAAGTTTTAGGTAATTTTTTTCTTTTTTTCGTTTGTTAGACCTTCACAGTTGAAACATAAGTTTTGCCTGTGGTTCCTGACTTAAACGAAAACTGCTGTCCTGGCTTTGTAATGAATAATTATTGATCACTCTTTGCTAATTTGGCAGCTGACCGTGAACATCCGACAATTTGGAAAACGGGTCATCTTACGAGAGTGTGTCCATGTTATCAAGTGGACATTTCAATAAGGAAAGATGGTGCTTACCACAAAGGAGTTGTGCGCAATTAAAAAGAACGTTATTCTTCCCCATCATTATTCCCATTAATTTTTTGCTTAGAGTGCAAAAATCCAAAGAGATATTTTTTATTTGTTATTATTAAAATACGTTAGTTAATACTACAGCCAGTCTAAGCTTATAATTTAGCCAAAACGTTAACTAGACTCACAACAAAATTTAACTTTGGTATAGAGGGTTAAACATCCCATTTCCGTCTCTAAAGATACATTTTGAATATGTTGTTACTAATTAACGAACGTTCTAGGTAGTCAGCTAAAATTTGTGACACAATTCGTTACCGGTACAATATGTAATTATATACCTTCTATTTATACATTTTTGGTTAATGATGAGTATCAAACTCGGGACCGTGGTGTCATAAGCAAGATAGTAACGCTATACGACCGGTGACTCTCAACAAACAATTGTTAAATAAAATGGTGGCCAAACTGAAAAAATCACACCAAAAACTACCTACTTTATGATAATTCGACGGAAATTTAATATACCATCGTAATTGATAACATCACATTCAACACACACACACACACACAACAAATCACATTTACAAATACGAACAAATCGGTTGACAAATATATTCAACATACACCCCATACTCAAATATCATAAATTGATAACCACCAGGGTTGTTGATGATTTTTTAGTTACAAATTTTTTAACGATATCGATCATGTTTGGAATATTTACCATCCCTCCCTAGTATGCTCTCGTGCACACATATCAGCGCTATCAATTTATTCAATCGTCAAAATATTGAGTTTCGCTGGAATCGAATAAATTTCCGTACAATTTTTTTTTTATTTTTTGTATAAACAAAAGCGTATAGCATTTTTATACAAATTCGGATGGATATGATAATGATATGCTAATCTGTTATGTTGGTAACATAATTTGAAGTTCTGTTAATAAAAATAATCATAGCAACACATTCATTATTTTCTGTTGTATAGTCGTTCCTTTTGTATGCGGGCTTCATAAAAATGGAATTATGATAATCCACGAAATTATTAAGTCAAACATTTGAAACATTAGCAATTTGAAATGGAGACCAAATAATCCAAGCAGATGCTTTTTGATATATTTAACGACTGTTAAATGGGATGTATCAGAGACGGCATTGCAAGCACCAAAATTATATGTTAAAACAGCAACCACAATTAAAATAAAAATTTTCAATTTTCGCAAAAAAACTGCAAGTGGTAAGCACATGTAAAATGTCACAAATCAGCAATTTATGGATTGTTATTTTGTGTTTATTCTACTATTATTTAAATTCATTAATTTGTGGGGCCTTTCCTAATTTTTTTCCCAATAAATTGTCTGTCAAAATGTATGAATATTTTAAACCAGTATTTGTGCTAGTATCGAGAGCTTTTGTTTAAGGTATCAGTCATATCAATCGGACTACTATTTCGTCTTTTTTCTCTTTTTATGACAGTTATTGCTAAATTTGTTGGCTAATCCCTTGCCTACAATTTTAGCTCAAAAACAATTTGTTAAAATTTATGAATATTTTAAACCAGTATTTGTGCTAGTATTAAGAGCTTTTGTTTAAGGTATCAGTCATATCAATCGGACCACTATTTCGTGGTTTTCTGTTATTATGACAGTTATTGATAATTTTGTGGGCTAATTCCTCGCCAAAAATGTTAGCTCAAAAATAATTTATTTGTAAACATTTATGAATATTTTAAACCGGTATTTTGGTATCAGTCATATCAATCGGACCACTATTTCGTGTTTTTTTTCTTATTATGACAGTTATTGAACAATTTATGGGCTAATCCCTTGCCTACATGTTTGGCCAAAAATAATTTGTAAAAATTTATGAATATTTTAAACCAGTATTTGTGCTGTTCGTCTTTTTTCTCTTATTATGACAGTTACTGATAATTTTGTGGGCTTATCCCTTGCCTAAAATTTTTGCTCAAAAATATTTTGTTAAAATTTATGAATATGTTTAACCAGTATTTGTGCTAGTATCGAGAGCTTTTGTTTAAGGTATCCGTCATCTCAATCAGACAACTATTTTGTGTTTTTCTACTATTATGACAGTTATTGATAAATTTGTGGGCTAACCCCTTGCCTAAATTTTAAATAATATTTTTTTTATTGTTTATTTTATCTTAGAACTTTTGTTGTTTCTGCTGTTTGTTGTTTCAGCTGTTGTTTGAAATTCGGGACATTCCCGTTACTTCCACACAAATCTTCCACAATTATATTTCCTGATATTTTATAACAGCTGTTTCAATTCAAGCTTTGCTTTAAAATTGACTTAGATGGCTATTGCATTTGACCGATTCATCTTTTTTTGCTTTTATATCATATTGTCAATTGTTTTTGTTTCATCCTCAAAAATTGAAGTTCTTTTTTAGTAATCTTTAAATTTACCACTGAACGAGCTCTTTTTCTGTATATGTAAAGTGTAAAAATTTTGCAATTAATAGTAGTGACCAGCAATGGCCCGTTGCTTCAATTATCATTTATATGTTAATAGAACAAATAGTTTATTTCCTATGACGTAATGATATAATCCAACACTAGTACAATAAAACAACACATTAAAATAATAAATTTGGATGCTTTAGGGTTTGGAACACCATCCCCGACCACAAACACAATGAGCACAAAATCTAAAAATGTAAATCAATTTAAATGCAAATTCAATTCAAGTTTATCCATACGGGTTTATATACCAGTAGCATGTACAATATGAACAAAACAAAAACAAAAAAAAAAAAAAAGCTTTTGAAAAATGAAAATATACAGTAGATTTTTCATCAAGAAAAATGTTTTTCAATTTGTTTTTTCTCCATTTTCTTGTGTTCGTTTTGTTATCGTATATAAAACAAAAAGAAAGTTACACAAGACAAATTTCCACAAAAACAAAAAAAAAAAATAAAAAAATAAATAAAAATAAAAAATTCGACAAATGTAAAATAATAAAAAGCGATAGAAAACTTTTTAATTTAAACTCATTTATGTGTGATGTTGGGGATGGATTTTTTTCGTTTTTGTAAATTTTTCAATTAAAAAAAAAAATTCGAATTAAATTAAAATTTTGTCTCACTGTGTTTATTGGCCAATTTGGTATAGATCATCACGGCATATAAAACAGGAACGGTGTTGTTGTTTTGATTATGTTAAACTTATTTACATTGGTGGTGACCAATTTAAAAAAATTGGAATTCCGTTAAATTTTACGGTTGTCTAATAAAAGATTGAGTTAAAAAATGTTATCGCTTCTAATAAACCATTAATTATGTCACCATAAAAACGATGTAAACACCCATATAGCATTTAAGTCTACGTTTTGATGCAATCAACTATAATCCGGCAGTTTAAGTGATTCTAAAAACTTGCTGAAGATTGCAAGTTCAGCAAAAGTTCATCCAAGTTAGTTCAAAAGTTCTTTCAAATGTAGTATAAAAAGTCCATACGCATTATTTGGCCACCTTGTGTTTTCCAATGTGTTTAGCAAATAATAAAATTTCAATCCCAATTTTAAAACAATCTGTCACTGCCACAAAAATTTTAATCAATAAAATATTTCAACATTCAACAAATACGAGACAGTTCCAAAATCTACAAAACTTTTATTTATTTATTTCAAAAAATTAAAAAAAAAAAAAAAAAAAAAATTAAAAAATTAAAATTTAAAAATTAAAATAATAAATATTTTTCCATGTGCTGGGTAAACTAAGCAAAATAAAAAAATGTTCAACATCTGACGATAAAATTTTTGTGTTATATTTTTCAAAAAACTACAGCAAAAAATATTCAATTAAAAAATTTAAAAAAGAAACCTAGAAAAACAAAACAACAACAATAAAATAACAAAAGATTATAAAGCCATGATGAGCTTTTTTGTTGTTTATGTACTGTGTGCACAAAACAAAAAAAAACTTTAAAAGTTCATTTCTGTTGAAGCTTTTACTGGAGCGGATTTGGTATTTAATTATTTTTTATAATATTTATAGTATTTTATATTTAATTTATATAAGTGTGTGTAAGTTATTGTTTTTTGAGTTGTGCAACTTTTTATCAATTTATTTGTGTTAAAAATTCTAAACTTTGTCGCTGTTTCTCATCGTCAACATTTCTTTTTTTTTTTGTTGAACTTGTTACACAGTCTTATTGTGTACATGTTGTACAATAAATTTTTTTTTTTCAAATAAGAACATAGCAGTCAATGAGAATTTTTTGGTTGCAAATAATTTCTCTGTTTTGGTGTTGACTAGCAATTCTTAACAGAGCAGTTCTCTGATAGTTTCACATTATAATCGGTAGCTTATATGACAAATAATTTCATTTAGTTCAAAAAGCTCTAAGTCATGTTACTTAAGTTCTAAAAGGATTTTGTCAAGATTGCGTTTCCTCTATTTTTTATTGTTAGATATTCAATAAAATGACTCTCTCATTATCGTAAAGTGGAAGCTGTTTTTCAATTTCCAAATTCCTGACATTATCGAAACTGTCCTTAAATAATTACCATTAGCTCTAAAAATGTAAGAAAATGGGAATAAAATAAATTTAAATAAAAGGACGTTTATACGCGGTGCTGTAGTCTTAATGCTAGTGTAAATGCTCAATAAGGGACTAGATTACCAATAAACTGATTGACTAATGGTAAAAAGCAATCCTCCATTTCATAGTTTAACTTGTTGTTGTAATCCTGAAAGGTATCGTCTTTTTTTGCGATGAGCTTTATAGCTAAGTTGGTGCACTAAACGGAATACGTAATATAACTCCGAACGCGGTCTAAGTGTACGTTGAGCAGCACTTCTCTAGCAGCTCAGGGCAATCCATCTTTGAGCATAAAATATCACGCACAAACATTGCACATGCGATTTTACGCCTATTTGCCAAAGCTTGCAAGTTAAATAATAATAGACGGTTTACGTAAGGCTCACGAACAAAGTTAATTCAAGTTGGGCAGATACCAAAATGCATAAACCATGAACTGTTTTTGGATAATTTCAATTCTTGCAGAGTGCGATTGATAAAATGAATTCCGTACGACTGAAGCATATTCCAATACTGATCTAACATAAGAAATTAAGAGTGGTTTTAAAGTGAGTGGATCTCAAAAACCTGACTAATCTGTTTATCTAATAAAACATAAGGAAATATAATTGTATGTCATTATTCTTGGAAAGCTCTGAGATTTTTTTTTGAATGAAAGCAAAACCTTGCTTTGGGTTAACAGAAATGCTACTTTCAATCTGTAAGATATACATTTTATAAAGGAACCTATTGAGGAATTTGAACTCTCTACATGAAGCACTGTATTTATCCTTGTTATAACTGTCCCGTGAGCACTTAAATTTCTTGAAAGCTCTGTACTTGCGGTTGGCAATATTTTTTAAGCGACAATTGAACCATGGTTCAGCATAATTATTTTCTATAATTTTTTCTGAACAAATAATTCAAAACCGCTTTGAAAAGTTTTATAAAACTCCACGAGCACTAACAAAACACTCAGACTTTTTATAAAATTTAATTAAAAATGGCGTGTGGTAAATACTTGAATGTCTCGCTAAATTCAAACAAGACTCTGTGTCGATAAACTCAAGCAAAGAAAAAATCAGGTCCAAAATACAACCAAAATCGTTGAAAACTGCATTAAATTGATGCGATTCAAAATTCTCGAAGCTATCCAATACATAATTAGATAGTTTTTCTACAGTAGTCCCCATAAACTCGTCATCACTGAAGACCAAACAATTTTAAGAAGGTTAAAATCTCCCGCGAACAACAACTGATCATTTTCTTTTGGTATAGCGGCAGAACTTTTAATAAATTCTATTAATCCTTTGTCATCAACATCAGCATGACTATACATAGCTCAAAATCAGCATGATTAAACCAAATGGTATATACACAGCAACAATAATAATCCAAAACGAGCCACATTTGATCTTGACTATAACTGACTTGCGTTTATCATATTTTATATATGAACTTTCTACCACCAATAATGAGTTTGATATTATCCAGATCTCGAACACGGCGAAATACAGAGTAACGCGGTTGAAAATATTCTTCAGAATTGACAGAATTGAAAATTAAAATTCAGCCAGGTTTCTGTTAGAATAACAAATAGAGACGAATAAATTCCGTTGGCTTTGGTATTGGTAGATTTTTAATATGACCAAATGACCCTGCTAATCCCAAACTGTTGGTTGGAAGTTTTTTGGTCAGTAAACAAACTCTCTTAGCAAAACTCTTGATGGCCATATGTCTGATTGCAATAACTTATTGAATAAATCAGGATCAACACCGATTTTGAATGATACGTAGTTCAGAAGGCCGACATTTTGTTGGCTAACCGGCAATCAATATCATCCTCAGGTACTGCTAATTTACAGAAATTTAGATATAGGGGCAGGTAAAGTATTACTAGAAAATTTAGATGTACAGATTTGATTTATTCTTCAACATCATTGAAAGAACCAACAATGCACTCAGCTTGCAGTATTTGCATACGTTGAAACACCTGAGATAAAAAGTATTTTTTAAGGTGCCCCTCTACTATGGCGTCAGTAGCAATATGTGGTGATTGACGGAATAGTTCTGAAACGGTCAGATTCAGAATGATTTTCTGAACCCCATCATCCATTCTGTTGGCAAGCGCTGAGACAACATGCGCTCAATTTGTAAGTTGTATACAGCAGCACAACTGACGTAGAGTATTTAAAATCCTTTTGGCGATTCAAACAAACAAATTTGGCATACGTACAATCTTTAAACATTTTAATCCATCTATCCATCTTATAATCGATACAATTGTGATGAAAACTGACTTTGCAAATTCTGTGGCAACGTAATAAATCCCGACTGGTACTAGGTTTTTTGCATTTGCCACAAATATTCGACATTATGATATTATGTATAATATAAATAAACAGAAACGTTAAATGTAGTATTATCACACTCTGGTTTAAATCCAGGAAAAATCTCAATTGTATCTCCGCTCGATGAAACGTTATAAAACGATATGAAATGTAACACAAGGTGACAGCACAAGCAGGTAAACAAAATGTATTAAACAAGTTGTTGTTGTTGTTGTTATGTGTGAATGAATGTGTAGTGATTACGATTGAATAAAACCAAAAAACTGAGTTTAATCAAAGCCTTCTATATATACAAAGCCTCAATGATCAAAATCGTTCTTAAAATAGAGGTGGTAGAAAGACGAAACAAACTCTATCTTTCATACAAATCATATGAAAAAAATTGTTTTTTTTAAACGAATTTTTTACTTGAAAATGGCCCTAAAAATTAATTTTAAATGCACATACATTTAAAGGGATAGTTAATATATGAACGATTAAAAAACCAATGAATAAAGTCCGTTTATAGATTTTTAATTAATGTTTTAATATAAGGATTTTAAAATACCGCTATTTACAAACACAATTATAGTCCGTGACGCGTTAAACACGAATTTATAAAAAAAAAACTGAAAAAACAGTAATTATATAAAAAAAATCTTTGTTTATGATCGACTTATCTTCCGTCATCGATCTTTTACACTATTAGATTTTTAAACAATTAAAAAAATTAAATCCATGTCATTTAAATTTAAAAATTATAATATAACTACTGAATATAATTGATTGACATTTAATTATGATATATTATAAGAATTTATCTAAATATTGATATAAAAATAATATAGGTTATTAATTTCTTGTATTCCGAAAATGTGATCGAAAAAATCTATATTTTACATGTTAAGATCACATGGAAAAACATCGTTTAGATTTTACAAAAATTTCGATTAAAACTTATCTCGAATTTAAGATTTTTTTATACCAATTTATGCAATAAAAATTGTTTTCCATACCAGATGGTATGAAAGATTTTTCTGTAGGATTTTCTATTTCGCCGTAATAATTAAAAGAAATTAACGCATTTTACTAAATACGAAAGCTTAAACCGAAAAGATAAAGAGACAGATACGAGACAGACATATTTGTATGATTGGAGAATAAAAATATTTTATTTACATGTAAAACAACAACAAAAACCAATCAAAAAAATTTAAAAGAAGAGAATTACGTGTAAAAAAAACCAAAAAAAACGTAAACAAAGCAAAATAAAAAATCACATTTCAAAAACGTGAAACTTTTTGAAATGTAATTCATGTATGTGCTTTATAATAATATTATAGACAACGAAACGAGATAACAATATTAATAAATCGTCCAGGGTACTGCGTATCAGCGAACTCTAGCGGCACACATACTATTTGCATCTACATATATTATCAAAATATTAAACTTATATTTAATAAAATCAAACCACATGAAGTGGGAAGTTATCAAGATCTTATTTCGCAGATTATTTGCGCTACTCCAAGCACATTATGCTATTTAAACGAATGTCCAACCTGCCCGGAAACCGATAATATTCTTAAGGATTATATTAACAATCAATTTAGGGTTTTATTGCATTGCCAAAAGTGAAACTTAGTGAACAATTCAAGAAAAATTATCAAAAAAAAAGTTTGATAGATTTTTTTTGATTTTTGGTTTAAAATATTCAGATCCTGGAATATTCAAAAAATCACATTTAAAAAATGAAAGATAGGAGTTCTTTTTTTATTTTTTTATTTGTTTGATAAATGAATAAGCTTTGAAAACAAATAAAAAAATTGATAACTCGTTGGGGTCGAAAATACCGGGAAATGACATTAAAAAAAAAAAAACAAATTTTTTCTTTAATAAACAATTTTTTAAAAATTGTAATTATACCGTTATTTATAAGACCTATTCATTCCCTTTCATTTGAGATATGAAATATTTAAATCGGTTAAGTGGTTTTTGAGAACATTAAGTGGTTTTTGAGAGCATAGAGAACATTTTTGCAAAGTTTCATCAAAATTTCAAGGGGTCCGGACAAAATTTCTGTTTTTTGATCGGTTTTTTATACATATATAAATATATAATTATATATATATATATATATATATATATATATATATATATATATATATATATATATATATATATATTTATATATAACGTATATATTTATATATATATATATATATATATATATATATATATATATATATATATAACGTCTCTGATATATATATATATATATATATATATATATATATAATATATATATATATATATATATATATATATAATATATATATATATATATATATATATATATATATATATATATATATATATATATATATATATATATATATATATATATATATATATATATATATATATATATATATATATATATCAGGGACGAAGCGTATATATATTGAACGGAATGAGTGCTTCTGTAAAAATAATTAAATTATTTAATTTATTATATTATTATAATATACTATAATTTAGTTAATATATACTTATGAAAATATTAAACAATTCAATTAACGTTAACAACTCATATTACAAATTGTTTGTAAATATCAACGCATCTTATATAGTTGCGCAATATAATATACTCGAAATAGCAAATATTTCTTTAGTTCATATATATTCTATTGTATAGAAAGAATGCGCTAGAAAAGAGCATTCCTAGGTACATGTTAAATTTTAATTTACTGTCGTGACACTGTCGCGAACCATATAGAACAAACAATGAGTTTATATGATTCATTATTTTTAATTTCGTTTTGTGGTATCTTTTTTTTTTTTTTAATTGTTAAATTATCAATATTATTTCTAATTAGAAATTTTGAAATAAGATACAGCCAGCGTTGCCATATCGACCGTATTCCCTGTAAATCACAGTTTTGCGTTATGATCTACAGTTTTCCAATATTTTTAATAAAACTCCAGTTATTTGTAAACGGTATCAGTTTGAATATAATGTCCTTCTTAATTGCACTAGGGATTATTTTTAACCCTTTTTAGAAAATTAAAATGTAGGAATGCAATGTAATGTTTTTTGGGCACTTTTTAATCAAAGCTTTTGTTTGCTGCAGATCGTGCTCCTGAAATGATATAGGTACAACTTTCTTAGCTACACTTTTAAGGAATGGCTGTCCGAACTTGAATGTTTCTACACGCACATGTCATTCGATTGCACTTAATGTAAGCCATGCTGGAGGACAGACTTCGTATGTCGAGAAATGTGCTCGGGATAATAATTTATTTATTAAAAAGATGACGTAATTGGTACCCTTGCATGTCAACAATTGGCTGCTCAACATACTGATGAACCACCAAGCTCTTTAAATTCATTCAAACCTTAAATTTATCAAAATAACATAATACCACATACAAAATACTACTAAACTTATCTGAATTTCTAGCAACATCTAAAATGAAAAGAATTCTTTAATATGCTTTGTGTTGTTAGAAAAAATTAGTAGAAATAACACAAAAACCAACTTCGTTGGCTTAGATTAAAACTAGAAACCAAATAATATAAAGAGACGTTGCTATACCCACATATAAAAAACATCCAAAATTTAGTTTCGTGTTCCAATATTTTATTGGGTTTCAATCGTCATTGACCATTTGGTTAGCACCTGCAACAACGATTGGAACCCGTCAATTTTGGATGTTTTTTTTATATACGGTCTAAGACATCTCGTTATATTATTTTGTTTCTGGTATTACGTTACATTAAAAGAGATTTTGTATATAGTTAAATAACTTTCGGGTGTTTCGCTTGGAAGCCAAACTTTAATTTTCTAATTTCTATGGTAAAAAGAAAAAAAAACAGTTATAATAATTTAGTATGACAAAGCTAAGACAAAGGTGCAGCGGTAATGTCGAGAATTTATTCTACATGCTTATTACATACAATGTTTTGCCTATTAAAGCTGACTTAAAGGGTTAGATTTGAATTTAAAATTAGTTGTGCTTCCATTCCTAAAAATGTCACGTTTCGTCGTTATATATATATATATATATATATATATATATATATATATATATATATATATATATATATATATATATATATATATTTCTTTAAAACAAAATTTCAAAAGTTTTTCAGTATATATATATATATATATATATATATATATATATATATATATATATATATATATATATATATATATATATATATATATATATATATATATATATACTGAGAAACTTTTGAGATTTTGTTTTAAAGAAATAAATTCCTTGATTTTTTTCTTTGATTTAAAGAATAATTAGGAAAAATGACCATTTATTTCAAAGGAAATGAATTCTTTGTTACACATATTTTAACAGTTAGCACGGCAAAGGTCAAAATTCTTTAATTCAAAGGATTTATTTAATATTTAAAAAGCTTTGATTCTTTGATTACAGATTTTGGAGTTTTTTTTTTTGCAAAATATCGATAAAATATTTCATTCAAAGAATAAAGTCTTTTAAAACAAATGATAATTGTTGCTAATAAAACCAAAAAACATTTAAAATAAAAGATTATGATTTTATTTTAAATGTTCAATATGATTTATTTTTGGTTTACTGTGCAATTATGCATTTTTCATTTAACGTGGTGCAGTTCTCGATTAGAGTTGTATATTGAAATATTTCCCAATTTTTTTAATTCAAATTAAATAAAAAATAAAAAAGTTTTGAAATAGTGATTGATTTTTTAATATTATAAAGATAAATAAACCATGTATTTTTATTTAATGTGTTTGGTGGTGATTTATAAAGTTTATAATTGTTAATTAACAATAAAATGTTGACGTGTTTGTACCAAGCAAATTAATTTAACTGTTAACTTAATACTGTAAAGCAAGCACGAGAAAGAATACAATTTGAGTTCCAAAGTATTTTAATTTCCGATTTATGTTTTTTATGGGTTATCTTATGGCATACATTTGAGTGGAAACCGCTCAGAACTAGACATTTTAAAACTGGATATCTCAAAATAGGATTTGACAAAACGAGATATGGTACAAAACTGGATATTTCAAAATTGGATAATTCAAAACGAGATAAGGTACAAAATGAGATATGGTACAAACTGGATATTTCAAAACAGGATATTTTGACATGTGATTTAAACTTAAAATGATTTTTTAGGAAAGTTTTGGAATATGGCCAGTTAGGAAGGCACTCGGCGAGTTCTTAACCGATTATGATGAAATTCGATATGTAGGATGAAAGTGGGATTTTAAAATGATTTGTTGGGAAAGTTCTGGAATAAGGCCAGTAAAGTTTCATACTTGAATATTTCTAAGGAGAGAAATAGAATTTTTCTTCACTTAATGTTTTTTTAATTGCTGCTTTTCTCATCTTATTAAAATTATTAATCTTATTAATCATTGATTTGATCGAGTTTACAGTCAGTAAAATTTATCTTCATTTATTTTTTTATTCTTCTATTTAATATAACTTTTCATCACTTTAGAGAATCTTTGTGAGAAAAATTAATTAATTTTCATCAACATTTTCATCCTACATATCAAATTTCATCATAATCGGTTAAGAATTCGCCGAGTTCCTTCCTTACTGGCCATATTTCAGAACTTTCCCAAAAAATTATTTTAAAATCCCATTTCCATACTACATATAGAATTTCATTATAATCCGTTAAGAACTCACGGAGTTCCTTCTTAACTGGCCACATTCCAGAACTTACCCAATAAAACATTTTAAGTTTAAATCGCATGTTGAAATATCCTGTTTTGAAATATCCAGTTTTGTACCATGTCTCGTTTTGTCAAATCCTATTTTGAAATATCCAGTTTTAAAATATCCAGTTCTGAGTGGTTCCCATATAATATATATTCATATACAGAAAACACGTCATAAAAGCCTTTTGTGTTATGTAATGCATTTAGAGGTGTTTTTCGAAATAGTTTTTTTTTAGTTATTGCTGTAAGTCCTTCAACTTGTCGGCATAATAAACAATAATACCATAGCACAAATACAACTTTCTGGTCAAAAGGAATAAAATAAATTTTATTAACCATCGATTGATGCAACTACATTTTATTGAAATCTAGAAAAAACTACAAAAATCAAACAACATACACTCTAAAAAAAAATGTTTGAAACTTATTTATGATTCTTCGATGGTACATTTCGAATGTAAATAATAAAATGGCTGCGCCCCATCCGATTAATAGTACCACGATGCCAATATAAAAAAATTCGGTTACATTGATCGATTCGTCCAGTGGAACAGGTTTACCTACTACTGGATACGCTCCATAAACGAATATTTCATGTTGCACACGAGTTTTCCAATACTGTTCCAAGCCACCTTCAAACACTCGATCTATGATATCCTCAAATTTTTTGGTGAGCTTAAGTTTTTCCAAAAAACAAAATGCACCCGGAGCAATCAACACAGTCTCAGCCATTTTATAAAATAAGACATGGCGGCCACGTATATTAAACTGTGATACCAAAAAATCATCGGCAATCTCCTCTTCCATCAAAAATGCGTGGTCTGTAAAATTATCGTAGTTTACAAAATTAAAAATGTTGTCGGGTGGCGGATACTTGGAAACATGTAATATATTTCTAAACGGTGGATTATTTCTGAGAATCAAAACCTGCAGATTAAGATAAGAATTTCCAATAACGGTTAGATTAGTTTTTTCAAGAGCATCAATGGTGTCAATAGTCGGATAATAGCTTGGATTTATTAAATTCGATATCATGAAAGTTCCATAACCACTGTAAAATACAAAGCTACACCATAACAAACCAATAACGATCAATTTTTCGACACCATTGCGAATTTGTTGATTAACCGATAACATTATGGTGACATTGAATAGATCACAACCCATTAGCATGACTGAAGTGGCCATGTTATTTCTACGTTTATACAAATACCAAACTAATCCAATAAAAAGCATCACCACAATATACATAATAATCGAATCAATGTCGAACGTTTGAAATGAATTTAAAAAGCTCATGGTTTTGATCCGATACGGTACAACAATGACCACTTTAAAAAATGTTTTTTTGAACACGGTAGCCACTCTTCCATGTGTTCCCTCGAATATTGAAAAATGTACATTTAAACTTATGTCGACTTCTTGGTCGAATAAAACCATGACACCCAAAGTTTTTTCATCGATATTTTCCATATTTGTTTTGTGTCCTATCTTTTCCATCAGAATGTAACCCAGATTATATTTTTCCCGAATCGTTTTTATCAACCAACCATTTATGCCATACATTTCATAATCGATGGTAAATATAAACGGTGGTTCTTCCGTATACGATACCAATAAAGTTTTATCTTCATGGGCTCGCAATAAAGCTTCAAGTGATTTAATATGAGTTAAACTTTTTAAAGTTCCAGCTCCAAGTTTGTAGATACTTAATTCGACACGATTTCCAAATTGTTGTATGAATATATATCGAGTTCGATAGTAAATTCGAAATTTTCGATAAAATTTTGTGTTACTTTTAGTCTTCACGTTATCAATCAGCACCATGAACATTTCCGATTTCATTCGAAAACCATCCCATAAAATGTTTAAAAGTTTATAATCCTTTTCGAATAAAAAAGGAAATATGTATTTTGGAGCTTTGCGAACCGTTGGATTGAACTCGATTATATTCGTAATATTGCTTACATAAACGCAAATATTTCCTTTTAATAATTTTAAAATATTTCCAATAAGCTCATCGATTTGGAATTGTGGTGACACTTTTAAAAAATACAAACAATCGAATTCGTACACTGGTGGATCGGCTAATATTAATTCGGCAATTTTGTTAGCCAAATAGTCTGGTGGTTCATCATCAATCCGGATATCACTTAATGCAGGAGTAAAAATCAAAACGAAGATCAATAAAAACTGTTCCATTTTGGATTGATTCTCGTAAACTTCCCGTAAACATAAAGCTCGCAAAGCAAAGTACTGTTGTTATATATGAGTATTATTATATATTCTAGGGAATTAAATTCAAGCTCAATATAATATTGATGAAGATTTTTGATTCTGATTATTTCGTTTAAACAAATTATTTTTTTCTAGAAAGCACAAAGCGTTATATGACTAATTGTTGTTTAAACATTATAGAACGATGTGTTACTGAATTATGGGTTAGACTCTCCCTGGAGATGATTTTTTTAAATGTTGATGAATTATCGGCTGTGTGTAGAATTTACAAAGTATCGAGAAAATTCCAATTTTAGGAAAAGCTTCCAAACAATTAACAAAAAGCTCATCAACATTTTAATTAGGAACTTTAAATATTTTGGGATTCATTAATACCCATTTGTATTTTACAGAATTTGAATTAAAACAATTTCAGATCATACTCATGTATATACCCGATGCTATTTTCAGTAAACAGAGTTGGTATTCAGTATTTATATATACCAAGCGGCCAATATTTAAAAGTTTAGTTTTTTTTTTCATTGTTATTTTTTTATTTTTTTACTTTTTTTTTATTTTATTACAATCTAGTCTCCTGGACTAATGAGCAATTTGTTTCTGACATAATTTACTAAGAAAATTATATCTATGACTCCACCCATTGGCGTTCCACAGTTTCTGGTAAGTTGTTGGTTATACCAAATCGTTATTGTGGATTTAAATCAGCAAGCCGCTGTTGCATTAACAATTAAACCAGTTCAAAGGGTTTGGTTCTTTTCAATCTGCGTATAATATTGGTGTTGGTTAACAGGTGAACTGCCTCTATATTCACATGTTGCTGGAGTCTTTAGTACCCTGTTCTGAAACCTTTGAATGATACTGACGTTGCTGGGTTTTGTACAACCCCAGAGTTCAATACCATAAGTCCATATTGGTTTCAGTATTTGCTTATAAAGTAGCAGCTTATTGTATGATGATAGAGAAGAGTGTCTGCCTATCAGCCAATGCATTTTTTTATATTTTAGTTTTAGTTCTTCATTTTTCTTTTTGACGTGGACCTTCCATCTAAGTTTAGCATCCAGGGTCATGCCTTGATACTTAGCTGTGTTCGCATACGGTATTATTTCTCGATTTATTGAAACAGGTATATGTTCAACTCGTTTGTTGGTAAAATTTATGTGAACTGATTTAGTTTCATTTAGCTTAATTCGCCATCTTTTAGTCCATTTATATACTTTGGAGATAGCTGATTGTAAATTTTGTGTTGATTCTTTGTTGCTTTTTCCAACAGCTAGGATCGCAGTGTCATCAGCAAAAGTCGCCACTGTGTTGTTTTCTAATTCAGGTAGATCATACGTGTATAGTAAATATAAAATCGGTCCTAATACACTGCCCTGCGGTACACCTGCTTTTATTTCTTTTAATTCAGAATAAGTTTCAGCAAATTTAATTCTAAAGAATCTATCTTTCAAGTATGATTCCAGTATTTTAGCGAATTGCATTGGTAAGAGGTTTCTTAACTTATGATTAAGTCCTTCATGCCAAACCTCGTTAAAAGCTTGCGCCACGTCTAAAAATATCGTGGAGCAGGCATTTTTCTCTTCAAGTGCGTTCTCAATTACATTGATTACTCTGTATACTTGTTGTATTGTTGAGTGTTGACGACGAAATCCGAACTGATGATTTGGGATTAAGTTATTCCTTTCGATTATCGGATTTAACCTTTTAATCAGTATTTTCTCAAAGAGTTTAGACATAACTGGAAACAACGAAATTGGTTTATAAGATGAAGTTTCGTATGGTGGTTTTCCAGGTTTTGATATCATTATTACTTCTGCAATTTTCCACAAACAGGGCACAAATTTGATTCTAAATGCTGCATTGATAAGATAAGTAAGCTTAACTAGGGGCTTCCTTGGTAGTTCTTTTAAAATTTCTGTAGTAATAAGATCATAACCAGGAGCTTTTTTCGAATTCATATTGAATTTTATCTCATGCATGACTTCTTTTGGTGAAGTCAATAGAATTTCGTCACTTTCTTTTTCAGATTCCACCGTTATTATTTGAGATTCTAAAGTTTGATCATCATATGGTTGGAATATTTTTTCGAGTTGCTCCGCAAAACATTGAACTTTATCTTCGTTATTTCGAGCCTATTTCCCCCCTTCTATTTTTATTGGAGGGTTCTGCATTGTTGGTCTTTTAATGTTTTTGGTTGCTTTCCAAAGTGAATAACCAGTCCTGCTATCATTAGTTAGTTTTTTTAGACAGTTACTGATTGATTCATCTTTTACTTTTTGGATTTCCCTTCTTAACTGTTGGGTTGAGTTGTTTAATTTAGTTTTATATTGAGGAACTCGCGTTTGCTGCCATATTCTTCTCGCCCTTCTTTTTTCTGCCAATAGTTCTCTAATTTCTTTAGGGTAGTTGTTTTCTACTTGCTCCTCGCTTTTTAATGGAACCTTTAGGTTAATTTTTTCTTCTAAGGACTGCCTAAAGTATTCCCAACAAGTGCGTTTATTTATTAGGCTTGGATTTCTTTCTTTTTGAATTATTTTTTCGCTTAATGTCAAAAGTATAGGAGAATGGTCCGAGTTTAGGTCTCGACTTTCGTCTACTTGTATATAGTTCATTGAAATATTTTTGATTATAAAAAAATCAATTAAGTCTGGTATTTTGTTTTGATTTGTAGGCCAGTAGGTTGGTTTTCCAGTTGACAAGGTTTCACTACCGCATTTTCTGACAGCTTTAAGCAGTTCTTTACCTTTAGTCGTTGTTAGCCTAGAACCCCAATGGACATTTTTTGCATTAAAATCTCCTCCAATTATGTATCTTTTTCCTAGTTTACTGAAGAATTCGAGATAATCTTTTTCTTTTAGCGCGTGTTTCGGAGGCTAACAACATTAACATAATTATTTTTTGTTTTGACGTTAACAACAGTTGCTTGTATTTCAACTGTTTCATATTTCAGCTCTTCGTAATGGTGGATATTATTTATAATTATAACAACGCTACCTCCTTTAGCAGTGTTTTCTGGGTGATTGGTTTTATATACTTGATAATTTTTAAATTTTATAATTGATTGTCTAGTAAAGTGAGTTTTCGTGATAAGACATATGTCGATTTTTTCAATTTCCAAGACCACCTGCAATTCTTGTTGATGTTGCATTAGTCCATTGGCATTCCAGCATATAATTCTAATATCATTGGCAATTTTTCTGTTTAGTGATAGCTCCCTTAGCTCTATACTTAAGTGTGTGTAATCGCTCATCAAACGTAATTTAATATCAATTTAAGAGTTTGACTAATATCCTCACTTTGGGTAGTTTCTCTTTGATTTACTTTACTCCTTAATACTTGAGCGTAAGTCAAATTGCTCATTTCTTCCCGGGGAATTTCCGATACTTTTCGTCGTATTACTTCGGGCTTGTTTTTTCGAATGGTTGGTTTTCTACTTAAATTTGAATTTTTTTCATTCATTCTTTTAAACTTGATGCTTTGCAATTCAATAGCAACACTGCATCCTCTATAGTTAGCGGGATGATTTTCTCCACAGTGAACGCATTTGGTCTTCCCATTTTTTGGTAGTACGCAATATCTTGTATGATGTTTACCAGTACATTTGACACATCTTGGTTCCTTATTGCAGTACTTTTGTGTATGTCCATACGCTTGGCATTGATGACATTGTGGTATAAGCTTCTTAAAGGCTGTATAATCACTTTGCATCCTAAGATGTACTTAATTTGATATATTTTTTCGATTATCTCATCGGCATCGAAAGTCAACATAAACATATTAAGAGGTGTTTTATTCCATTTTTTTAATTGAATTGATGCATCAACAGCTTTAAATCACTGCGCTTTTAAGTCATCAATTATCTTGTCTACTTTACATGTGTAATGAAGGTTTTTAGCCATCACTCTGGTTGGTCTAGTTTGTTTGTCTTCAAACGTGTGCCAATAGTGCTTTCCTTCATTAAGCATTTTTGTTACTTGTCGGTAACTTTCACTATCTTTAAAAACTGATCTGTTGCAGTTATTTTTTTTTTCATATAGTAAGCCATAATCTTTGATTTCATTTGTGACTATTGGTGGGGGTTGAGCTAGTTTTGTTGTTCCTACGAATTATAACCTTTACAAACTCCGTTTCCCTAGCTAGTTCTTCTTCATCTGTATGGTACTCTTGCACAGCTGTTGTTATTATATTAGTCTTTTGGTTATTGACTTCCTTTGATTTAAGAGTACTAACTTCGTTTTCTAGAACTTTTATTCGCTCCTGCATCCATGCAATTGTTTGATTCAGATGCTTGTTTATATTTGTTGAATTGACCAATGCACACGGAGAAAAAAATATAGGACACATTCCCATAAAATATAGGAGCCCAGGAGATTGTGGCCTGTAATCGGAAAGATTACTATAAAATATCATAAAAATTGTATATGATCAATAATACAATTTTTAGGAATCAAAATGATGTGAATATAAGTGGTTACCATAAATATAGTAAAAAATTATATTACATATAGCAAATTATTGCCATAAATACTAGTATTTATTTCAATAAAGTATAGTAATCAGTACACATTTTAATAAAAAAAGTCATATTAAATATAGTACTACTTTCCATAATTATCACACGGTATCCATTGTATTATAGCACTATGCATATTTTAGTATAGTATGATTTCCCTATTTCCATTGAGTTTCCTATTTTAAATAGTAGAAGTTACTACGAGTGAAAGTAGTTTTTCCAATTTAAAATCATAATATGAGTTATTTGGTATTATTTTATTTAAAACTAAAATATTTAAATTTTACATTTTAACATAATTTAAAAAAAAATCTTAATTGATTAAAATATTATAAAAATAAATTATTAAAAATATCTTGTGACAATTTAAATATTTTATGGCAAATTTTATGTTACTTATTCCACATTACTTATATTATTTTTAGTTTTTAAAAATCACATTGATTTAAAAAAATGTTGGTTCATATTTTAATTATTTACAATTACCATTTTTATCTATTTCGGGAAAAATTACCCTACCATAACTCCATAAAATCTTGCCATCTATACTGTCTCTAAGGCTGAACATCGTAATTTTTCTCTCAAATTGACTGCCCTCTGAGTACGTGCTTGGCTTGACCTGTAACAAATAAAATATTTTTTTAAATACAATTTTTTTGTTAATCTAAAAATTATTGTTACCTAATATTTTTTCGACAAAACAGCTGTAGGTTGGTAGGTTTCCTTTTTAGTAGGTTTAAATGTATGTAGGTTTAAATGTGCTTTCAATCGGAAAATCAAGATTCTAATAAAGAAAAGAAAATAAATTTGCATAGCAATAAATTAATAAAAATCAATAATACTATTAGTTTTATTTGAATATAAATACGCTCTAAAACTTCAGTGTTCGCACCGTCTAAGTTTGCTAATTTTTTCAGATTATTTGAATCCATTATTTCTAGAACAAAAAATTTCAACTTTATACTAATTAGAATTAAACATTATTAAAATTTACTTATCAATAAATGGAGAAGTCAAATGGCCAAAACTCTTCTAACAAACACCCAATAAATGATGTATCCATTTTACACAATGGATTTTACACTATGACAGTTACTGCCAAAATCACTTCTATGGCTTGTTTAAAATTTATTGTCTATTACAGTCTATTCACTGGTTCACTTCACATATTATAAAATTCAACTATTACACTAAAATTTACACATGAAATTATTCTAATTTATTTTGTTAATTTTTTTCTTTAATTACATAAAACAAACTGTTCACTATATTGAATACTTTAGAACTGTAGAGAAGGCATAGACAAGTAGTGTATACAAGCGAAAAATAATGAAATCTGTATTAACAAAATGGAAGTTTTCCTATTTGTTTAGAAAACATTCCAATATTTTATAAAAGTTTGTTCATAATATAGTAATGATTCCTATATAGCACGTATTACTATGTAAATTGCCAAAGTTGTCATTCACATAGTAAATTTTATAAATATTTATAGGCACCATGCTATAATTCAATTTCTATACATATATAGTAAAAAATCCAGTGTTTTTTTTTCTCCGTGCACTATTGGCTTTGCACAATTCACTGTACAGTTTTTTCTCAATTAAAGAACGATTGCAGTTCTCTTGCAACAGTTCGTTTTTCGGGGTTTCCTTATTTAACAGGACCCTTTTGTTGCACTAATTTGATGTTGCCTTCCAAAAATGGGCTAGTGACTTTTGTAGGAGATCGAGTTAGTTTCTGACTCCTTTGGAATGGATATGAAATATCCTTTTCTTTTGTACTCAGTTGAGTATTATTAATTTTCCCTAACATATCTTGGGATTGGTTGTAATAATTATAGTATAGCAATGATTGGTCTCCCCCAGAATCCATGAGACAGATCTCATTGAACTTTAAACATTGAACTTTATCTTCGTTATTTCGAGCCTATTTCCCCCCTTCTATTTTTATTGGAGGGTTCTGCATTGTTGGTCTTTTAATGTTTTTGGTTGCTTTCCAAAGTGAATAACCAGTCCTGCTATCATTAGTTAGTTTTTTTAGACAGTTACTGATTGATTCATCTTTTACTTTTTGGATTTCCCTTCTTAACTGTTGGGTTGAGTTGTTTAATTTAGTTTTATATTGAGGAACTCGCGTTTGCTGCCATATTCTTCTCGCCCTTCTTTTTTCTGCCAATAGTTCTCTAATTTCTTTAGGGTAGTTGTTTTCTACTTGCTCCTCGCTTTTTAATGGAACCTTTAGGTTAATTTTTTCTTCTAAGGACTGCCTAAAGTATTCCCAACAAGTGCGTTTATTTATTAGGCTTGGATTTCTTTCTTTTTGAATTATTTTTTCGCTTAATGTCAAAAGTATAGGAGAATGGTCCGAGTTTAGGTCTCGACTTTCGTCTACTTGTATATAGTTCATTGAAATATTTTTGATTATAAAAAAATCAATTAAGTCTGGTATTTTGTTTTGATTTGTAGGCCAGTAGGTTGGTTTTCCAGTTGACAAGGTTTCACTACCGCATTTTCTGACAGCTTTAAGCAGTTCTTTACCTTTAGTCGTTGTTAGCCTAGAACCCCAATGGACATTTTTTGCATTAAAATCTCCTCCAATTATGTATCTTTTTCCTAGTTTACTGAAGAATTCGAGATAATCTTTTTCTTTTAGCGCGTGTTTCGGAGGCTAACAACATTAACATAATTATTTTTTGTTTTGACGTTAACAACAGTTGCTTGTATTTCAACTGTTTCATATTTCAGCTCTTCGTAATGGTGGATATTATTTATAATTATAACAACGCTACCTCCTTTAGCAGTGTTTTCTGGGTGATTGGTTTTATATACTTGATAATTTTTAAATTTTATAATTGATTGTCTAGTAAAGTGAGTTTTCGTGATAAGACATATGTCGATTTTTTCAATTTCCAAGACCACCTGCAATTCTTGTTGATGTTGCATTAGTCCATTGGCATTCCAGCATATAATTCTAATATCATTGGCAATTTTTCTGTTTAGTGATAGCTCCCTTAGCTCTATACTTAAGTGTGTGTAATCGCTCATCAAACGTAATTTAATATCAATTTAAGAGTTTGACTAATATCCTCACTTTGGGTAGTTTCTCTTTGATTTACTTTACTCCTTAATACTTGAGCGTAAGTCAAATTGCTCATTTCTTCCCGGGGAATTTCCGATACTTTTCGTCGTATTACTTCGGGCTTGTTTTTTCGAATGGTTGGTTTTCTACTTAAATTTGAATTTTTTTCATTCATTCTTTTAAACTTGATGCTTTGCAATTCAATAGCAACACTGCATCCTCTATAGTTAGCGGGATGATTTTCTCCACAGTGAACGCATTTGGTCTTCCCATTTTTTGGTAGTACGCAATATCTTGTATGATGTTTACCAGTACATTTGACACATCTTGGTTCCTTATTGCAGTACTTTTGTGTATGTCCATACGCTTGGCATTGATGACATTGTGGTATAAGCTTCTTAAAGGCTGTATAATCACTTTGCATCCTAAGATGTACTTAATTTGATATATTTTTTCGATTATCTCATCGGCATCGAAAGTCAACATAAACATATTAAGAGGTGTTTTATTCCATTTTTTTAATTGAATTGATGCATCAACAGCTTTAAATCACTGCGCTTTTAAGTCATCAATTATCTTGTCTACTTTACATGTGTAATGAAGGTTTTTAGCCATCACTCTGGTTGGTCTAGTTTGTTTGTCTTCAAACGTGTGCCAATAGTGCTTTCCTTCATTAAGCATTTTTGTTACTTGTCGGTAACTTTCACTATCTTTAAAAACTGATCTGTTGCAGTTATTTTTTTTTTCATATAGTAAGCCATAATCTTTGATTTCATTTGTGACTATTGGTGGGGGTTGAGCTAGTTTTGTTGTTCCTACGAATTATAACCTTTACAAACTCCGTTTCCCTAGCTAGTTCTTCTTCATCTGTATGGTACTCTTGCACAGCTGTTGTTATTATATTAGTCTTTTGGTTATTGACTTCCTTTGATTTAAGAGTACTAACTTCGTTTTCTAGAACTTTTATTCGCTCCTGCATCCATGCAATTGTTTGATTCAGATGCTTGTTTATATTTGTTGAATTGACCAATGCACACGGAGAAAAAAATATAGGACACATTCCCATAAAATATAGGAGCCCAGGAGATTGTGGCCTGTAATCGGAAAGATTACTATAAAATATCATAAAAATTGTATATGATCAATAATACAATTTTTAGGAATCAAAATGATGTGAATATAAGTGGTTACCATAAATATAGTAAAAAATTATATTACATATAGCAAATTATTGCCATAAATACTAGTATTTATTTCAATAAAGTATAGTAATCAGTACACATTTTAATAAAAAAAGTCATATTAAATATAGTACTACTTTCCATAATTATCACACGGTATCCATTGTATTATAGCACTATGCATATTTTAGTATAGTATGATTTCCCTATTTCCATTGAGTTTCCTATTTTAAATAGTAGAAGTTACTACGAGTGAAAGTAGTTTTTCCAATTTAAAATCATAATATGAGTTATTTGGTATTATTTTATTTAAAACTAAAATATTTAAATTTTACATTTTAACATAATTTAAAAAAAAATCTTAATTGATTAAAATATTATAAAAATAAATTATTAAAAATATCTTGTGACAATTTAAATATTTTATGGCAAATTTTATGTTACTTATTCCACATTACTTATATTATTTTTAGTTTTTAAAAATCACATTGATTTAAAAAAATGTTGGTTCATATTTTAATTATTTACAATTACCATTTTTATCTATTTCGGGAAAAATTACCCTACCATAACTCCATAAAATCTTGCCATCTATACTGTCTCTAAGGCTGAACATCGTAATTTTTCTCTCAAATTGACTGCCCTCTGAGTACGTGCTTGGCTTGACCTGTAACAAATAAAATATTTTTTTAAATACAATTTTTTTGTTAATCTAAAAATTATTGTTACCTAATATTTTTTCGACAAAACAGCTGTAGGTTGGTAGGTTTCCTTTTTAGTAGGTTTAAATGTATGTAGGTTTAAATGTGCTTTCAATCGGAAAATCAAGATTCTAATAAAGAAAAGAAAATAAATTTGCATAGCAATAAATTAATAAAAATCAATAATACTATTAGTTTTATTTGAATATAAATACGCTCTAAAACTTCAGTGTTCGCACCGTCTAAGTTTGCTAATTTTTTCAGATTATTTGAATCCATTATTTCTAGAACAAAAAATTTCAACTTTATACTAATTAGAATTAAACATTATTAAAATTTACTTATCAATAAATGGAGAAGTCAAATGGCCAAAACTCTTCTAACAAACACCCAATAAATGATGTATCCATTTTACACAATGGATTTTACACTATGACAGTTACTGCCAAAATCACTTCTATGGCTTGTTTAAAATTTATTGTCTATTACAGTCTATTCACTGGTTCACTTCACATATTATAAAATTCAACTATTACACTAAAATTTACACATGAAATTATTCTAATTTATTTTGTTAATTTTTTTCTTTAATTACATAAAACAAACTGTTCACTATATTGAATACTTTAGAACTGTAGAGAAGGCATAGACAAGTAGTGTATACAAGCGAAAAATAATGAAATCTGTATTAACAAAATGGAAGTTTTCCTATTTGTTTAGAAAACATTCCAATATTTTATAAAAGTTTGTTCATAATATAGTAATGATTCCTATATAGCACGTATTACTATGTAAATTGCCAAAGTTGTCATTCACATAGTAAATTTTATAAATATTTATAGGCACCATGCTATAATTCAATTTCTATACATATATAGTAAAAAATCCAGTGTTTTTTTTTCTCCGTGCACTATTGGCTTTGCACAATTCACTGTACAGTTTTTTCTCAATTAAAGAACGATTGCAGTTCTCTTGCAACAGTTCGTTTTTCGGGGTTTCCTTATTTAACAGGACCCTTTTGTTGCACTAATTTGATGTTGCCTTCCAAAAATGGGCTAGTGACTTTTGTAGGAGATCGAGTTAGTTTCTGACTCCTTTGGAATGGATATGAAATATCCTTTTCTTTTGTACTCAGTTGAGTATTATTAATTTTCCCTAACATATCTTGGGATTGGTTGTAATAATTATAGTATAGCAATGATTGGTCTCCCCCAGAATCCATGAGACAGATCTCCGAAGAGAGTGGATTTCCCTGAGCATCAGGTATACCACCTAAGGTAATTGTTTCCTTGTTTGTTACACTCATTGCGTTTTTATAGTGTATTGATCGCACTCGTCTCTAGTATTTAGCCGATGAGTATTCCATCGTTGCCCGGGTGTTACCACTTGGAGGTATACTAGACACATTTGGTGGTTTCTACATAGTTACAAAGTTGGAATATAAACCATGAGTCATGGCTATAAACAATCAACCCCTACCCTATTGAGACACACCCAACACCCTACACCCTAAAAGTTTAAAGTGGAAAAAAATTTGAACTTGGTTGTGTTTATCTTCTGGTTGTCACATTACAATATAAAGAGTATGTTCGGATATAAGATGAATGAGTCAAATTTCCAATATAGTTCTGGTTAACAAAAGCATGAGAAGAAGTAACTATCATTTTTAACATAATTACGATCTCACTTCAGTAGCAAATAAGGCCACATGCAAATATTTTTAAACTCCTTATTACAGAATATTTATAAAAAGAAACGTATGATTTCGTTATTAATTTTCATTTTGGGAATTAAAATTACAAAAGAAAATATGTTAATCCACACCTATTACATCCTCATCTCTAACCACCTCTAGTTTTACTGCTGTAGAAGTATTTTGTTCAGTTTCGATTATACAACTCAATTTTAGATTTATATATATATATGTATATATATATATATATATATATATATATATATATATATATATATATATATATATATATATATATATATATATATATATATATATATATATATATATATATATATATGTATATATATATATATATATATATATATATATATATATATATATATATATATATATATATATATATATATATATTTAGATTTGTTGTTAGATAAATAGAATATAATGATAATTAAAATAATCATTGTCTTGGGAATTCTATTTAAGATTATAAATGAGAGAAAATGAGAATTTTTTTTTTAGGATTTTGAATATAATGTACCATAATCGATCGATTGTTTTATTATTAAAGATGTTATCAAGTTGGGGACTTTAATCGCATTTTATTGTCGCAATAGAGATTCTCATGTGAATTATAATTAGTTTTTTGTTTATTTACATTTTACAATTTCTAACAAATATGAAATCAATGTTATAATCTTTATAGAAAGTGAATTAAATAAGGAACGTTTCGAACAATCTTGCTGGTTCCAAGGCAAGTTCAAGTTAGATTTGATTACCCTAATAAAGATACTTGACATGAAAAATTTAATAAAAAATATTAACAGATCACCGTTAGTTAGACGTTGACTTGTTTCAATAATGGAATGCTTTGTCACATCTGCCGGATTCCACGTCTTTTTTGTCGGTTGCATCAAAGTCGTAAGTATTTACTAATGTAACTTTAACTTTCTTTAGGGCTAGTAATAATAATAATAATAATAATAATAAAACGGTTTTTATAGGCCATCGCTGGCACGTATTGACTCAAGAGTCTGGGTCCGTCGAACTCGATCTCGAGCTTCCGTTCTTTCTCTTCGATCTCTTCGTTCTTTACCGGAGAAGCCATCGTCATCGACAGCGAGCTTTGCGCCTGCTAAATTCCAACGTTCACAGATCACTGCACCATTCATTTAAGATCGGCTCGTGATCGAGCCAGCGTTCTCGCTGTTCTTTTATATCATGCACAAGATCAGAAATTTCAATTAAAATCATGATCTCGTGGTTGAATAAAACTCGGTAAAGAATCAACCGTATGATTAATTTTTCTAAGAAACTCTCACACCCACACATCATGACAATGAGTCTGTGGCATCACTAATATTAAATCCACACGTATATATTTTTTTAGCAAATATTTTTTGAGCAAATAGTCGTGTTTATTTTGTTGCTACAACGACGGGTACACATTTTTTTTGGTTCAAGGTTTCCGTAAAAATAAAATTTTAAAATAAAAAGCAAAAATTGAACGAAAAAACATTCAAGGCGCTTTTATGGTTGCGTTTGTTCGTTCGTTCATTCGTTCTGTATTCGTGCTAGTTCCCAATATAATCGCTGAGAAAACCAAATTCTCCCATGCTGTCGGAGCATTGGACAGTAGACTGCATAGTGTTTTTGCAGACCTGATTATTCGGTATAAGGGTCCCATGCAGTACACGATTTTCAAAACCACCGTAATTAAAGGTATCGGAGAGTTTGAAAAGACTAAATTAAAAAATCTACTTCACGGTCTTGTAACTAGGTGATTTAAAGCCTTCTCAGTTATTAGCCAAATTCTGTCTGAACGCAGGAGGTAATTTTAATGGAGAATCAGTTAAACAACTCTGGTTAAAACATCTTCCTCAACTGGTGCAGATGGTTCTCACTCCTTTTGTGAACGATTTCCCTCTTAACACACTAGCAGAAACAGCCGATAACGTTATGGAGACGATGTTGGGGATACGCATCTACACCATTGAAAAGCCCACCAGTTCATCTGTTGATTCTATTGCTGACATCGCGGATCTGTTCGAAAAATTTAAGAAACAAATCATTACAGAGATCACACAATTAAGGAATCATATAGAACTCAAACTCCTGTTCGTTCCAACAGCAGGAACAGGAGGTTCCGTTCTAATTTGCGAAACGGTGAATGATTTTATCAAAAAAGATTCGGTAGCAAAGCAAATAAATGTTTACCATAAAATAATTTAAAATATACGTAAATCATCAACACATGCTGCCATGGTACAAATCCTGCCGCCCCATGGTACGGGAAATCTTTTCCAATCAACACTTTCTCATAGATACAGAGTGGATATTTCTGTTATCCCTCCTAATCTATTTAAAACTACCACTTACTTTTCTTCTTCTAACTCAGCATTCAACATTTTCGCTGCGAATGGGACAAAAGTTAAAGCTTTTGGTACCAATTCGTTAGGTTTGGATTTGGGACTTAGAAGAAACTTCTTTGGAATTGCATAGCCGAAGTCTTGTTGCCAATCTTAGGAGCTGACTTTCTTAAAAAAACTGGTCTTATCATCGACATTAAAAAAAAAACTCATCGATCCATTGAGCACACTTTCTACCGTTTGTGCATTGTCAAGGTTGACACATTTTTCTCTGACTAAAATCGACAAGAGTCAACTTCTCTCTCCAATCTCTGAGTTACTGTCAGAACTCTCTGAATTAATTAGAGACGACTTCGAAATTAAGCCAATACTCCACAACATCACTCATGGTCTTTTAACAAATGGTCCTCCAATTTCAGCTAAAGCTCGACGTTTACCGGCAAATAAACTAGCTTTAGCTAAAAAAGAGTTCCAAAACATGTTGAAGAGAGGCATTTGCCGGCCATGCGATTCCGCTTGAGCAAGTACTCTTCACATGGTAAAGAAAAAGAATGGAACTTGGAGGCCATGCGAAGATTATCGGGCTCGATGCAATGTGTTCTCGACCTGCCAACATTCCTAAAACTGCCATCATCACCCTTTTTGGATTATTTGAATTCACTAGAATGACCTTTGGCTTGCGTAATGCGGCTCAATCTTTTCAACGTCTAATGCATTGAGTGTTAGCGGGATTTTCATTCTGTTTTTTTATTAAGACGACATTTTAGTAGCTTCTAAATCTCTTAAGGAACACATTGCCCATTTGAGAATAATTTTCTCCAAATTATCTGAATTTGGCTTAATCATCAACTTAGAGAAATACATTTTTGCTAAATCTCAAGTTGACTTTCTCGGCCACTCAGTCAACGCCATCGGTATTCTTCCACTAAAGCAGCACGTCGAAGTTATTATGAGCTTCGAACGACCCAAACAAGTCAGTTAACTCAAACGTTTTTTAGGAATGATAAATTTCAACCGACGCTTCATTCCTGGAGCTGCAAAAGATCAGTTAATACTTAATAATTTTCTTAGGGGCTACAAAAAAAATAGTAAAGTTTTTATTAATTGGTCAGAGGCATCCATGGAGGCTTTTGAGAATTGCAAGACTAAGTTGAGTCAAGCCACACTCTTGCACATCCTCCCATGTCAGCTAGGTTGGAAATCATAGTGGACGCTTCTGACACAGCCTTGGGTGCAGTAGTCCAACAATCAGTAGGAGGTTCCTGGCAACCGTTGAAATTTTTCTCCGTTAGACTCATTGATGCTCAGAAACGTAATAGTACTTACGACCGAGAACTACTTGCCGCTTATTCAGGCATTAAACATTTTAATATCTTCCCGAAGGTCGTAGTCTCACTCTTTACACTGACCACAAACCTCTTACTTTCGAATTTCAACACACTCTAACCAAAGCATCAACTCGAAAATTTCGTCACTTGGATTTTATTGGTCAGTTCACCACAGACATTCGACACATTTCGGGTGTAGACAACGTCGTAGCTGATGCACTTTCGAGAAACAATCAGATGTCTTTACCGGAATCAATTGATTATGAAAGCATTGCAGATGCTCAGGTGATGGATAAAGAACTTCAACAGTTCATTTTGAATAACTCAAATTCGCTAAGATTCCAATTTGTCTCAATCCGACAAAATCTATTTTTTGCGACATTTCTACTTAAATTTGACGACCTTTCATACCCAAACAGTTTAGGCAATCTGTTTTTAATTCATTCCACAACTTGTCACATCCAAGAATTCAAGCTTCTGTTAAACTCCTTACAGAAAAAGTAATCTGGCCAGACATTAAACAGGAGACAAAAATTATGGCACAGAAATGCTTAGCTTATCAGCAAGCAAAAGTCTCAACACATACCAAATCCCCTCTAGATTCGTTTGGAGTGCCTTCTAAACG
Organism: Tipula confusa; assembly: GCA_963556175.1. NCBI lineage: Eukaryota > Metazoa > Arthropoda > Insecta > Diptera > Tipulidae > Tipula > Tipula confusa. The sequence continues at coordinate 47,808,395 of OY744475.1, read as the reverse complement.
CTTCACAAATATTCATTTGGATATCATTGGTCCACTTCCACTTTCAGACAATCATCGGTATTGCGTTACACTGATTGATAGATACACTCGTTGACCTGAGGCTATCCCTATTCTGGACATTACAGCACCAACAGTCGCTTTTGCTGTTTACTCAGGCTGGATCGCTCGATTCGGTGTTCTTGCTTCCATAGTCACCAACCAAGGTTCACAATTCGAGTCGCATCTCTTTGCCAAACTTTCAAAATTCTTGGGTTTTGAACACAAAAGAACCACGAGTTATAACCCGAAATGCAATGGCATCATTGAGAGATGACATAGGACCCTCAAAAGTTCCTCAATGTGCTACAATTGTCCTAATTGGACAAAATTTCTACCGTCCATTTTCATAGGTTTAAGAGCAGCCTCCAAAGAAAAAAACATGAACTGATTACCAATTCGGACGAAATCCTTCTTGGTCGATTTGCCATACTGTATGCATCAAATCTTGGAGCCATATTTCGTAACAATTGGTGTCAGAAAAGAGATTCTAAATCAGTTCAGAAGTGATTTAAAAGCGCAGTATGGAGCGTAGTTTTGTGATTGAGCAATCTCAAAACCAATGAAGTTTGTCAGTTGATCTGTTCCAAAAGAAGGATAGCTCGTGGAGATTTTGCGTTAATTCTAGCTCACTGAACGACGTTACTTAAAAGGATAATTAGCCATTACTTCGAATTGATAACACTCTAGATAAATCAGGATATCAAAATCTTCATTACATTGCGGATCAGCAAAGTGGATAGTGTTAATTAGCGATTCATCCAGAATTCAGTAAACAGAATTCACAACAGGCAATTGATGTACCAAATTTTAATCATTTTTTAGGTTGTGCCATGTTCCTCTATATTTGAACGTTAAACGGAACATTTTTGCACAATCTTCGGCAAGTCCTTCAAACCATTAATGCTGCCGGACTAAAATAAAATTCAACGAATTCCTTTTCAAACGTGAAGTACCTGGGTCACATTGTATCCAGTAATAAGAAGTGCAAAGTGATCGATGAAGCAGTGAAGTGGTGGCAGTGAAATAATGGCTGACTGCAAGAAACTTACTTATATTTAGGCGCTTTTTGTGACAGTATTTGCAAATATTACTTCGGTGCAGTTAAATGTTTTGATTTGTATCAACCATTCTATAAAGGGTATCCGATAGATTTAGGCATCAGCAAATTGTATAGCGTTATGACATAGTGTATATCACATGTATCAATCATTGATAAGAAACTGTAGTAAACAAGATAAGTTTACCTGGAGAAAAAAATGTATCTAGAGTGGGCACGCATTACGGACCATGAACTAATTTGAAAATAATGTTTGATACCTCTCTGAATGAGTTAACAAAAAACGTATTTTAGGACGATAAATAATGAAGAAGGGCTCGTGATTAAGCTTCCATTTAATTCGAAATGGCTAGTAAAAGGTTTCTGGCTACTAAACAAAAGTTGATACGAGATTCGAAAGTTGGTACGAGATTCGAAAGTTGATACGAAATATGAGGAGTTCAACCTTCAGCAGTAGGATTAACAAGTATGAACTTTTTACAGCATCATGCAATAATAAAATAAGTTAGTCCGACAGCTAAATATAGTGTGGTGTTGACCTAGTAATGTGTGCTCCGATCGTACAAGGTGATTTTATGGTGTACAAATCCGAATCAACAACTTATCAGATATTGATATTGCATTTTCTGTCTAGTAATCAGTTGTCAGAAGAAGTTTGGAGTGCAGCAATTATAAAAACAATCCAGATGAAGGGACTCCAAGTGGTTTTTTTGTTAGATTTGTAGCGTATATAAACTACAAAGATTCCGAGGTTAAGGTTATAACAAACATAATGCATAAAGCACCAAGAAACTTCTTAATTTCAATTACATTGACCTTTCCAGTGGAGAAAATTAATAATTGGATAGACTCATTAGTAGTATAAGCATACATAAGCGCCCCTCACCAAAATAGAAAAAGTTTTTTGTAAACCGAGTTTTCAAAATTCTTACGCTATAAGTCCACCCATGCCTTAACCTAGCTTTGAGAAGCATTTATTCTGATAAATTAAAAAACAACTAACTGTGATCCATGGTGCCTTCAACCTAGTGATAGTGAAACTTTTACCATTCGCAGGATGAATTAAATGAATTCTGATAACGAGGAAGTGGCATATGCAATTAATGAAGAGTTATGAATATTAGTGAATGTAGTAACTATTTAGAGATGACTCAGCAAAGGTCATCAACTTGTCAATTAATTAGAAACCATCATTTAGATGAGAAAGAAACAAAACCTGTTTTATTAAGAAGTGGCTTTTATTAGTGTTTTCATGTACATCAACAATAACCAGCAACAACTAGACCAAATTGTACCATTTATGCGGGAAAATGGAACAAAACTGTAAATTCAATTAAAACTATATGTTTTTTAAATAGATGAACACACAGACTAAACATACAAATAAAATTCAGTAGAAAATTTTTCCTAGTTTTCCTTAAACAATTTCCATTCCAATGTTATCTCGTCTTCTCTGATTTTGATTTATCTAAATGGATTTTAAAAATTTTTTCGTAAAAGATTCATTTAAATTGTTTACGGTTGAACGAGAACGAGTGTATGTGCATCACGTATATCATGGATACAGCATAAATATACCCAAAGTCGATGTAATATATGGATGATACTGTTTGGTATGTTTATGTTTATACGTAAATAGGCCATTCGGGAGCGGTGGGAGACAAATCCACTCCAAAAGATTATTTATAAAATAGTATTGACCGGATAAATGTTCCTCGAGTGTAAATAAGCTAAATAAAACGTGCTAGGAGTATACACGAGTGATTGCCTAATGAAAATTAGTGTATTAGTTTTTTATTAGGGATATTATGTCCTAGAAAAGCTCTTTGATAAAAAAAAATGTGTGAAACAATTTTAATTTACACGAATTTGTGTTTTTGGTGTTGTCGTCGGCGAAGACCCTGTTGTTGTAATACAAATTTCCTTCCTTTTTTTTTGTAAGTCGTATTACGAGAAACACAATACAACAGCTTCAGGAGCGAATATAAATTGGAAAACATTTTTTTTATTTGCAAGCAAGAACAAAATCTTCATATATCTATACGAGTACCAATTGAATTTGCATTTAAATTGATTTCATTGTGAAGACGATTCGAAGATGTGGGAAACGAAAGCTTGTCGATTTGTTTTATATATAATTTTAAACGAAAATTGTGCACAGAAGTTGTTTAGTTCTCATCGTAAAATTTGTTAAACAAGTTATTTTAAGGAGCAGGTATCGTTGTGTAAACTACAATTACCTTGATTGTTTTGTATACAATAAGATGTGGGAATTAAAGTTTCTAGACGATATTTTTATTTAAATTACATACATATTCACGAAATTGCAGAAGCATCTCAAACGAGCAACCAAAATTTACAGAAAATTATCCATTATCATAAATTGGTTCGAAAAAATTCAGAGAATGAATATTTAAAATAAAAATGTCATGTGACTTGGAATTGAACGAGCGTGAGTTATGCTCTCAATAGTAAAACCGTATCTTCGTAACTCAAAACATTTGCAAAAACGTTCAAACTAATCAAAATCTGGAAAATTCATGATGGATAGCCCATGAAAACTGTAAATGTTTTACCACAAATCGAAAACTTCCAAAATTTGGAGAAGAACTGTGGAATTACCTGGCCATTGGCACAGTGTTTAAAGCTGCGGTGTTTGGGACGGGAGTTTCCGGGTTCGAATCCCAACAGAGGAGGGTTGCAAAATGAATTTTTCATCAGTTGATTACGATCGGTAATGACATGGAACATAACTATGAACTCCTGTTAATGTAAAATCAATAGACCAAACCATCATCCATGCCAGTAAAGGATGGCTGGAGTAATGCAATGTGTAGATGGGAAAAAAACTAAAACTGTGAAATTTATGCCAAAAATCGAAAATTTTCAAAATCACCAAATTTGAAAAATGAATGATGATTTCTAAAATTACCAAAATCTAGAAAATGATGGTTAGTCCATGAAATCTGTGATATTTATGCCAAAAAAACTAAAATTTCCAAAATCATCAAAATCTGGAAAATGCCAATGAAAATTGTGAAATTTATGCGAAAAATCGAAAATTTCCAACTTTGCCAAAATCTGGCAAATGCATGATGGTCCATGAAAACTTTGGAATTTATGCCAAAAATCGAATATTTTCAAAATCACTAAAATCTGGAAAATGACGGTTAGCCCATTATAACTGTGAAATTTACGCTTAAAATCGAAAACTTTCCAAAACTACTAAAATATAGCAAATGTATATAGATAGTTAAAAAACTGTGAAATTTATGCCAAAAATCGAAAATTTCGAACATCATCAAAATCTGGAAAATGTATGATCGTTTGCCCGTCAAACCTGTGAAATTTATGCCTACAAATCTAAAACTACCAAAATCATCAAAATCTAGAAAATTCATAATAGTTAGCCCATGGAAACTGTAAAATTTATGTTAAAAATCGAAAATTTCCAAAATCATCAAAATCTAGAAAATGATGGTTAATCCATGAAATCTGTGATATTTATGCCAAAAAACCAAAATTTCTAAAACCATATAAATTTGAAAATGCATAATCGTTAGCCCATGAAAACTGTCAAATTTATACCAAAAATCGAAAATATCCTAAATTATCAAAATGGGAAAATGTATGATGGTTAGTCCATTAAAACTGTAAAATTTATGCCAAAAATCGAAAATTTCTATAATCACTAAAATCTGGAAACTGCAGGATGGCTAGTCTGTGGAAACTGTGAAATTTATGATAAAACTCGAAAAATTCCAAAATCATCAAAATCTGGAAAATGCATTATGGTTAGTCCATGAAAAATGTGAAATTTATGCCAAATATCGAAAATTTCGAACTTCATCAAAATCTGGAAAATGTATGATCGTTAGCCCATTAAACCTGTGAAATTTACGCCTAATATCAAAAATTTCTAAAGCCATAAAAATCTGAGAAATACATAATCGTTAGCCCATGAAAACTGTAAAATTTATGCCACAAATTAAAAATCTCTAAAATCACCAAAATCTAGAAAATGATCTAGAAATCTGTGATATTTATGCCAAAAACGAAAATTTTGAACATAATTAAAATTTAGGACATGCATGATGGTTAGATTGTTAGATCATGAGCACTATAAAATTTATGCCAAAACTCCACAATTTCCATAATCATTAAAATGTGGAAAATGCATGCTCATGAAAACTGTTAAAACCAACAAAATTTGAAAAATGTAGACCAATCCTAGATTTTCCGAGAAAAAACTACATCAACTTTTTTTCCAAACACATAATCCACTTATGATTATACCAAAGGTGTAGCCTAATCCTTTAAATATTTAATTTAATTAATCCAAAAGCGTTGTTAGGGTTTCAAACTTTACATAAATTAATTATATTTTGACACAGCTCAATGAATCCGAAATAAATTAAATAGTTCATCTCGATTTAAGTAAAAAAAAATTTAAGGACTCACCAGAGTGTAGTACAATTCGTTAGTTGGCAATAAAATTTATTGAAATGAAATAATTGAAGAGCTCGAGTTTATTTTCAATAATCGTTGAGAAGATACACAAAAATATGTAAAAAAAAGTTCTTCTTTAAAGGATCCAAAAATATAATGTTGCAAAAGGACATCACAAAACAGTCAATCATTTTTAGTCCACGTAATTTGAATAAAATAAAATTATGAAAAAACAGGACATAGACTAAAAGATTTAATTATTCATGACTGGTTTTAGGAGTATAGCAACTCGCGGCAGACAGTAAAAAAAAATTAAGATGACATACGTAAAATATGTCGTCACACAAAAATATGATTGATTCAATAAAAGCTATTCAGTATATAGAAAAAGCTCTTACGAAAAGAATAATTTGAGTAGACCACATAAAAGCAACCATAAATTTACATTTTTACATTAACATAATTTTTCGTATTTTTTAAAACCAAAACTAAAACAAAAACAAACCATAAACATAAATAAATTACGTTCCATTTTGCTTTCCACTTTTCAAATGGAAAATATCCTGGAAAATTGTGATACATTTTAAAGACTAATTTCCATTTTGATACCATCCAACCATAAAATAAAATAAAAATAAAAACCAAAGTTGTAATTACGATAATTTTGTAGGGATATCCCAAAAAAAAAAAAAAAAAAACTTTAAAAGTATTTTTACAAAATAACACAACAAAAGTTTTTACTGGATTTTGGTTTGTGAAAAATTAAAAGTTTGTGATGTCCAGGTTTAGTTAGGTGTGATGTGGGCAAAAAAGGGTTTAGAAAACTTTTTTTTTTTTTTTTAATTTTAATTGTGAAATTTAAAATAACAGGCTGACGATTAAAGTGTTCTTTCAAGATTTCAGAATTTTATTTTTATGGAAAAGCTTTTTGATGGTCCTAAAAATAGACTTAGCTTTTCATAATAAATTAGCTTTTTAGTTAAATAGTAAATATAATTAAAATTGTTAAATTGGGATTCCACCAAAATTATTAAAAATTGAAATTATTAATGAGCTTTTGATAATAAATTAAATAAAATAAATAAAATATTCAGAATAATTTTAAACTGTCAATTTAATCGTTATTTATGTTTTATTTACTTTTATAAAAGCTTTACATTTCCTAAAATTAAGTAAAAAAAGCAATAATAGAACTTTTTACCTCAATTATGAACGCAACCTAATTTGAAGCAAAATTTTGTTTTCAAAATTTAAACGTAAATAAAGAGCTTATATTTTTAAAAGCACTAAAATAAAAATTCCCCGACTTTGCAAAATTAAAGTTATGGTATTTTCAAGTCAGTTTAAACGAAAGTATTTTTAATCGATCAAGTCAGTTTTTTTCAACAGCAAAGCTTTTCCTGTTAAAATTTCTGTTATTGGTGAATTGTTTAACAATAAAAACTTTGCTAAAACTAACACAAAACAAAAAACTTTACTAAAGCTGTTTTGTTTAAAAGTATCGCATTAAATTTAAATATAAAAATGCAAATCTAATTATTTTTGGTTAAAGCAAATATGAATAATTATGATTAACTTTAAAATAAAAGCTTTAGTTTTAGACTCAAGTTACATGTCAAACACTGTACATTACTGTACAAACTTTGGGAATTTTAACATATGACCAAAAAATATAAATAAATAAAAAATAAAAAGTTATTAAGAAATCACAAAACTTATTTATTAAATTAATTAATTCGATAAAATTTAATTTATTGGTGCTTTCATCTTTAAGGTTATATTTTTATTTTTAACACAAATTTTATCGGGACCTTGCTACCTATTTGCAAAACTTGATTCTTAAAAGCTTTGTAAAAACTATTCAAATTAATTTTGAAATATTGAAAGCTTTTTTATATCCGAGCTTTGACTTTTAAAGGATGGAAAATAAAGTTAGGAAGTTTGAAATCGAAACTAAATTCATAAACTTTAAATTTAAATTTTAATCTATATTTTCTAAATAAAAAATATGCTTTTTAATTAGCTTTAAAGTACCACATATGCTTATATATTATACCACATGTTCTACTAAAAGCTTTGGTATTAAAAATTAAAAAGTTAATAATCAAATTTTTACCGGTATAAAATACTTTGAGCTTTTACGTTTAGTATTAAACTATTATTTTTCAAATCTTTTACATAAATTGTACCTCAAATTATTCTTAACACATTTGCTAAATTATGACTACATACATGCATGCTTTTATTACAATAAATAAATTTATGTCGAACCCACCAGCCCTCGGAGATTTATTATCACAAGCAATATCTAGGTTATTATCTATAATAATCCCAAACTTAAAAAAGAATACACAAAATTTATGGAGGAATACATAAATTTAGGTCATATGGAAGAGCTATCAGAAAAAGATTTAGCAATTCCATCAACACATCACTTTTATCTGCCACATCACCCCATAATAAAATAATCGAGTTTTTCAACCAAAGTACGCGTTGCATTTGACGGTTTAGCCTCATCAAGATCTTCGGTATCTCTAAACAAAAGGGGTTGATGGTGGGTCCTACGGTGCAACCAGATTTAACTTCAACAATAATGCGCTTCCGATTACACAAAATCGCATTAACGTCGGATATACAAAAAATGTACCGGCAGATAAAGGTTCATCCAGATCACTGCCATTACCAACGAATAATCTGGAGATGATCTTCTACAATAACTACAGTAACTTACGAAACCACACCAGCTGCGTTCCTCGCAACTCGATCACTGTTACAGTTAGCTAAAGATGTCAAAATAAACCACCGAACATATATTCTATAATCGCCAACGATATTTATGATAACAGGGTCCTAAGTGGTGCCGAGTTAACAAAATATGCATTAAAATTAATTCAACATCTGCAAGAAGTGTTAGCCTGCTGGGTTTGCTATGCATAAGTGGGCATTCAATTCTAAGGAACTCCTCAGCGCCATTGAAGCTAAAAACCCCATTGTTGCAACGCAGATGCCCAAAAGTAGTAACCAAAAGGTATTAGGCTTACAATGGAATTGCGAAAAGAACCATTTCGTGTTTAATATCAACATGACTCACGATAATCCGCAAATAACCAAGCGCCAATTTCTTTCGGTTGCCTCGCGATTATTCGATCCACTCAGATGGTTGTCCCCTATGACAATCACAATAAAGATCCTATTCCAACAATTATGGTTTCTCTCAATAGGATGAGACGATGAATTGCCAAAGTAAATTATCGATACATGAGGTAATATCAAACAGGAGATTAAACAAGTTGAGCAGATAGAAATTACATCAAAATCAGCGATAACCATACTGAACTACATGGATTTTGCAACGCCAGAAAAAAAGCGTACGCAGCTGAAATTTATTTACGTGTAAGCGACCCGCCAGGTGAAACTCAAATATATCTAAAAGCAGCTAAAACAAAGGTAGCTCTAATTCGTCGCTAACTATTCCGAGATTGGAACTGTTCGATGCTCATTTATTGGCTAAATTATCCAAATTTGTTATGAAAACTTTAGCAATATGCGATATTCCATCATATTCATGGACAGAATCGGAAATCGTCCTCTACTGGTTAGCTAAACATCCCTCATCATGGCCAACCTTTATTGCAAACCGAAAATCACAACTACACGAATAGCTACCACAAACCATCATGTGAAGACGACCTTAAATCCCTGTGATTGCGCTTCACGAAGTCTCATGCCTTATACACAATTACTGCATCATTTAATTTGATGGAAAGGACCGGATTGGCTATAGCACGAGCAAACAAAGTGGCCAAAACAAAATATAAAACAGCTAGTGAACAATCCAGTATCATCAAATGATTTAATATGTCACGCTTAGCAGGCCGAGGTAGAAAACGATCTATTTACGATGCTGTTCGTCAAAATATCTGAATACAGGACAATCAATCAAGCATATTCTCGGATTCTGTGTCCGATCCATTCGTTTAGCAAGAACATGCCGCATACGAACCAGATCACGGAATTTCAAAAAGCTACAAGTGCAAAAACCACTCTGCCTCTTACGATGAATTAAATGCAGCCGAACAATACATGTGGAAGTGGGCTCAAATGTCTGAGTTCAAGCAAAAAATAAACTCATTAAACTCAGGTTGATTAATCAGAAACAGCACCATATTATCACTATCACCCTTCCTCAATAATCAATCAGTGCTTCGTGTGGGTGGACGGCTAAAAAACGGTATCTGTTCTATTAATTCAACACATCCGGGAATACTACCAAAATCTCATCGTCTTAGCTCAGCTATACTCACGGCCATGCATAAACAATATCTACATCCCACTGTATCAGCTTTATTCTATCAATCGCGTAAAAAATATTGGATTGTAGATGGGTTGTATACATCACAGATAAATCCACTACCCACTTCATTGGCCATTGGGCAGAAATGGTTCGCGTGGTAACGCAATTAGTCAAACTTCCAATTGAAATGTCTATATCTACCTAAATAAATCAGTTATAATTCATCAGCTGTAAAGAACTCCATAACCAATTTTGGCCTGGAGTATGTTGCACGTCAAGCATCATAAGTTCAAGAAAATTGATCAGCTACTGAAAATATAAATCAAACAAAGAATCATAATATAAATTAATCGAACGGATATACACTCATCTGAAAATATCACCAGCTGACATGTTTATCCACAAACAAAATAGTCATCACTAATGTGTTCCATCTCACAATAAAATAATTTGATTGTTAAATTATTTTGAAATATTAGAAAACGAGAAAACTTTATGTAATAGAACAGCGACAGTAACCATGAAAAAATGTTGTACTAAACAGTGTTATAAATCGATCAGCTGAAATAACAAAAATTAGATGTCACTGCAGTACTTAACATTTGGAAAATTATAAAACAATAAAATATTTTTGCATTCTTCTGGAAACTTCCGTCAAAGTATAAACATTAAATAAAAATAAAAAGTGTTACATTTTTACTTTAAATTAAAAGTCGTGTGTTGTTACTACAGTGAATTTCTTTTACATTTCGGTAAACGCAAGTTTGTGCATATTTGCTATTTATTCCACTCAAAAACACATATTTATCGACCTCCTTTTAACTTCAAAACTTGTTTAAAAAAGCTTTTAAAGTATTAAAATAAAAAATAATAGGCAATAAATAACGCTGGGTTTAATACAGATTTATCACATTCAAAAACTTATTGTAAGCTTTTATCTACGAAACTATTTTTTAGGTTATACCATAGGATACACATCGTACTACCATTTGATATGCTAGCCATTGATTTGTTAGATGCCGCTACTGGTATCGTTTCAAAATAATCAAAATATTTTTATATGTTTAATCGCCTACATGTCATTTATTTATCCTAAATGTTGACGGTATCTATCGACTCGACATTTGGAACTTCAATGGGCAAATTTTTTTTTCTTATGAAATTCTAGTATAATTTTTTGTTTTTTGTACAAAATTATTAATGATTTATTAGCATTAAAAGCAACATGGTAAGCATGGTAAGTACATTAAATTTCAAATATTTTTATTTGAAATTACAATCACTTTAACATTTTTAAGAAAATGCTGTATTTTCAACTTTAAGCATCTTGAATATTTAAAATATTCAAGATGCTACTTAAAATATTATGGCTACTTTTACTGGCTACTTTGTTTTGAATATATATTTTTTTTTGCACGCATTTTATATTTACATCGAAAAGCTTCGTCTTCTTTAATTGAAAATTGAACAGTACAAAATTCATTTAGAAATAATTGTTTAATACTTTTAAAAAATATAAGTCTAAATTTACTATCAATACCAAGGCGTTAGCAACGTTTTATGCTACTTAAATTAGTTTTATGGTTGAATTTCAAACTAAATCTCAAACTAAATCTCAAACTAAAATTTTGAATTAAAATTTTTTCATATCTTCAAATTATATTCAGCTTATAAGCTTTAATGCTTTAAGCTAACGTTTTAAAAAAACAACAATAAAGCCCAAAAACAATTTGTATACGGTTTTCCTTATTTTTAGTAAAGCTTTTACTGTTAATAGTTATGTTAAAAAGTATTAGCAATTATATGGCAAAGTTAATTTAATAGGATAAGCTTTGCAATTAAAAAAGCTGATTTGATCGGCCAGAAATCCTTTTTTTATACAGATCTGAAAAAACAATTTACTCAAATCTTAGAGGATACAGCGTTACAGAGATCTGTAATTTTAGATATTTGAACAATGAAAGCTTTATTTACATTTAGATACACAAAACAAAAATCTGTTTTAAATCAGGTTTTGATAATTAAAGGCCGTGCTTTTACTATTGTTAATGCTAATGCTATTATTAATACTAAGTAAAACTATAAATTATGTAATAGTAAAACTAGTATTTTACTATGATAGATCTTACAAATAATTGATGATTTTAAAAGTAATGTAAAGTAGCAAAAATTATAGTTTAAAAGTTGGTACACTAAATGTTTAAAGTTAGTATTATAACTGTTACTACTGAATGCATAGTAGTACCATCATAACAAAAAATGTTTACCCATTGAAGTTCCAAATGTCGTATCGATACAATATCGTCAACATTTAGGATGAATATATGACATTTAAGCGATTAAACTTATACAAATATGTTGATGATTTTAAAACGTAGTTTTAATAGTTATTAATAGTTAAAAACTTGAAAGCTTTGGATCAAGTAAACTTTTAATTAATAATTAAGTGAATTACAAATTTATTAAAAATTAGCATGCTTATTGTAAGTTGAAACTGGTAAGCTAGCCATTACACCATTAGTCGATTTTGTGTCATTCCTGCTCTTCTTCAATAAATCCAAAAGGGTAAGCACTTATCTTGGAATCCAGCCCTAGTTATGGTTTTTTCTTTTCCTTAAAAAAGTGTAACCAGGCTTAGGGACATTGATATTTTAGCGCTTAGATCATTGTGACTCTGAAACTTCCGAGCCAATACTTGAGTGATTCAGTACTCAAAGGAGTATACATTCCAATATTACCAGCCCGATATAAATGGAGATTCTAAACATTAAATGGGACATAATGGTAATTGTGTACAGTAAAACGTGATTATTGCAAAAAAATAAAAATAACAATTCAGCAACGTTTAGAAAATTATAACAAATAAAAACAACCAAAAGCTTTTAGAACAGCTTTTTAATTATCAATATGGTTAGTCGATTAAAACGTATTTGTGAATATTAAAAAAAAACTTTTTTTCATTTGAAGATTGTAACATAGTAACAATTTATATATTTTACAAAATAAAAGCTTTTTCAAATGTTAATTTATAACATTCAAAAGTTATAAATTAATATATCAACACTAATACATAAAAGCAATACCCTAATGATTATATTATGGTCTATTGAGTTATAATTACTAGTATTAAAACTAATTAAATAAAAATTGATTTTAAGCTTTTCTATTTTAAAATTATATTTGTTTAATTAGATCAATTAGTATAAGCATCAATTTTTCCCAACATAGTTATAAATAGTCTATATAATTTTTGAAAACAAATAATTATGCTTAATAAATTTTTATGTTTTATTACCAATGGCATAATATATAAATTAGGAGCTTTTATGGTTTTTGTACGTTTTGTATACGCATATTTACATAAAATCTAATTAATAAGTATGTACTCGAATATAACTTTTATGTTTTGAACATTTAAAATTTATTTTTTTAATTTAATTTGTATATATTATGTTTCTATATGTGTCCATCAAATATCATATACCCGAGCATAAATTATGTAAAGCGAATTTTAAATAACTTTTATAGAACACGATTTGTACGACACCATTAGTGATATTCCTAAAGATAAAAATTATAAAAACGAGAATGTATCAAACATACATACTCTACTGATAAGATGAGTTTCATGTTTTTGTCTGTATACAGTAACATGTAACAATCCCAATGTATCATTTCGTATTTAGAACTTTTAAAATTAGAACTTTTTATAAATTGTAGTTTGTTGCAATTTAGATTAAAATTATTTGATAGAAATGTCAATCAGACAATACTATTTATTCAGTTTGTTATAAATAATAAAGCATTTTTAGGAAGTACAAAGCACGTTACAAAATCTGCTTTTCCACTACAATCCCCACAGCTTTTACAAAATGACCCGTTTTAATATTTATTTACCTGAATATTTATTGCCAAAAACAAGTTTTATGTTTGACTAAAATACCGTATAATTTTCCGAAATAATTTACAACTTTTTCCATCTAAAAAACTTTAAATAGTTTTTCAACTGAACTTTACAAATACCTATCGTATGTGCAGTTATTGCTATAACAATACAACATATTATTATTTGTTTTTTTTTTTTTTTTGGAAATTTCCTGAAGCGGTTCTTTCATATGCTGGTAATGGTAGATTTTATTGCTCAACTCAACATAATAACAAACAAAACTTTTACTATTTACGAAATAAATTGAAAAAATTCATTCTCGATTTGTGAAATAAATTAAAGTTTTTGAGCTTTGCTTTATTTATGTTGGGTGTAATTTGTTCGAAATCAAAGCATGTAATCTAATCGACACTATACTATACTCTTTAGGACAAGACTCATACACTTTAGGTCATACCGTAAAAAAGCATTATGTGCTCATTTTAAAACCGATTTCATTTTTAGATCCAAAAAAGTGTTTATGTAGTTTTGTCAATAAAAGTGTTTGCATTTGTTATGAGTAATTATCTTAGTAATTTAAGCTTTTAAATGTATTTAAAAGAACATAATATGGTTGTGACTTTCATGCATAAACATTTAAAAGCTCCAATTTGGTTTTTATGTTAGTTATCTGCATCATTCTATATCTATATTTTAAACTATTGTAAGATCACAAAAAAATGTCGAAAGTATTTCATATTGAAGCATTTATAAGTTTTGAAATACATTTACAAGAGCTTTTATATTTCATAAAAAGCTATTTGCCACTTTACCTTACGCCAAAAAAATTATAAATAATAATATGCTTTGTCTAAAAAGTCATCTATAACTAAAAAAGCAACATAAATGTTATAAAAAACCTTATGGTAAAAATAAAGCTTGTCCATGTTAAAATAAAATAAAAATTTAAGGTTTTTTCGAGATATCTAACAATTTTTTTGATAAAAATCAATAATGGAATAGAGTAAGCTTTAAGTTTATTTTTTATTATTCAATAATATTAAAACAAATTGAAATTTTATTATTTTTTGTTAGTATAAAAAAAGCTTTAGGATAGAAAATATGAGATCCTACTCAAAAATTGTCAAGCTTAGTTTACTTTAAATATTAAAATGCTTAAGTATTACTAACTCATCAAAGCCAATAATGTGAAAACCAAATTTAGTGATCTAACACTTCTTGCTTCAAAGCTTTTAGGATAAGTATGTTTTTATTGGACACACAGGTTAACTTTAGAAAAGTAAAAATAATGTTAAAAGCTTTTGGTAAATTAATAAAAATATAAAAACTCACATAGTTTATAAATTAATATTTTTACAAACTAAAGAAAAGCTCTTTTTTTAAATACAAATCATGGGTTGTTTAAAAGCCTTTTTAACATAACTTGATATATAAAAACATGTAAAAACATTGTCTTAAATTGATATTAAAAGTTTTAAGTAATAAATAAAGCTATACAATATTTCCAAAATAGCTTTTGAAATTTATCAAATTTTATTAAAGTTTATTTTTTTAAATTGATAGGAAAGCTTAAAATATAATTTTTTTAATATAAATAATAAAGCTTTTATTTAAATATGTTTAAGTTCACTTACTTTTAAGGTTAAAACTCAAAAAAAAGTGATCCAAATATATTATAGTACCAATATTAAAAAAACATTTTTTTGTTTTTATTTAATATATAGAAAATGAAAAAGCTCAACAATTTTCAGCAAAATAAATGAATTGTTTAATCATCAATATTGTTATCGTTCATAAAGTGATTTTGAATTTAAAAAAAATTATAAAGCTCAATATTTTCCAACTATGGTAATTTTAAAGTATCGCTTACATAAAAGCTTAAATCAATTTATAAAATAAAACTGTCTTAAGTTTATAAAATGAATATATAATGGGAGGATGTTCTTTTTCAAATATAAAAGTAAAAAAATCTCATTTTATATTTATAAAGGATAAAAGCTCAACCATATTCAGAACTCTGATTCAATTTAACTATCGCTAATATTGTAAGTAGCCACCAAATTTTTTTAAGTTTAAAAGTTCACTTAAAAACTTGACCTTTACCAATAAAACCTGAAATGTTTTATTTTTATAATAAAAAAGACGAAACTAAAGTAATCCTTTTTGATATAAAAAATTATTAAAAATATTAGATTTCAATTGATTGATTGATTGATTAATTGATTGATTAGAATATACGGCCAAAGACGAACCAGGAACTCCCAGAATGCCGGGCACTCCCGTACACCCGTGTTACATATAACAAAACCGAAAGAGTGGATGGAATGTTAGTTATAATAGACTCGACCCGGTTGCAGACACCTAAGTAATCGATAGTGTTTTTTTTCTGGCGAACGGAAAGGAAGGGTAAGTCAGTAAGTAATGACAGAATTGGTTCGGTTTCCCGGTAGCCAATATTCAAAGTACTGTTAGACAATCACAATTATAATGAGCTTCTCTGCATTTTGTCATATCTTATCAGGAACTCCAATCTGCAATCATTTTTCTGTAATCTTGCAGTGTTTCTCTGAAAAAAATATCTATTAATAGCCTGATTTCTGCAAGCCGTAGGCTGTAATAAATTAAATTAGTTTTTGATCGAAATTTACAATTAAATATTAAAATATAAAAAATATAACAAATATAACAAATAAAAATATTAAAATAAAAATATAACAATATATAATTTAAAAATATAAAAAATATTAAAATATAAAAATATAAAAATATAAAAAACCTAAAAATATAAAATATATGAAAATACAAAAAAAATATAAAAAAATACAAAGAATGGAAAAAATATAAAAAATATACAAAAATATAAAAAAATTAAAAAATATAAAAAATATAAAAATACAAATATTATAAAAATAATTATACATTTTAATAATAAATAACATAATAATATACAATAATAATATAATAATATGATAATATAATTAATACTGTAATACATATATATAATTTGATACAATATATTAACATAATAATATGATAACATAATTTCTGCAGGCCGTAGGCTGTGAAAAATTGCTTTAGTTTTACCTTAAGTCTACAAATTTATTAATTCGGCATATTATTGCTAAAAGTTCAAGTTTTAATTAGATTATAATAATAAAGTAAGATAATTAAATAATAATATAATAATATAAATACATGAAAATGTAAAATATAAAAACAAGAATATAAAAACTCAAAAATACAAAAACATAAAATATAAAAATGAAAGAACACAAAAATACGAAAATATCTAAATATAAATATTAATAAAAATATAACTTTACAATAATTATAACCTATCAAAAGCCTCCAAAAGATGCAAAAACAACACAACAAACCATTGGGTCATTTCCAGAAAAAAAGTAAAATTCTGAATTTAAAAATATACAAAATTTATAGCCCCCGCCAACCCTGCTCAAATCGCAAAAAATGATGACTCAAAATCGAAAAAGTCCAAGAGGCATCAGATCGAGACAACCGATACACTCATCAAAAGCCTTCAATACATGTAAAAACACCACCGTAAATCATTAGTTCATCCCCAAAAAATGTCAAATCCAAAAATGTACCAAAAAAGGGTAACGCCTCTGCCAATTTCTGCCACGAATCGAAAAAAAATTATGACTTAAAACTGAAAACCTTCAAAGTTATCCGACCGGGATGACCGATATATCCATTAAATTCCTTCAAAACATGCAAAAACACTACCACAAATCAATTGTTCATTCTCAAAAAAATTAAAAATTTTAAATTTCAAAAACAAACAAAGGCTGCAGCCTGGTCGCCTCGTGAAAGACACAGCTGCAACCACTAAAGGCGGAGTCCATTCACAGCAGGCCTCCAAAAACCACTGCCAACATCGTTCGAAACCCAAGCTATCCCTCATAACACAAACTACAAAACAAACACACCCTACAAAGCACCACAGTCCATACCCCATCCCCACGCCATTCCCAAAATCAAAACCACAATTGATTCACATTAGGGATGTATCATTGATCGGAAACATCGATATCTTACATCAATATTAACATCGGTATCTCTACATTGATACGTGTAAAACATCGAATTTCAAACATCTATGTCATCGATACATCGATAGTTATGACAAAAGTCATAATATAATTAAATTCAAAAAAATGTAAAAAAAAAAATTAAATAAATTTATCTCTTTCTCAGTAACTTTCTCCAAATATCTCAAAAGCTATATGGTCTGTTGATTGTAGGACCATAGTAACATTGATAAACTTTTCCCTTTCAATCTGTCCCGTTGTTTTGTTACTGTCAGCCCGGCGGCTTTTGAAAATAGCCTTTCAGATGGTAAAGGTCCTATTGTTAAACCAGTTACTAATGAAACGCGTTCAATAATACAATAATTATGCATAGATCAAGCAAGTTTAGCTGTATCGAATTTAATCGAACGTCAATATTGCAGAAACATGGATATTTTAAATTGATCAACATCGATGTCGATAAAATCGATTCATCGCATAGCAAACATCTATTTTTTTTTATCATCGATGTAAATCGAACATCCCTAATTCTCTCTAATTAAACCCGTCAATCCAAACCAGCTGAAAAAATACAAGTAGCAAATATGCACCACCACAATTCACGATCAAAATAATTTACGTTCCTTTCCCACTTAAAAACAGATCAAATTAAACAACTTACCGTCGACACAACTCGATCGATCATCTGTTATTTAAAATTCTAAAATCGTAAAACAAAAACAATCAACGAAACATATTACGATAATTTCTCTTATACTCCTCTCTCATGAGATACATAAATAAATTTCTTCACTTCAATCATCACACACACCATCTAGTGTCATACCCAATTGTGTTATATTAAAACTAATTTTCAAAAGTTTACACTAAACATTATATATACAAATTTAAAACTAGCATTGTACAATAAATTAAATGAAATTAATTAATTAAATATTTGTGAAACATAACTTTCTTTTTTTACACTCACGCACATTGAACCTAAAATTAAATTAAATAAATAATAAATTATAAAATGAAAAGAACGAACAAAGCACGTCCGATCTCTTCAACGACTAATGATCGACCATTAAAAATATTAGATTTCAATTGTACAAAAAGTAAATATTACACTGTAAGTGTATATTACACTTGAAGTGTACAGTTACTAACAGTATAGAAAGTTTATTTTTATGGGAGATATGGTCTGATTTTTCTTTTACGTTCAAAAGCATTTGAAACTTATAAACTTAAAAGGATTTGGTTTTAAGTCAAAGTTAATAGTATTTGAACTATTAAATTTTGTAAGTTCCTTCTAAGCTAGGTTCGAATTTTACATTTATCATTTGTTTTATATAATTTTATTTAGTATTTAAAGACCATTTTAAACCGGTCTGCAACTTGAACTGTTAAATCATAACAACTTTTGTTTAGTTTTTTGATTTTGCTTTATTTCGACTTAGGGAGAATCCAAAGCTTATGTCTTGTTCACGCCATGCTTTGATTAAATTACGTAATTATTTACCAAATTATTTTATGTATAAAAGTATTACTTTAAAAATCTGTACGTTTTTCAGTTAAAAAGATGAAATAGTTTTATCTTGAACAAAAATTAAAAAAAAGTTTAATGCTGTTAAAATAAACAAAAGTAAAACTATTTAAAAGCCCTTGTTGATTAAATGAATTAAAAATAATTAGGTGTTATTTTTTATTTTTGTAAGCTCACCAACAAATACTAAACATTTATAATCTAGTTTTATCAAATAAAACTCCAACTTTATTGTTTTAAGTTAAAACGAATTTTGTTTTGAATTGATCAAGAATTGATTTCTTTCAATTAAGTTAATTTTTTGAGTTGAAGTATCTAAATATTTGAAAAGGTTTAAAAATATTTAATATTAAGCTTTTCATGAAATATATTTTAAGATAATTTTTTTAAAGAGAATTGTCTGGCTTTTCCGTTAATATAATGATAATTATTATAAAAAGCTCATTTTTTATGTTTGTGGTCATTCAAAAGTTTATGTGAGCCCAATAGCTTTTTTATGTTGTCTTAAAAAAAGCCAAATAAATTCTATAGTATTACAGAACAAGCAAATAAAGCCAAGTTTTGTTTTTAACTAGAGAATATTTCAAGTTCATTAAAAAATTTTGAAATTATTGTGATATTCTTTATAAATAGCTTACGAAACTTCAATTTAGACTTTTAAATCTAATTAAAATTTAAGCTTTTCATGATACAATATTTTGTTTTATATAAATCTCATCAATATACATATTTCATTATTAGATATTAACATAGTTCAATATACATCAAATAAAGTATAAAAGCTTAATACTGCCCAACATAATAATTAAAAAATGCTCTTCAATCACAAAACTGTTAAATTTTTAAACTTTATAAGCTAAATTTGTAGGTTAATTAAAAAAACTTGAGAAATATTAGTAAAGCTTCTATAAAAACTGGAAATAACGAAAGTTTAATGTTCTTCCACATCAATAAACGGGTTGACTTTTAATGTTAAAGCAAATGTAAAAAAAAATAATTTATTTGATATTGAAATCTTATTTTAGGAAAGTTTTTACCTTGCTGAAACTAAATGTTTTTTTTTTTAAACTACATTAAAATTTCCAACTTTATAAAAGCTTTAAGATTAATACAAATTAGTGATCTTCTTAGTAATATTATTTACTAAAATAAGGCATATTAGAACGAAAGCTTCAAAATTTAAAATTTAAACTTTCATCTTAATGTTAAGTTAGCTTTTTAGCTAAATTAGCTCAAATATTTTAAAATTAAGAGTAATTCATTTTAAAAAAATATATGTTTAACGTTAAGCTTTTACTGAAACTTTTAGTAAGTAAAACCACTTTTGAACATTTTTAGTGGTTCATCTTCGATTCTTTCAATTATTGTACAAACATTTTTTTCTGGATATGACAGCCTCATGGTTCTGATTAGTTTAATCTGAATTTTTTTTACTGAAGCATAATAAAAAAAGAAATATGTTTCTTGTATGTGTCATTTCGCGGTTTCAGGCTTAAATATAAAAATTTAAATTATAATATTTTTTTTTGATTCAGAATTTTTTAATATTTTTATATGGATAAAAGCTATTCAACGTTGAGCTTTTTATGAAAACAAAATCAAATCATTTTAGAAATTTTCTATTAAACTAAAGCAAGATACACAAAAAAAATTATATTTTATAGATAAAGTCTGTAAATAATTTTCGTGGGCTCAAAAGCTTTTTGTTTAATTTGTATAAAACATCCTGAACTTACATGGTTAAAATGGATTAAGGATATGATCATATTATACTACTTATTGTTAATTAACAATAAGACTTGTTTGCTTTAGTTTAACCTTACTAAGTTTGGAAAGCTCACCGATCTCAAACATCCTGACTTAATTTAAACTCTAATAGTGTATTTGTTATCGCAATTTTTCGAAAGAACTTGTTTTTTCATAAATAATAACTGGATTGTCCTAAAAAAGCTTCTAAGTTAAAAGATTCGGTTTATGTTTTAAAGTTTGCAGGCATAGTTTCATTTTTAGGTAGCCCCACTTTTATATTAGTGTTGAAACCAATGAAATAAAAACTAAGATAATTTTGATAAAGCTCTTTAAAACCGAGCAATTGGCACAGTGGTTAAAGCTTCGGTGTTTGGGACGGGGCTGAACCATCGTCCATATCAATACAGGCTGGCTGGAGCAATGCAATGTGCAGGCAAGATGGATTTAAAATCGAACCTGTATTCGTGCGTCCTCGATTTGGCTGGGGCCGTCATAAGGTAGGACGTTAAAATTAATCACGAAAGAGTTGGGAGAGCTTCGGCCCCAGAAAAGACAGAAGTAAACCCACGAAGAAGATTTTTTCTGTGTTTTGAATTGGTGATTTTACAAAAACAACAATCAAACAAAAATTAAATGAGAATTTAAAAATTTTTACGCTCTTCCACAGTTTCTTATTACATTTTCGTAACATTGTGTGTGTTATCTTATACCTTGATAGATATTACAAATGATCATGAAATGCATTTAAAAACTTATTTTCTTTATCATTTGTTGCTTTTTATCAAAACTAGCTACAATGTGCTCGTAAACAGTATTCGTAGTATTTTATGTACATAATTGATTGTTGTTGTTGGATTTCTGTGGTACATAATTGATTGTTGTTTTTGGAGAGAAAATGCGTTTTGAGAAAATGGGATTTTTAAGATTGTTTTAGTAGGTAACAAATAAATTAAAATAAAACTCATTACAGGAACGTAACTGATTGGCGCCCGTTATTGCACCTTAAGAACGGAATATTTGTTATCTGAAATTGAAACCCGTGATCTCGATTAAATTTGGTTCTAACAAGACGGCGGCTACTTGCCTCACAACGCGTGAAATCATGGCTGCGAGAACAATTCGGTAAACAGTTAATTTCACACTTCGGACTAGTGATTTGGCCACCTAGATCATGTGATATCACACCTTTAGACTTTTTTCCTTTGGGGCTACGTAAAGTTCAAAGTCTACATGGATAAGCCGGTTACGATTGAGCAATTAGAAGCCAACATTACTCGCGTCATTGGCCAAACACCGCTTGAAAGAAAATGTGAACTTCAGAATGGCCCATGGTACGGGCAACATTTGAAAGAAATAATCGTAAAAAATAAATGTAAAGAATGGTTCCTTTTTATGATAATAAAGATTACTCGAAAAAATTGAATTTAATTTTAATTTTTGAAAAAGTACCTCAAAATAATTCACCCACATTAAAAAGGGAAGTGTAAATGAAAACGCACTTATAGGATATAAACACAGTTAATGTGAAAATACTAAACTTAATTAAAACTATATTAATTACTGATAATAGTATATGATGAGCGATCGTAGGTCGTCTGGAATTGTTTGGGCAGTTCCAACCTCCTTAAAAAGTAAAAGAAACATCCCTAATTGACAGTTTCTATTGAAAATATGCAATTAAATAATTTGTGTAGCAATCCCAGCTCCAAAGACAAAGAGGGAGAGTAGGAAATCGGGGACAAATAATGTCAATTAAGTTTTTAACAAAGTCATCCTTAAATAATTGTCATGATGACAATGATACATTTTTATAAAAGATCTGCAAGTATTCCACCATTTAAAGAACCATTAGAAATACCATTACTTAAATATGAAGACAGTGATAATGTAGATGATTTTGCAGATGCATCCATCTCGGACAACTATGTTAAAGTGATTAAGCCAAATTTGATAATGAAATGTTGGTACGTTTTACCGATTGTACTATTATTATATTACCTACGATATGCAATATTTGAATGTTTGGCACGACGATTATGCCACTATTGCGAAAATAAATAGGTAAAACAAGAAAATTATGAATTCTGAGTATTTTATATTTATGAAAATCTTTGTTAGTAATACTAGTTTTGGCTCACTAGCTCCAACGGTATTATTATTTGAATTATGTAAACCGCATATTCAAATATTTGAAGAACTATTTAACGATTGTAATGAGAAATTACAAGAAACAAATCATTAATCGATGATATGCATTGATTCCTCCAACGGAAATCCAAATTATAAAAATTGGTTTAGTTCATCAAATCCTTCTTCTAAACATAATTATAAGTTACTAGATTTCTTAATATTAGTGCTTTTAAGAAAGCACAACAAATGGATGACAAGAAACTTTCTATGACAAGAAAGTTGAAAATAAAATAAAACTTATTCAACTAAGATAAGACATAATAAATAAAATTAATTATTTTAAAAATCAATTTGTTTGTACTTATTAGTTTTTCTATGTCCATATTATTAAGGTAAATACCACACGTTCGTTTCAACTGTGTTAATTCAAAAATCGAAGAAATTTAAAAATACGGTTGATAACCCTTTCTATTTTTACTTGGTTAAATACATATTAAATTTTACAAATACTTAAGCAGACAGTAGACACATAATATTATGTTATATTATCGCAAAACCAACAACAATGCCGTCTGCAAATCTTATATATATATATATATATATATATATATATATATATATATATATATATATATATATATATATATATATACATAAATATTTTTCGATCCTCGATTCTTCGCTTCTCTTTAGCATACACCACTTTTGATTTATATTAAGTTATATTTTCACATATACATACAAAACTACTAAATTATATAAAATGCAAGAATTTAAAAGAGCGATCTCAAGAGTAAATAAAATAATCTAAAATTTTTACTCTCGCATTTTGCGATTATAACCCCATATGAACATCATAACCCCAGAAAAAAACTATACAAAATTTTATTCGTCGGTTTACTTCTGTATATATTATTTTTTCTGTGCTACAGGGTTCAGACACAAAAAAAAAACCTTTTTATACAAATTTGAGAAAAAGGGAATCACAACGTTCGTCAACATCAATAAACAAGCTCTCTATTACTGTTAAAGTTAGTGCTTAAAAGTTATTTACTCACTATTGTCATTTTAAAGATAAGGTTTGAACGAAGGCTTTTACCATAATTTGCATAAAAACGATATTTTTTATGTTTAACTAGAAAGCTAAAACAGTTGAAATATTTTAGAAAACTAAAATCATCATCTTTAATTCTTATAGTTGTTGAACGAAATCTTTTTTATTTTAATGTGACAATCATTAGTTTAACCTTAAAACTCTTAACAAAAGCTTAAAACAATAAAAATATTTTTTCTATATTTTGTAACGGATCAAGGTGCGAGTCCCATAAGTGTCATTAAAACGACACCATTGAAATCTGCACCCCGATGGCGTTAACAGAAATCTTCTAACAGAGGCCTTGCTGCGGTATGATAGCCGGCTAGAGCTCAGGGTGGGGCGTGGGGTTTGCAAGGCATGCTTAGAAGCTGGAATAACCGCGGGGATTAGAAAATAGAAAGGCGGGGTCACTTGACCAAGTCGGAACGCAACCAGACTTGTAACCATCACATCACAGTTATTTTAGAGACATTTATAAAATGAACAAAGAAAAACTTAAATTAAATTACGAAATGTGTTAAAAAAAATATGGTATTCATTGATTAAAGAGTGTCGACGAGTATAACAATTTTAGATTTGTATGACTTTTGTTTCTGCTAAAATTTAAAAATTATTTTTATATATTATGATGTGTGATAATATAAAAATTTGTAGGTGTGATGGATGAGGGCTGGTGAGATTCTAATATCAGCAAGCCTGTACACAACAAATGGATGACAATTAATGTGTTCAAATCATAACCACCTTTCCCTTGCATTTCAAGTTTTTGTTTCGATTTTACTTTTAGCGAGGATAGTTCCACATCGTTTGAACCAATATGGCCGGTATGTTGAAAATTTGTAGAAACTCCGATCATAGAACGATCTATTCTTAGTCTTTGATGACCGCGTCGTCGTGCAGGACTCTGTGGTTGGTGAAAACAACATGAAAACCAACCCAAACCTCACTAGTCATTTTGATGGATGCTATTTTGATAGCTGCTACTTTTAACAAATTAATTATATAATTATTTGCATCGCTTTGAATTATTTCGTGCTCTTCTAGACCACTCTTGAGTTTATGGATGAGATAAATTTTATTATTAGACTATTAATATCACCATCATCAAAATACAACAAATATAAAGATGATATATTGTTTGTTTTTTTTATAACGGTAATCTTTTATAAAGATATTCCCCGTAGACACAAAATAATAAAATTATCGTCTGATTTTTCTAATCATTTATAGTAAATACACAATAAAAATTTGTACAAGTTTTTTTTTTTATTGTATTAATAACTTTTGTATCACAAATATTTAAATCAAAATAACTTTAATTCAAAATAACTTTTTTTTATTTGATTTTATTCAAGAAAACATAATATATATATATTGCACGACAAATTTACTCAAAAATCTTTACTCAACATTTTTTATTCAATAAGAAAATTCTCCCGAATAACACAAAACACGGCTTTTATATACCCACTCATTACCCGTTACTTATTTTGTAAACAAACAAAGTAGGGGCAATGAGCAGGTATACAACATAAAAAAAATAAATTTTAAAATAATTTAAACAAAAAAAAAAAAATTCGGGGGTGGCCACATAAATAAATTCAACACAGGGAACGAGCACAACAAGTCGCTCGTTACAATTTTGCCAATAAAAGGTTTCAAGGAATACTTTAAAAATTAGTAAGTGTATTTTGTTTGGAACTTGTAAGTATGTTTATACTTTTAAAAGTTATCCACATTTGATCTTTTATGAAATATGTTGACAATAACACAGTGCGATCGTAAGATCTCTTCCCAACGTTGACCTCAACGCCGTGACCAATTGTGTTTAAAATTGGTCGTTAGGCTAACATCCTGCAACGTTAACGAATGTAAAAATATGATCTGAAAGATCTTGTAAAATATCTCAGTAAAAGTACAATTTTGGCTTGTAATGCTGTTGATATGATTTATCTTAAAACTTAATATAAAAATCATCATATTTGTATTTATAGTTAGAAAAAAGTGTTCATTATTAAAGAACTTTTGGCCTTAACTTGCCTAATACAACTAGAACAATAAACCTATTCAAACTTTTATAAAAGATATGAACAAATCTATAAATCTTTTTTGCAACAAAATAAAAAATGATTAAACTTTAATTTAAATTTACTTGGTTTTAAAGATTTAATTCCAGATTGATTCCAAATTGATTCCAGAATAATCCAAGATTAATTCAATTCTAATTTCAAGCTTGTAACGAGCGACTTGTTGTGCTCGTTCCCCTGTGGTAAATTTATTTATGTGTCCACCCCAGAATTTTTTGTTTTGTTGTTTAAATTATTTTAAAATTAATTTTTTTTATGTTGTATACCTGCTCATTGCCCCTACATTGTTGGTTTACAAAATAAATAACGGGTAATGAGTGGGTATATAAAGTCGGGTTCTGTGTCATTCGGGGGAGATCGGAAGAAATTTTGATGAGTCTGATTAAAAATTTTGAGGAGTTTTTTTTTAAAAGAAAAAAAAATTATGTAAAACATTTTAAATTAAACTAAAAACATTTTGTAAATTGTTGTGATAATTTTGTGAAAATATTGTGTTGTACGGAAATATTTTGTAAAATAAAAATCTTTCCACATAAAAAAAAAATAAAGTGGCGAATAAATTTTCTGCATCAAAGTAAACACATCGGGCAAACAAATAAATGAACTCGAAACATTCGATCATATTAATTACCGATCGCTGGAACGGCATGAACGCAAAACCACGCTGCTTATGATAATGTGAAAATCTATAATGCGTTAATTAATTGGGCATTTACGACGTCTGATGTTGCAATTCCACATACGGCGGATGTTGCTGCCTCTATTGTTCATAATCTAAATGTGCCAATTCTTCTCGTTTCAAAGGTATCGAAAATCGTGGAATCACCGTTATACCTGTTATATCATTACTATCGAAAATAAACATAAGGAGAAAGAAAATGATTATATCCATATTGATCATCACCTGGTACAACAACATCAATGGCCAAACAAATTTAGTTAAGTTTATAATTTTATTTATTTATTATATTTATATTTATTTTGTGTGTGTGAGTGTGCAAAAATTATTGTTATTTAAGTTTGTTTTTTTTTTGTGAATTTATTTAAGATTTTATATTGAATTTAATTAAGTTAAGTAAGATTTTATTGTTGTATTTCTTCTCAAAATCTCAAAATTTCATTTGTTGTTTTTTTGTTTATTTATTTTATTTAATTAAAATTGGTAAATTAAAAATATTTATTTTGTGATTTGTTCTGATGTGATGGTTACAAGTCTGGTTGCGTGCCGACTTGTTCAAGTGATCCCGCCTTCCCGTCTTATCCTTTCTTGCGGTTATTCCAGCTTCTAAGCATGCCTTGCAAACCCCACGCCCCACCCTGAGCTCTAGCCGGCTATCATACCGCAGCAAGGCCTCTGCTAGAAGATTTCTGTTAACGCCATCGGGGTGCGGATCTCAATGGTGTCGTTTTAATGACATCAATTGAGACTCGCACCTTGATCCGTTACAGTATAAACTTAAACATTTATTTTTTGTTTTAAAATTTTAAAGTATAGTTTTATTAAAAGTTAGTTAAGAGATGGGAAAGCATAACGCTTGTTGACTTCAATAAATAGTTTTTCTTTAACAGTTAATGTTAGTGTATAAAAGAAGTGTATTTTTTAATAGAAATTTTATTCAGGTTTCATTTACTCGAAAGTTTTAATGTACCCTACTTTAAAAGAAAAGTGTTTTTAATTCAAAACTCAAAAGATCCAATTTTAGAAAAGCATCAATATAAATTCAAATTAGTGAAATTTTAATCATAATTTTTGATTGTGCTTTTTAAGCAATAAATGAAAGCTTTAAAATTAAAGGTATTAGTTTCCAGTTGTTTATATAAAGTTTTAGTGTAGGAGACTAAATTATAAAGCTCAAATTTTAAAAACGTTAAAATAATTTAATTAGTTGAGTTAAACGTTGAGCTTTTATTAAGAACTGAACAACATTATATTGATCATCTATAGTTGATATTACTATTGTAGTTCTGACATGTTCTAAAGCTTTTAAATGACCAAAAGCTAAATACAATTGTTTAATTGATTTGGTAAATTTATTAAAAGCCAAATTCAAAATTTTAAATAATACTTTAAATAATTAAACCAACGTAAAGTTTGTATTTATGCTTGAATTGTAAAAAATAGCTTTAAAGGCTAGAAAATAAATAAAAATAAAAAAGGAATCGTGATATAGTTGTAAGTATAGAAGCTTTTAGCTGATCATAAAACCAAATAACAAAATTAAGCAAGATGCAACCGGTCTTTTTTGCCAAATTTTTAAACTTTTTAACAAAATATTTAAAAAAAAAATTATGGTCCAATCCTTTTATCCATGACTCTCACCCTAGCCACCACCAAATAATATAAAATGTTAATTAAAAATATATTAATAAAAATAAATGATTTCATTTTAATTTTTCCAACAAAATAATGAAACTATGTTTATTTTTATAATGACAGTCGATATGCATAAATTAATTTGAATTGAGATAAATCGTTTTGCGTACGTGTGTGTGTGTACTATATTTGAAAATTGCACAACACAAAATTTGGTATCATATTTTTATTTATTCAGGTTTAAATAATTCATATATCATATAAAAAAAAAAGCATAAAATCATTAATTAAATACAAACATTTTATTCCAATTAATGACTTTTTATGATATGTTTAATTAAATAAATTCCCGGGTAATTAATTTATCGAGTACGAAGCGCTTCCTTGTCCAAACATCGTTACAGTGTTTTTATGTAATTACGTAAAGCATTGGTTAATTATACTCCCCAAATTATGTTTTAGAGCAGTCAAACATATATTATATATGGTTCATGAGATAAAAACAGACACTCATTAAAATGAAGTCATAAAAAAAAGAAATCAGGAAGCCATTCGATAAAACATTTCCCAAAATCATAAAATTTTATTCGATATGTTTGTGTTTTGTTCTTGGGGGACAGCATAAAAAATACTCAAGGAACTAGACACAAGGTTATACTACTGAAAATACACAAGAAAGGCGAATGTTATAGGATAAAGAAGACGTCATATTGTCGCCAAAGATTGTTATACCGTGTCATTGGATTTTGTTGTTCTCGGTAAAATGTGTGTAAGTCTTTGCGTGTAAAGAGAGTGATTAAAATAAAGAATTAAAGAGTTAATCATTTGTAAGGCTACCAAAAATCCAATTAAAGGATTAAAAACAAATAACCGTAAAATCAGGATAATTTTTTTTGCATTTAGAATTTTTTTTGCTTTTAGAACAAGGCATATCATGCTGGTTTTATAAGATAGATAAAACCTCTTCGGAAGACATCAAACAAACTCAAGCGTTGATTAGACATTTGACGCACCATACACACTATTGCAATAGAGAATTTATATTTGTCAAATTTACAGTTAACCATCTAATAAAATATTACACACTAAATCAGGAAGAAAACACTTCAATACACTACAACTACAACAATGGAAGGACAACTCACAGCTTCGACGGCAAAAAAGAACTAAGGTCAATCCAAGCAAGTTGATAAATGGTAACTCGGCCTGCTGTCTGCCAGTTTTAAATAGTACTAACAAGCCGCTTCAAATGCTATATGGATAAAACTAAATTGTTTGCTTCAGCTGTTAAAATCACAACTTTTTGGCAAACCACTTTTGTCCAAGATATAGTAGCACGTATTTTGCAAAGATTTAATGATCAAGAAAAGATATTCTAGACCTTAAGAAACAAAACGAGGGGTAAAGAAACATTTAAAACAAAAAAAAATCAGTCTAAGGGACAAAGTGTATGATAACTTGATAAAGCGAGAGCCGGAACAGCAGTAATATCTATTATTACTTCATTTACCCAATCAATTAAAATGAACTATCTGTGAAATAAAAAACAAATTCATCCGTAGATTTCTCGGAGATATAACCGTTAATAAAAATGCAGACTACTCTCTTTGGAAAGCAGCAAAACGATTAAAACCCCAATTGCATGAGCTGCCAGTAAAAATGCAAGTGTTAAGTGGATTGGAAAAGGAACTGAAGAACATGTGATGTATAGTCTTAGTAATAAAAAAGCACCAGGCGATGAAGGAGCATCAAGTAATAAAATATTTTCCAGGTTTGGCTTTTTAATGATTTCACTCGTCTTAATGTGTCATATTTATTCGTTAGAAAGGACTTGCTTCCCATAGGCAAGGTTTAAAGCCTTGCATTTTATTCACTATGCAGGTAGTTTTGCGTGTTGTATAACAATTACATTTTGAGCCTGTATATAGTTCAAGCACCATCGCATAGTGCATATCAACTTGATCATGAGTTATGAATATATGCAAATTGATAGATTACGAGCAAATTCGCTAATGGTATCTGTTAACTGGTTTGGCAACAATATCGCAAAACGTGATGCTCTAATTTCGTTAGCTCTAAGAGCCTTTAATATGTCGGAAATTGTGGTCGCATGGTATCAGACAATTTAACAATTGAATACTCTCCATAATGGAGTTACGAAGTAAGAAATAAAATGGTTGCTTGTAAACTAGGAAACCTGATGGGATAGGTGGCAGTTGCATCAAGTCTCTAAATACAATGATGTTGATGCCACCAAACAGCTCATTCTTTTTCTTCTTCAATTGTCGAAATCAAACACGTATCATGCACAACATCTTGTAAGAAACTATAAATATTTCATCAAGATGTTTTATATGCGACATATCTCCAAATATGCACTAGTTTATTCCAATTTCTTTTTTCGAGCAGGAAAGCATATCCGGCACTGTTATACTCATCAATTAGCGCATTTACTGAGTAGTAAAGCACATACTATAGTGAACCAGACTGCATGAGAAATGTTTCAGGCGTTACTCGCATAACGCCTGAAACATTTCAAACAACCATATTTTTACAAGTTAGCGTTCATGAGTCGTCTTCTCGTTAATCAGGAAACGTTTTTTAGGCTCTCGAGCTTGCATGCGATATTTCTTTCATTGCAGCTAATTCGACGAATGGCTTGAGCAACACTTCTTATCTGTTTTGATGAGTTTTCGAGATAAGTGAGCAATAGCGTTATTGGATCCACATGGCTGAATATCCATATTTTTCGATCCCAAAATTCGAAAACTACTTGATTGTAATTATTAACTCACTTCTCGTTAGTGGATCGCTAAGTAGATTACAAAATCTTCCAAATCAAGAGTGTTAGCATGATTTGCGATAAAATGCAAAACGGCGTGTCTAAAAATTATTCTTATGTCATGTAAGCTTATTATTCTTATGTGGCATTACATTTGATTTCACTTCACAAGCTTTCGTAGTTCTTGGCTGTCTTGTTCAAATTACATTTGACTGGAAATAGCTGCAATTAAATCCTTTTGGCATCTGAATGAAAACGATTAATTGTATAAAGGCATTAACTCGTCAAAAATGTGGCTACCGCCAAAATAGGATAAAGCACAATTAGACGTTTTGCAAGACCAACAGTAATTTAGCTACGATCGTCACCTGGTTTCAATCGGCCAACACTTTCCATTCGCCGTCCTTTTTTTCACATCCATTGGTTATTGACTGTCATCGGTTATATAGCGTTGGTTAATATACTTGCTTATATCACGTCGCGGTCCTGAGTTTGATATTCGCCATGGACCAACTATTTATAAATATAAATTAAATATTACATCTTGTACCGGTGACGTTAGTTGGGCTAACCACCTAAATTATTTGCCAACTCGTAACAAGTGGTTCAAAATCACTGTACTCGATAGTACTCGAACATTGACAGCGAATAAAACAGATTCTAGGTAATGAGCATCTTTACCAATGATTCTCTGCTTAGCGTAGACCAGTGGTATGTGATCTTTACTTCTCGATGCTCATTCGACCAATTCATTAATGTCATTGATGTTTTCACTTTTAACCTATTCATTATTATTATCAGGCTGTTTGTAATCCATTGCAGCCATGTCTAATGCCTTCACAACGATTAATCACAATGCCTTGTCCCATGCTCTAGCTCATGTGAAGTAACAACTTAATCTAACTCCATTCTCGGATGTTGTTGCTAATAATCCTGTAGTCACAAGGCACCTCCTTGTCACATTAATGCTGTGTTGTACATCAAGGCTTCATTATTGATTACATCAAGAATTGTAATCTCCAGGTAGCCATTACCATCAATAGGAAATGCGTTAGCACAATATCTAGTTTCTCTCTAAATTAGCGTAAGAGTACAATCCTATTATTTTTGCTGTAGTGAAAAGGATCGTGGTTCAAATCAAACTGGCCACCACTACTGCAAAGCATTGATGCCTGGCGAACTAAAACTTGAAAATATTCTAATTTTTGTGATATCATGAAGCACATTTAATGCGTGATAGATGACAGGTTTGCATGTAATCTCTGTGTAGTGGAACAGCATTGTTCTGCTTTTCAGTTTTATTTGCTTATTACATTTTCTATTGAAGTGCGGAGAAACCGCGGATAATATCTTGCGTGCTTAGTCGTGCATTATGATCCACTTTTACATCTTGGTAAATTGAATTGTTAGCAATTTTCTTGTAAATTGACATTCTCGCGGTAACTTCAACAGTTCCAGCATCATTACTCGTTCTGACCTTTAAAACGTCGAGAGCAAATAAAGTGGGATAGCCCCTAACGCAAATCAGCCTGGAAAGATGATCTTTTTGACGTAAGGGATGACGCGCCTAAAACGGCTAGCAGAGAATGCTGCCTGTACTCCGGCCGGCACTCCGTCTTTGTGGACAGGTTCATTTTGTTCAAATGATTTCTCAGATTGCAGTGACCTGAAAGAAAACTCACTAGCCTCCTACTATTTCCTTTACTTAAATTGACCACCAAGTCTAAATGGTCTGACCAAATATTTGGCCTGTCTAAGACCGGGAATACAGTTCCAATAGGTCAAGCACTGCATTTTTTCCATTTACTAATTGTGTAAGCTACTAAGGCCCACGGGACGCCACAGAATTGCTCAGTGCCAATTAGTGTACATGATGAGCCTGCCCACGCAAGCTCGTAGGCTATCTCATTTCCAGTGATACCGCTATGGCCAGGTACCCACCACAACCTAATTTTGTTATGATAAGAGAAAGATTGTAGCAGTGTATAACAGCTTTTAACCGACTTAGAATCCAGACAGTTAGAAGCCAGTGCTTTCAATGTTACTTGGCTTTAGGAGATAATGTGAATGGAGGCGCCTTTAAGACCTTTAGTCATAATAATTAAGACACAGATTTCAATAGCGAGAATTTCGGCTAGGAAACCACTGGGATAAATTCCCTGGGATTTCGATATTTTGTAGTTGAGCCCAAAGACACCAATGCCTACTCCATTATCCATTTTTGATCCATCCGTGAAACAGACTAGGCTGCTAGTTTCCATAAGAGGTCCACCAGTATCCCAGATAGTTCTATCAAGGATTGTTATCCCGAAATTCCTATCAAAGCAGAGTTTTTTGGGGTTGGACGTGATGTCCGGGACTCAAAAGAACATATCCAAGTCTGAAAGTTCATTCAAAATGTCCAGATGACCCATATGATCATCATGACTATATTGATTCACCTGCTGTAATCTAGCTAAGTAGCAGCTGATTTTTAGACGTAAATATGAAGTGGAGTGAGTCCGGTGAGGGCTTCCATTGCCGCCGTAGGATATGTGCTCATAGCGCCTGTGATTCCGAGACATTATAGCCTCTCCAATGAGGTAAACTTGTTTATAGTAATTTTTTGCTGTACCTTAGGCCACTAAACTATAAACCCATAGGTTACAGTTGGCCTCATTATCATGATGTCCATCCAGTAAATCATTTTTGAGCTGAGGCTCAAGACTTACCCAACATACGCCTACAGACCCACATTGGCTCTGACCGCGCGTTTGATAGTTGATTTGATATGAGAGTTCCAATTCAGTTTCTTATCTAGGATAACACCCAGATATTTGACTTCATTGGAGTATCAAGTTCAATTTACGTCTTTTGGTAAACGGTACCAAGACTGTTTTGTTAAGGTTTATCGAAAGGCCCTCTTTAGTGCACCAATTCGAAATAACGGGTAAGGCCTGTTCCATGCTGGCAGACATCGTAGGTTCATGCCCACCAGAGACTATGATAACCAGGTCGTTCGGATAACCAATGGCGTCATAACCGAGTAGATGTAGCTCATCAAGTAACTCATCGATTACGGGTGACCACAGCAAAGGTGACAGTATATCGCGTTGTGGGCATCCTTTTACTACCGTAACCATGACTGTCTCATTACCTAGTTCCGATGTAATCTTCCTACTAGCCAACATGGAACTAATCCGGTGGTTATTCGGATCATCAATACTTCTATGCCTTATTGCCCTAACAATTGAGTCATATCCAGTATTGTCAAAAGCTCCCTCAATATCCAAAAAAGCGCACAGCGAAAGTTTTTTCGAGCGGTAAGCCGCTTCAACCTTGGTAACAAGTAGATGCAGCGCCCCCTCTGTGGATTTACCTTTTGCCTGTAGGCAAATTGATTAGGATTCAGAGGTCTGGTTAACCAGTCTCTGATATGAAGATCTATCAGTCGTTCCATAGTTTTTATAATAAATGATGTAAGACTGATAGGTCGATAGGATTTAGGGAGTTCACTTGGCCGATTGCGAAGCTTTGGGATAAAAACCACATTGACTTAGCTCCAAGCCTGTGGTACGTGAGTCAAATTGAAGTTAGTTCTAAATAAGGCTACCAGAGCAGGGACAATCAAATCCAAGCTCCTTTGGAGAAGGGCTGGAAAGATTCCATCTCCGCCTGGAGCCTTGAACGGTTGAAAGGAGTTAATAGCCCATTTGAATTTTTCCGAAATGAAAAGCTTACCGAATAAGTTATTAACCCAACCCACATTTGGAACCATATGTGTATCAAATATAGGGTTAGTATTTGTATTTGTATCGCAAAAAAGTGCACTTGACGCAAGTTTTCAAATGACTTTTTGCGACCCGAAGCTTAGTTACCATCGGATTTTAGAAGAAGCCCAATCTTGTTGGACTAGTCCTTAGCTAGAACTTTATGGAGTCGAGCAGCTATAGGTTTATCCTGGATATTACTACAATTTTTCCTCCACGTAAGGCATTTGGAACGCCTTACTTCAGTATTGTAATTTGTTAGGGCTTGCCTATATTTATTCCACTCATTTGAATGCTTTGCCATATTAAATAATTTCCTAAGCCTATTACGGAGTTTAACGACGCTCTGGTTTAGCCAGATCTTCGATATCTGGATTCAATTTATTCCGGTACCCCTTGAATTGTGCTATAAAGACTTTTAACTCTTTAAATGGGTATGGCATTGTTGGAAAATAAAGCCTTTATTTTTATTTGCCAGCCCGTAGAAAGCAAATACACTTTTTCACTCAATAGCCAAATTGAGAAAACGTTGAGAATATGCTTCTCAAAGATGTTAAAGTCTTGTTTCATATTCTTGCTGATTTTCGTTTGCTATTGTTTGAGATTTGTCTAATGTTTGTATTTTGCACAATAAACACAGTTGTTCTTGTGATTTCGTCGTTAAAAACGTTTTCAAACTTACCTGCCTTTTGTTAGGACGCTCTTGCTTCTTTTTCTCCAACCATCACTTGCCCTGCATAGCTGTCCTTCTTTCTATTTTACTCTTACTATTTTAAATCATTTTCACTACAATAATTTTACTAAAAATTACTAAAATTATTTATTTGAATCCGTATTAACATGTTGTTACTCAGCCAGGTGGACCCTTTGGTAGGGAAAGCAACACATACTAAACATACATTAAACACACAATAAACACTAAACCAATACACACTTCTAATTTTATTTTTCACCCTTTTAAATTCAGTTCCCAAATTATAAAACTGCGTTTCTGAATTCAATATAATGACAATTTGAACTGTCATTCACATGCCAAAACTTTTCAATTCTACAATGGTTACTTGATCAACAAATTATAAACGGTACAAAGTAGTTTTTTATAAAATAAATGAGGTTCAAACCAGCGATGCTGAAATAGAAAATTTATTATATATCCATCCAGTATGCTATGATTATAAATGTATAAAAAATTCAAATATTTCAGATTGATTGTCATTGAAATGTCAAAATTCAAAATTTTTTGTCGATTACTAGATCAACAAAATGTCTGCAAATATTGAAACTGCAGGTACATTTTAAGATTTAAAATGAGTTTAATGCAAAATTTAGTTTATTTTTGTGTTGTTCATAAATACAACACAAAACTAATGGACTAATCATATTTTATATGGCATGGTTGAAAATTGCACTGTTCCAATAAGCAGCTTTAATTATTTAACTTTGTGCTGTGTTCATTCAATAAAATATCTAGCGTGATAATCGGTTTTTGCCATAAAATTATTTGTCAATATGATTCGTTTGGGCTCAGACACATTATCAATTTCGAAAAGACAAGACACCCAACATGGATTACCGATTTTTTTTTTTTTTTTTTTTTATAAATTAAATCATATACGTAATCTAGTCACGTTCTATATTTATATAATTTTCCCAATATTTTACAATCATCATCATCATGAGACAAAACGATTTTTGGCAATATTATCAGTCGTATATATAGTTTGTCGATAGATAAATCTTTGAAACATTTTTCTCTTTACATTTCGGTACACTTTCCCCAATGTATCTTTTCTATTATATCAACTCGATAATTTTGTGTTGTTGTTTTGGGTGAAAACCCCCAAAAAAATATATATTTTCCTCTTATATTACGGTTATCAATATTTTGAATACCAACACAAAAAAATCTAAACTGAAAATGGATGGAAACACCATAGCAAAAAAAAAAAAAAAAAAAAATGTAACAGTTACAAATTACTATCGAATGATTGTGAATTAGAATTTAATGGGTTTCTTATGGTTGAGAAGAGATGATGGAATTTTCATTGTTTTTCCAAGTGATTTTTATTTTTTTTTATTTTTTCGTTTGCTGTTGTTTTTGTACTTGTTTTGTTGTTGTGGCGCTATTAAGGAATCTATAATCGGAATTTAAATTGAATTCGAGAGTCGTCGGCCGAAGTTAATTAAATCGATTAGGGTATATACGCAAACAAATTGATAAATTATATGGCCAAACATTTTATGTTCGTATACATATTATAGACAATCCAACTATTGATTTATGTAATTAAAAACAGAAAAAATAAATAAATCAACTATGTTAAAAGCTCTAAATGTAAAGTTGTTATTCTAATGTTAAGAAAAAAAAAATTAAAAAATTCTTGATTAACTTTTAACATACATTTAATTTTTCTTAGTTTTGCATTTCTCTTAAGTTAATTTTACGTCGTCAGTAATATGTATATATAGTAAAAAATGGGAATGGCAATAGGGTGAAAATTGAAAGAAAATTTGCATGATTTTCTGTATTATTGAAACGAGATTTTAAATTTTGTTTCTGTGTATTTGCACTATGTTATTGCGTCAATGTAGGCTAAGGGTATTCACAGAGCTTTAAGGCCATATATTAAAACCTCTACCAGAGAAGTGTTCTTACCAGAGGAGTGTCCCTTCTCAGGAGTGTTCCATAATGTAAGAGTCAATCATTAGTCCGCTATAAGTTCATAGATTTCACGCACGAAGTTATAGTCATCTTAATCAAAAGCTTTAGTTTAGTCATCAGTATAAATTCTGCATTTTTTAATTTTTTTTTAAACAAAGTATTGATTTTAAGTGAACTTAAAGTTCCTTAAAGGCAAACTTAATCAATACTTTATTTACATTCACACCATTCATACAAGTGCAGTATACCTCTTGCGCATTGTATAGGTCCATGTCACCCTGTGCCACGATGACATGGGAGATGGATCGGCCCATGAGTTCTGCACACCAAATAGGGAGACATAGTTGTGTTTATCAATATCACCGATCGTAATCTTGTAAGAAAAAACATATTTCCTTTTGCATCCTGCCCCTGTCGTGATTTGAACTTGGTACCTCCCGCTCCAAGCGGCACAACGCTAACCACTGAGCCATTCGCAAGCATTTACAAATTTACGATTTTGATTGTATATTCGATACACACACTCAAAAAAATAAAGTAGTTAATTTGACAAAATTTCCATCTGAATCGAAGAAAAAGCGTTTAATATACGCTTCGTTGACCGTCGGTCATTAATTTGATTATATTTTATGCAAATTAACAATTGATATTCAAGTTAATCGATCCAATGAAATATCTTCGATTTAAATAAAATAGAAAAATAAAAGTTTTTGTCAAATTGACAACCATTAGTCAATTGGATTAAGGAATTCAAAATAATATTTGTTGAAATGATGGAATTTTCGTTGAAATGAAAAACAATATTGTTTGATTTGAAGATAACTTTTGTTAAATCAATGAAATAATTTAATGGCAATTTGTTGAATTAAGGAGGCATCGTTGATTTGATATATATATATTATTTATATATATATATATATATATATATATATATATATATATATATATGTATATATATATATTAATATATATATATATATATATATATATATATATATATATATATATATATATATTTGTTTATACATATATATATATATATATATATATATATATATATATATATATATATATATACATATATTTATATATATATATATATATATATATATATATATATATATATATATATATATATATATGTATATATATATATATATATATATTTATATATATATATATATATATGTATATATATATATATATATATATATATATATATATATATATATATATATATATATATATATATATATATGCATGTTACATATAATTATAGTAAAAAAAACAAAACAAAATTTTATTTGAACACATTTATTTTTAAAACTCAAAATCAATTAATATTACAACTTATTACTTTTTATCTTAAAAATTAGAATAATTTTTAAAACAAATGCTTCAACACTTATAGTTAGGCTGGAGGCTGTTGGAAAGTTGATGGAATTCGATGTTTACCTATAAAGAAAAGATTGATAAATTACTATAAGAACAATATGACTCACAGTTTTAACATCAAAAATTAATATTTTAATCAAAATTTACGCACCTCAATAATTTAAAGTAAAAAGAAAATGTCTATTTGGTGTCCCAAGATTCCGCTGGTCTTGTTTTATACTGCCATTAAATTAACAACACCATCTAAAAACATTAAATAAAAATCATTATTAACTTGTTTATATTCACTAAACATTTTCATTAGTCTAACCTTAGAAAAACTTTTTTTTACTCGATTTTAATAACAAATCTTATGTTATTTCTCAACCAAATTAAAAAAAATTAAATATTATTTTAAATCCTATGCACGCGTATATCAAACTCAGAAGCACAGACCAAACATTAAAGTATGAAAAGAATCAATCATATTTGTTTGCGTTGCTCTTGCTCTATTTCAACATTAAATTCGTCAATTTAATAGAAATTCTTCAAATATACCATTTGTTTTACTAAATGTAGTAAAACAATTAAGTTAAATCAAAGAAACTTAATCGACTCAACAAAAATAGTTACTACCTCATAAAAATATTGAATATAACGCATATGAATATCATTAATAATTATCTGCAACTTTTAAATGTCCAAAATTTTAAGAAAAATTTCTTCACTTTGAAAAAATTTAATCTACATTTTTGTGTTATAATCATTTGAATATTTATTATTCAAATCGGTTATTTTCGTAACTAAATCTATAATTTACTATCAAATTGATTAAAATTATTTCTTCAAAATTCAACGAAATCGTTTAATCAATATGACCTACAATATTCTTTTGAGTACACGTAAGATTAGCCCGATTATGATGAATGATATCTCAATCAAAAGATCTGGTTATCAGTACCAATACTGCCATATACATATACATATATATATATATATATATATATATATATATA
The DNA here is from genome assembly GCA_963556175.1 of Tipula confusa. Taxonomy (NCBI): domain Eukaryota; kingdom Metazoa; phylum Arthropoda; class Insecta; order Diptera; family Tipulidae; genus Tipula; species Tipula confusa. Next base: position 47,768,131 of record OY744475.1, on the reverse strand, counting down.
TATATATATATATATATATATATATATATATATATATATATATATATATATATATATATATATATATATATATATATATATATATATATATATATATATATATATATATATATATATATATATTTGCTTTATCACTATTGGTTATCTAAGAATTACGTTGGATAAACACGACAGTATGTTGAGAAAAGATTGCGGAATCATGAACTTGACTTATAGAAGGCAAATGATCCGAACATACATAAAACTGCTTTGATGGATCACTTTCATTCATTGGGTCATCGTCCAGATTTCGATTCTACCACAATATTGGCGTGTCAAGCAAATTACTCAAAAAGACTGACATTCGAAGCTCTTCATATTTACACACAGAATACATACAATATAAAACGTAACCCCTGACGAGTTAGCCCCTATTTATTGTGCGATTATTGGTAATTTTTCTTCTGCATCGAGAAACATGAAAAGACATCGGTCACCGTCACAAACTCCTCATACTGCATACTATTCAATACATAACACTAACATATCAACACACAACAGAATAAATCCACCTGAATGAAGAAAAATTACATGTTGATCAGTACTTGGTTGTGGCTGCTAGTTTTACTTTTTACTTTTTAACTTGTTGTGCAATGTTGTTGTTTTTTAATTTTTTTTTTAATTTTTATTTTATAAACTTCAAAAAGATAGTTTAGTTAATATGTTTTAAGTGTTTCTGCATTTTTAATCATGTGAGATCACCTTTTTGTTAAATATTATTTTTTGCAAAAAAGTTTTGCTCACCTAGACCGAAAAAGCTGAACTAAACAACAAACAACAATTAATAACGGTCGACTATGAGAAATCCAACACTATATATATATATATATATATATATATATATATATATATATATATATATATATATATATATATATAAATATATATATATATATATATATATATATATATATATATATATATATATAAATATATATATATATATATATATATATATATATATATATATATATATATATATATATATATATATATATATATATAAATATATATATATAAATATATATATATATATATATATATATATATATATATATATATATATATATATATATATATGTATATATATATATATATATATATATATATATATATATATATATATATGTATATATATATATATATATATATATATATATATATATATATATATATATATATATATATATATATATATATATATATATATGTATATGTATGTATATATATATATATATATATATATATATATATATATATATATATATATATATATATTTATATATATATATATATACAGGGTGACCGACGGGAAGGTATACTACTTTGTTTGTTTATAATTTTTGATTAAATGAAAGAGAATGGATCTTATATTGACAAATGTTTTATTTAATGTCGGCAATTATGTATGGAATACAATATCAGATAAAGGTCCGCCTCTATTAGCCTCACAAATGCGAGCCCTTTTAAGCACATTTTTCATTACATTCTCACACATTTCACGCGGTATTTCATTAATTTCATCACGAATATTTTGTTTGGGTTGCTCAAGCGTTTCCGGTTTGTTTGCATAAGCCTTGTTTTTTAGATATCCCCACAAAAAGAAGTCCAGACTAGTCAAATCAGGCGACCGTGGAGGCCAATCAACATCACCATTTTTTGAAATAACTTGTTGTGGAAAGAGGTCTCGTAGTAATTCCATTGTAATCCTGGCTGTATGCGATGTGGCACCGTCTTGTTGATACCACATGTTAATCAAGCCCAAAGCATGCAGTTGTTGAACGTTAAAAAGTTTTCAATCATATCACGATTTCGCTCCTCATTCACAGTTACCGTTACGCCGTTTTGATTTTCAAAGAAGTAAAGTCCAATGATTCCTCCTGACCAAATTGCACACCAGACTGTCATTTTTAATGGATATAAAGGTGACTGATGAATAATTTGAGGGTTTTCCATTGCCCAGAACCGACTATTCTGTTTATTCACATATCCATTTAAATGAAAATGTGCCTCGTCACTCATTATGATTTTTTAATGAAAATCGGGGTTGTCATGGGCGAGCTTTAACATCCTATTGGCATATGTACGGTGGCGTAAATGGTCTTGTGGAAGAAACTCTTGTGTCAACTGAATCTTAAATGGAAACAAATGCAAATCCCTGTGCAAAATTGTGGCCAAACTTGTTCTTTGAAGACCAAGCTCCTGAGCACGGCGTCGAATTGAGGTTGATGGTTTGTTTTGAACACCTTGTTGAGCAGCAGTAATGTTTTCAGCCGATCTTGCAGTACGTTGTGGCCCATGCTTGGACCTATCACTTACAGACTCTCTTTCTTCGAAATCATTCACTACACGATAAATAGTGAGTTTTGTTGGCACGTTGTTTCTCCCAAAAATTTCACGTAACTTCCTCATCGTCACAGTAATCGATGATTGATTTTGATAAAATGTTTTAACGATTAAAACACGTTGGTTTATCGAATATTTTTCCATAATAAATTTGCCACGTGTCTACTTCACGACTGCCAAATATGAACTGTCAATACTAACGTTTACCAAAATGGCGGCAAAACAAAGTAGTATACCTTTCCGGCGGACACCCTTTATATATATTTATATATATATATTTTTATTTTATTTTTATATTTAATTGTTTCTTTATTCAGAAAAATAGAATGATATAAAGTATACTAAATAATATAAAAACTAAATAATATAAGAAACACACAAAAACAGATTATTATACAAGTGCTGATTAAATAGATCAAATATATATAGTAACCACAGTTAAACCAAAACATCAAATAAAATTTCTATATCATTAAATGAAAAAAGCCAAGCTTTTAGACGACAACCAAATTCTTTTATATAATTGATTTTAACAATGTCGAGCGGTAAATGATTAAATAATTTAGGAGCAGTTTACGTAAAAAATTTACGGAAATGTTCTTTCTTAGGAAACGGAATAAATTTTCTATTCTTGTTGCGCAATACATAAGGCTTAATAGAACCATTAATAACCCGATTTCCACTCATTAAATAAAATGTCTTTAGTATTTTAAATACATATATAAATATCGCAATGGTAGAATTTTCATTTCTTCAAAAATCGGAAAAGACGGTGTAATCCTAGGCAAACATTTCATAACTTTGATAATACATTTTTGAATTGATATTAATGACTTTAAATAAGTGATATAAATTCCGCCCCAACATGATAACTCATATACTGTAGATGAAAGTCTACTAATGCAAAATACAGTGATCTCAAGAATTCTGAACTAATACATTTTACTCAGTTTACTTTAAATAGTATAACACCAAAAGCTTATGATATTTTCCAGGCGAGCTTTAATTGTTAAATCAAATTGTAATCCATCTTGTTAAATTATGTTCAATGTGTAAAGTGAATAACACATTTTTGTTTGTGTATGAAACAATTGACTAACCATAATAGTAAGCCTCTTGTTAAACGATATACCGTTAAAAAACAAAAGCTCTACAAAGGATTATTATTTAAACGATAAAAAAGCCAGCAATAATGAATCGAAATGAAAAATCATGCATTCCATACATATATGCTCACACAATATTTGATTCTGGAAAAAAATATATAAATTACAATGGTTATCAAAAAAATAAAACGAAACAATTGGTAAATTATTCAAAATAAATTTAAAACCGATAATAGTTTTTCCGATTTTCTTTTTTTACAACAGTGATAATTGCACTGATGTTTTATATGCCAAAGTGTTTTTATTGTTGTTCCAATACCATCATTTGTGTACTTTAATGTTTTTTTATATTAGTGAAAATTTAATGTTTTCATTTGAAAAACATTTTTATATTGTATCAATTTGTTAGGTAATATTTATTTAAATAGATTTGTCGCTGGATATTTTCCAAAAAAATATTTTTTTATACTTGGCTTTTGTTATTATGGAACGTTAGATTTTTCATTGATATAAACGTTAAAATTTTTCAGTAATTGTGTACTTCACATAACGAGCTGAGAAAAAATCTCAAACTGCTTTTACTTTGTTCCTTCGATCTAGAGTTCTTTAAACACTTGCCATAAGCCATCAAATCTCAATACCATTATAATAGAAGCTCATCTTACAAATATTGATCTTAAATATGGAAAAAACAGGCCACTTGAAAATAGGCCACTTACAAGGGCGTGCTAATTTTACCGACTCCTCAATTCTTCACATTTAGAGGTGGCAATTAATGATGATTCCAATCAAAGAAGAGACGGATAGAAATAAAAAAAAATAAAACAAGATCCTAATATGGCCAGTTGAGTTTTCAGCGTGGTCTTATGGTAAAATAGCTTTGTGGTTGTGACCTTAGTTTTGGTAAAATATTTTTTACTTCGATTTAAAAATTTAAAAACTTCAAGTGTATAGCTATCAAGATGAACCAATTTTCGGTTCTAATTTTATTAGGAAAGAACTTGAAGTTCAGTAATAAAACGGAAATTGCATGCAGATGTATAATGAAATGAAATTCGTTAGCTTGCAAATTTTTTTTTACTTTATGCTTAGTTATTATTGCATTATGCTAATTATCCTCCATAACTTAGCAAAGGTGTAGCACTTTAAATTGAAGTTGCACCTTACTTGTGGTGCTACGACTTTATTAACGACTTTATTTTTAAAAATTTGGTGATAACTTGAAGAAAATTTTGTCTACTTTCCGACGGTGGGGCTCATTATAATTTATTTTGTTTTTTTTCTATCACGTTTTTGTGTAAAACTTAATGTTTCATTTAAGAAAAAAATACAGCTAACTTTGAAACGGTTAACGAACTTTTCCTATTATTCATTGGAAAAACTAAATTAAGGAAGTTGCGGAGAATTTAAAACCTTTGAAAATAAGGTCTTACAAAATTAGCATTTTTGTCGGTACGACTACTTCTTCAAAATTGTACCTTATTTTATGCAATTTGTTATCACGTTTTTACTAAAATTGCAATTACCTAACAAGGAACTGGTCGTACAAATGCGATTTTTTATAAAGATACAAGTGGTTCTCCAAAAATTAGGTATATATCCAATGTATCAGTGGACCAAATATTATCGAATAGTGGCCAATTTACATCATCTGATTTGTTCATGTCAACAAGTAATTCTGGAATCCATGACACTAATGGTAAACAAATCTAATCTACATTTATATCTTCAATATAGAATTATTAGAATCATCACTTCATACTTTTACACAATTAATACTATTATTATTATTATTATACTTATCTTTAGATATATCAATCCATTTGTATCACTATTTTTGCGCCCATCTACTTTCCTATTATTATTTAATTATTTTTGTTTTTGTTTGACATTTATATTTCTAATGTCATATTATTTGGTTGCTTTTTTGTTTTTTGTACTTTTTGTTATTATTAAGCATATAGTATGCGAACGTGCTTATATTGAACATATTATTGAACAGATTATTGAACACATTATAAAGCTGGTAACTTACTACGGTTTTTATTCTATGCATTTTGAAAATTTTTTGATTTTTAAGCTGAATATTTTAAATATTTTAGTTTTAGTAAATTATCATATGAAATTTGATTTATGCATTATTTTAAACTTAATAAATTTTGGTTTTATTATAAAATATATTTTAACCGCTAGAGCTTATACTGATGTAAGATTTAATAGTGATTTTTGCTGGCCCTATATTGTATTTCTAGTTATTTTGATTATTAGTTTTTATGGATAGTTCGTCTAAATATAATTTTATCTTACAGAATAATCGAAGTATGTGAAAAAATGTGGACTTACTGTTGGCAAATATTAATACTTTAAAGCCAGATTTTGATATTATCTTCTTAACATAAACCTGGATAAAGTGTTCTGAAATTGATAAATACAAAAAAATGATTTTTTATTTTATGCTAATTGTAATGACCATTATAGGTCTGGTGGGGTAGCACTATTTATTAGGTCGTCTTTGAGCTATGAATTTTCAACATTAAAATTTGCATCTGTTGATGCTTTCAAATTGTTAGTTCAATAAGGTAGAAAAAAATTTAATTTCGTTTTAATATATAGATTTAATTTTTTTTTCTGTCAGCAGCTTCTTAAGCGAACTGAATGACTTTCTAGTTAAGGAGAAGTCAAGACACAGAATGTTATTAGATGATTTAAACATTGATCTTTTAAAAAATTCGCAGGAAAAAGATAATTATCTAGCGCTTTGTGCTTTTTTGGGTTAGAATCACTTCTAAATGATGTCGCAAGGGTGAGTTCCAATTCTTGTCTTGATCATGTTTTTTCGACTCAATTGAACCCAGCTGTGCCATTGTAATCGAGAACTTGAATCTTTTTGTAACTGATCATAATACAAGATGTATATCAATAAACATGCATGTCACTAAAGCACGGATTGTTTATAAACCTGCGCATCAAACCAAAATTAATTATGATGACTTAAATGCTGATGATCCAAATATCGCTTTTACGAATTTTCTTAATATTTTTGTTTTGTGTATAAATCAAGCCAAATCGTCAAGTTTATTAAGGAACAAAAAGTTTAAAATTAAACCTTGGATGACGGACAACTTGTTAAATTTGATCGACCATAGAAACTGTCTAGCTAAAAAGTTGTCTAAGAATAAAAACAATTTATTTTTGAGAAAAAAATTGTTTAAACTATCTTCCAAAATTAAATCACAAATCCCAAAGGTTAAAGAACTCTATTATAGAAATAAATTTTGTGCAGCTACAGACTATAAATCCAAATGGAAAGTTGTGAATGGTTTTTTGGGGAATACCATAAATAACAATAATTTACCGCCTATTGATATAGGAAATTCTAATGCTGATTTGGATTCTGGTGCGGTCGCTAATATATTTAACGAGTATTTTGTTAGAGCTTCATACAATATTCTTTATGACAACAAAGAAAGTGCCTTCATTAGTGAAAATATTAGAGATGGGCTTGCTCATTCTAATAACATTAATTCAAATTTTTACCTTTTTCCAACTTGGGATAATGAAATTGTGTCACTTGTGAATGATTTAAAAAATACAAATTCTTTTGGTGATGATGGGATTTCTAGTATTACTTTAAAGCGATCAATTTTTAGCATTGCGCACGTACTGACTTTCGTCTTTAATTTGTGTTTGTCAAGTGGAATTTTTCCTAACAAATTAAAAATAGGTGTTGTTAAACCTTTATTTAAAAAGGGTTCACGTAAAGACATCAACAACTATCGTCCAATCACTCTTTTAAGCTCTTTCTCGAAAGTATTGGAAAAGCTTATTAAAGTCAGATTGTTGAAATACATCAATAAGATCAAATTTCCAAATGACCATGCGTAAAAAGCCAAGTTGTAGTTCACATTTATTATTGTCTGACAGTTTGATTCATTAAAATCAAATGGAGTTCGTTGATAACATAGGTGATAGCGAGAATGATACCAGCTTTGATGATAGTGATTTAGATCCATCGTATCAGAATGAGAATGAAATTCAGGAAACAACATCAGATTCAGGCGACGATTTATTGCTGAATCAAATGGGCACCCAAATTGAACGAAACATTTTAGAATTGGAAACAGACAGCTCGATAACTACCAAAAAAACACAACCAAAAATTTAGGAAACAGACACGAAATTCTGGACCGTATACAATTATAAAAGGTGTTTCAATAGGAAGTAGGGAATGTAAACCACTACAAATCTGTCGCAAAACATGTGGTTCCAAAATAGAATATACACATCAAAATATGATTTTTAAAGAATACTGGGGCCTAATGCTGCGTACATAACATCGGCTGATTATTTATAATTTCCATTCTATCTATTTACACAATCAAATCAACCATATCAAGTCAAGCCACGCCCCAATCGAGTTAAAATTATTTTATCTATGATCATCCTAAAATGGAAAACAAAAACAAAAATAAAGAGATAAAAAGTAAACATAGGATATCCAGTCGATGTTATGTACACAGCATCAAACAATATAATTTACGTGCTAGCTTTGTTGGAGGTCTGATTGATGTTATCGATACAAAGTGTAAAAAAACAGATTCTCAAAAATCCCGAAGATTTTCTTGCAAATATTTTTTAAAGCAAAATAGATAAAGGATTGAAGTGTGCCAAAAATGATTCAGGCTAACATTAGGGGAAACAAAAGTTTATTCGGGTTGTGACACAAAAGCTTTTCAATTCACCATGTTCCGTTTCATTACAATATTTGCGGGGAAAGCAATCAGGAGAACACAAACGGTTTCCGGAAACTACAATTTTGGCTGTTAGAACACATATTAACAGCTTTCCAGCGTACGAATCTCATTACACACACCGCGATACCAACAAAAAGTATTTACATGGTGACTTAACCTTTTCTCTGATGTATAAGCTGTACCATGAGAATCACGAAAACCAAATATCTATTTGGAAATATACCCAAATTTTTAATGAAATGAACCTGAAATTCAAGAAACTCAAAACAGATACATGTCACACATGTGATACATTGAAAAAAAAAATGATTTGTCTAAAGGGTTTGAAAAGGAACATACATTTCGCAGCAAAATCTTCATCATCAACTTGCAGATGATGCTTATTAATTAAAAGAAAAGGACAAATTGGCTGCAAAGTTAGATAACTCCTGTCGATTTTATACATTTGACCTTCAAAAATGTTTACCAACACCAAATCTGGAAACGTCCAAATCGTTTTACAAAAGGCTCTTATGGACCTATAACTTAACAATACATGATGGTGGGATAGGTCAGCCATATAATTGTGGTATGAAGTAGTAGGGAAAAGAGAAGTTAATGATATAGCATCATGCATTTATCATCATAACTGAGTTATTATGCAAACGTCTAATAATAAAAATAGAGTAAAAAGGACTTAACTGACTTGTTATCTTATAACTGGCAAAGAAATAAAACGAGCAGCTTAAGATTTGCAGAAACAATTAGTAATATTCTTACCTATAAGATGTTAACACAAGTTATGCTAATTTTTTTTTTGTGATTTCCCAGAGTAATTTGAATTTTATTTTCGCTCCCCTGAAAACTTTACTTTTTAGAATTACGCCCTTTTAATTATAGACCACATCTCATCACTCAACAACTCATATATTAGTTTATGAACCAACCTGAAGAAAGTACAAAGTTTTTTAGGTTTACCCGGATATTCTCGTAAGTTCACTCCTCGATATTCTATTGCTCGACCGTTGATGGAACTCTTAAAAAATGACAAGGCGTTTGCATTTGGTATCCCACAGAGGTAAGCTTTTGATAATCTAAAGAAACATATGACAAACTAACCAGTATTGAGTTTATTTCAGCCATCACGATTAACCGAGCTACACACACAGATGCGTCGAGACTTGGATGGCTATTTTACTTCAAATGAATCCAAAAGATAATGGTTTCGTCCCATTTACTTTTACAGTAAAAGACGTCAACCGCAGAAGAAAACTTTTCAAGTTATGAACTTGAAGTTTTGGCAATTGTGGCAGTACTAAAGAAATTGCGTGTGTATTTGTTGGATATTTCTTTTAAAATTATTACAGACTGTGTGGCATTCCAAATGACCCTGCGTAAAAAGGACATAGCTCCGCGGATTGAAGGCTTAATATTAGAGGAGTTTAGATACACACTAGGACATTGCTCGAATACGCAGATGAGACATGTAGATGCCCTTAGTAGGAATCCTATAACGACGATAATTCAAGATGAATTTCTAAGCCAAGTCGGTGCTGCACAGAGTAAAGATGACAAATCTCTTGTAATAAAGCTTCTATAATATGGGCCGTACCAAAACTATGTTATGCAGCGAGGGATCCTGTTTAAAATGAATGCATGCGGTGAACAACTGCTATGTATTCCAAAGATGATGCAGGACGATTTAATAAAAAGTACTCACCAAGAAGGTCATTTCGGCGCGAACCATATGATCAAAATTTTACAAAGACGTTACTACATGCCAGCCATAAGAGGAAAGTATGAAGGTTGCCATAGAAACTGCGTTTAATGTATACTATCTGACAAGAAAATAGGACGACAGGAGGGTTTCTTATACCGTTTGCCAAAAGGGGAGTATCCATTATTATTTACCATCTGGACCATTTGGGTCCACTGGCTGGTGGTTTTTGAAGAATATTGCAAGGTTCAAGCTGTAAAACACACACTGATTACCACCGAAAATTTCAGAGGGAACCAAATTGTCCATGTCACATCCAGATCATTGGTACTAACATGTTTCGAAATTACAACGGTTTATGAACTGCACGTGGCAGAGGTCAATAAACAAAACACCTTTCGAAGTTCTTTTTGGCGTCCATATGCGGAATCCAGACGACTGCATCATAGCTGATATAGTAGCGGATAAGATTGTCAATCAATTTGTTGACGATAGAGAACAGGTACGAGCTGAAGTCAGAGAAAACATTGCCAAGGTTCAATAGAGGAACTGTAAAAACTTCAACCGAAGACGAAAAAAAGCGACTGTACATCAGTTGGGCGACTTAGTTGCTATTAAAAGAACGCAATTTGGAAGTGGGCTTAAGTTATCTGCAAAATACCTAGGTCCGTATAAGGTAGTAGAAGTAATTGGGTCCAAAAGATATCGAGTTATTCGAAGGGTTTGTCCCTCTAAAAACGATCACAGTAAAATCTTGTAAGCTACCATTTTCGTAATTTTATTTTTTATCGTTGGAAACGTGACAAAACTTATACTATGAGTACAAGCTAATAAGAAATAAAATCAATACTGCCAAGAATGCTGCAAAAGTGATTATTTTTTTCTAAAATCCTTTACCATTCATTGCCATCGAAAGTATTTTGGAAAAACTTGAGATTCGTTAATTTTTGCTCTGACTCTAAAGCAAACGTGACTTATCCATTTTCTGCGAATGACCTTAATGATTTTTATAACGACAATTGCACTGATTTCGATCAATTCGGTTGTTTTGAACTTTATGAGGCTTTAAATTCCATAAAATTGAATGCTGCTGGTTCTGATGAAGTTCCAATTAAATTTATAAAACTTATATATCCCTACATTGACTGTTATTTATCCAAAGTCCTTGTGAGGTTTATGCGGATGCAGATATTACAATATCTGGAGTCCCGTAAGTTGTTTTGTGTTTATCAATCTGCATATTGTTCACAACATAGAACAAGCTTGGTTTTGGTATGAAATATATGATTAAATTCGGAAAACCTTTGATGCAAAAGGATAATATTCACTCGTGTTACTAGATTTCAGTAAAGCATTTGATCTCATTGAACATAATATTTTTAGTGATAAAAAACCGCTTCAAATGTTCATCAATTGCTTACCAGTTGGTGCAATCATATATTTCAGGTCACTCGCAGTCGATAAGAATTAGTTCTACTATGGACTCAGATGTTCCCCAAGGTTCCATTTCGGGCCCATTCCTCTTTATGATATTCATAAATAATTTATCAGAAGCTATTGTAAACTTGTCCTCACTATAAACAATAATCCTATAGCACAAATAAAACTTTCTGATCAAAAGGAATAAAGTAAATTTTATTAACCATCGATTGATGCAACAAACATTTTATTGAAATCTAGAAAAAAACTACAAAAATCACACAATATATACCACTCTACACTCTAGAAAAAAATGTTTTAAACTTATTTATGATTCTTCGATGGTACATTTCGAATGTAAATAATAAAATGGCTGCGCCCCACCCGATTAATAGTACCACGATGCCAATATAAAAAAATTCGGTTACATTGATCGATTCGTCCAGTGGAACAGGTTTACCTACTACTGGATACGCTCCATAAACGAATATTTCATGTTGCACACGAGTTTTCCAATACTGCTCCAAACCACCTTCAAACACTCGATCTATGACATTCTCAAATTCTTTAGTGAGTTTAATTTTTTCCAAAAAACAAAATGCACCCGGAGCAATCAACACAGCTTCAGCCATTTTATAATATAAGACATGGCGGCCACGTATATTAAACTGTGATATCAAAAAATCGTCGGCAATCTCCTCTTCCATCAGAAATGCGTGGTCTGTAAAATTATCGTAGTTCACAAAATTAAAAATGGTATCGGGTGGTGGATATCCGGAAAAATGTAATATATTTCTAAACGGTGGATTATTTCTGAGCATCAGTACTTGCAGATTAAGATACGAATTTCCAATAATGGTTAAATTAGTTTTTTCGAGTGCATCAATGGTGTCAATAGTTGGATAATAGCTGGGATTTATTAAATTCGATATCATGAAAGTTCCATAACCACTGTAAAAAACAAAACTACACCATAACAAACAAACAGCTATCAATTTTTCGAAACCATCCCGCATTTGTTGAGTAATCGATAACATTATGGTGACATTGAATAGATCACAACCCATTAGCATGACTGAAGTAGCCAGGTTATTTCTCCGTTGATATAAATACCATACTAATCCAATGAAAAGCATCACCACAATATACATAATAATGGAATCAATGTCGAACGTTTGAAATGAATTTAAAAAGCTCATGGTTTTGATTCGATACGGTACAACAATGACCAATTTAAAAAATGTTTTCTTGAACACTGTAGCAACTTTTCCTTGTGTCCCCTCGAATATCGAAAAATGTACATTCAAACTTACTTCGACTGTTTGGTCAAACAAAACCATGACACCCAAAGTTTTTTCATCGATATTTTCCAAATTTGTTTTGTGTCCTATCTTTTCCATCAGAAAGTAACTCAGTTTATATTTTTCCCGAATCGTTTTTATCAACCAACCTTTTATGCCATACATTTCATGGCCGATGGTAAATATAAACGGTGGTTCTTCCGTATACGATAAAGTTAGATCATATCTGTCACGGGCTCCACTCAATACAGTTTCAAATGATTTAAAATGAGTTAAACTTAGTAAAGATCGTTCTCCAAGTCTGTAGATACTTAATTCGACACGATTTCCAAATTGTTGTATGAATATATTATATCGAGTTGTATAATAAAGTCGAACTTTTCGATAAAATTTTGTGTTACTTTCGGTCTTTACGTTATCCATCAGCACCAAGAAAAAGTCCGCTTTCTCCCGAAAACCATTCCATAAAGATTTGAAAATTTTATAATCTTTTTCGAATAAAAATACAAATATGTATTTTGGAGTTTTTCGAACCGTTGGATTGAAGTGGATGATTTCTTTAAAATTGCTTACATAAACGCAAATATTTCCTTTTAATAATTTAAAAATATTTCCAATAAGCTCATCGATTTGGAATTGTGGTGACACTTTTAAAAAATACAAACAATCGAATTCGTACACTGGTGGATCGGCTAATATTAATTCGGCAATTTTGTTAGCCATATAGTTTGGTGGTTCATCATCAATTCGGATATCACTTAATGCAGGAGTAAAAATCAAAACGAAGATCAATAAAAACTGTTCCATTTTGGATTGATTCTCGTAAACTTCCCGTAAACATAAAGCTCGCAAAGCAAAGTACTGTTGTTATATATGAGTATTATTATATATTCTAGGGAATTAAATTCAAGCTCAATATAATATTGACGAAGATTTTTGATTCTGATTATTTCGTTTAAATAAATTATTTTTTTCTAGAAAGCACAAAGCGTTATACGCTTAATTGTTGTTTAAACATTATAGAACGATGTGTTACTGAATTATGGGTTAAACTCTCCCTGGGGATGATTTTTTTAAACGTTGATGAATTATCGGCTGTGTGTAGAATTACAAAGTATCAAGAACATTCCAACTATAGGAAAAGCTTCCAAACAATTAACAAAAAGCTCAACAACCTTTTAATTAGGAATTTTTAATATTTTGGTATTCTTTAATACCCATTGGTATTTTATAGAATTTTAATTTAAACAACTTCAGATCGCACACTAAACATTGCCCCTCATAAAGTTGGCCATGACTAATCTCAGAAACAGTCAAATATATACTAAGTTTTTTAAGTGTCACTTCCCAAACAGATAAGTAACCATTTGCAATTAAGCCGAGGCGCGATTGCCGTTTCGCGTTGCCCCATTTTTTGTAACGGCATACGAGTTGTTTTTACCTTCAATACGTGCCAATAGATAGTTTACATCAAAAATTGAGTTACTTTCACCTAAATGCTTTCATTTATTGTTAAAATGCGTAAAGGTATTGTATAAATGGTAAATTGACTTCCCTTTTACGTACTTAAATATTTACTTTAGCTTCCGGCAATTTACCATGTTTTTTTTCGGTATGCCGTCAAAATGAATTTTAACCGTAATTAAATTTTCATTGAGAGGGAAATGTATCACCTCATAAAAATAATCGAAATGAAAAAAAATAAAAACAAAAAAATGAAAATGTGTAGATACTAATGAGAAAATGATTACGGTTTCAGTATAAGTCTAAAAATAAAATAAAAGCACAAAGTTATTTTTAATGCTTTTTAAAGTTTATTTGTACACAATGGTATCTCTTTGCGTTATGATGATGAAACGAAAAATCAATCAAAATTTTGTAAAATGGATTTTTTTTTATGATTGTGTGGGCTTTGCGCTCCTACGTTTACGTTCAATAATTTTATTCCTACAAATGTTAACAAAGTTGAATGTAACGTAGGATTTGCTTTTTATTTTTAAAATTTTTGTAATAAACTTTTCGAAGCTTTTTATAGAGTTGCAAGTCCTACAATCGTTAAAAATATTTGTTGTTCTTTTTTTTTCAAATCGTGGATTTTCCTAAATTTTCGAGAGGATTTCTTTTACAATTCTCTAAAGCTTTCAAATTTTTAAATCTGTTTGACTGGCTTTTAGTAGGAACTAAAGTTTTCGGCTAATTTAATACGAATTATTATTAAATATAAAATGAAGGTTGCATATAGTTTTATAGGGGCTGCAAAGTCAGAGGCATCAAAACCAGATGAGGACACTTCCACATTGCACGGAACCTCGCCTGGGGACGGTTGCTCAATTGGCATGCAGTTGCACCCTAAAAAGACAATGAGTTGTCTTTTGTACAATGAGTTATCTACATCAATGAAGCCACTTTGCGGATTGGGTTCAGACTCTGATTCCACGGAATCTGAGTCCACTATGGTGGAGGTTTTAAAATAAAGCATTAAAAGCATTAAAACCCTTCATCACTGCAAGGCATCGTCATCTGCTCCGTTGCTCCAAATATCAAAAGATGACGTAGATGTCGTCTTAATTCAAGAACCATAGGTCAAGGAGGATCGGGTTCTTGGGCTCGAAGCTCCGAATTACAAATTAGTGTTTGAACAGCAAGAAGGTAAGATTCGTTCATGAATTCTTGCAAAAAGCAAACTAAATCTCTTAATTACAGCGATGCAGATGTAGTAGCAGCTAGCATCGAGATCGGAAAAGAAAACCTCTGGTTAATATCAGCGTATTTGCCGCACGACAGGGTAAGTCTCCCTCCTGCAAATGTGTGCGGTCATGTAAGGGATGCTCAAAAACGGAAAGTTGGAGTCATCTTTGGTTGTGATGCGAACTCGCATTATACGATCTGGGGAAGCACTGATATAAATGAGAGAGGTGAGTCACTTTTTGATTACATTCTTAGTACAAACCTATCAATTTGTAATGTGGGTTGTAAGCCTACTTTTATAACAATGCAAGCGGCTCTTCAAGATCGCAAAGAAAACAAGAACTGATATGGACTCCTACAAGGAGGTCCTTAAAGCGTATAAATATGAACTAAGAAGTGCCAAAAGCAATTCCTGGAGAATCTTTTGTGATCAAATACAGAAGTCTTCTGAACAGCTATGCTACGTAAGATTTTATCAAATTGCCCTGCCATTCCAAGTCATCTTCAATGATCAGATGGCCAATGGACTACAACGGATTCTCCGCGGATTCTCTGATTCTCCGCCTATTTTGCCAAAGGCTAATAAGACTACTAGCTTTCCGGGGAAAATTGTCAGTAGGAGAAATATCTTATTGGCAGTTAACAGTTTCAAGCCTTACAAGTCTGCAGGTCCGGACGGCATTATTCCTGCTGATTTTCAGAAAACCAAGGAGCTAACTGTTCCCTGGCTTGAGGTGATTTTTGGACTGAAAAAATGAACTGAAGTAATCGTTATTTTTATACCTAAGGCGGGAAAATGCTCTCATTGCAATCCCAAGGACCTATTTTTTCTTGAAAATTTTAGAAAGACAGATAAAGGCCTACCTTAAGTGCTCAACCGAGCCTGTAAAGCTGTCAACGTCTCAACATGCTTATTGTAAAGGGAAATCGATAGGAACTGCTCTCCATTTCCTATTATGTCCTATAGAGAAGTCTCTCTACTATATAAGGAATTCTCTTTGGTGACCTTTTGTGATATTAAGGGTGCCTTTAATAATGTCAAACCAGAGGCTATCACACAAGCACTTTCAAGTTTGGGGGTGGATGGAGCACTTAGAAGCTGGTTTGATCAAATTCTCAAAGGCAGGGTCATAATAGCGAATCTGGGTGGATCACCCATCTGTACATTTGGAAGTAGGGGTACTCCGCAAGGTGGTGTATTATCCCCCCTTCTTTGGAACATAAATTACTTTTTATTAAACCTGAAAGGGGCTGGCTTCAAAGTGGAGGCTTATGCAGATGATGTTGCTATTGGCACTTTTGGTAAACATCCTTGTATCCTAAGAGATGTTATGCAGAATGCTCTTGGCATTCTAACTCAATGGACCAATAGCTGTGGTCTCAATGTTAATCCACTGAAGACTAAAGTGGTTTTTTCCAGGAGGTATAAGAAAGTTTATACTTTTCGACCTTCCAACTCTTAATGGAGTTATTTTGAACATCGCAAACAAAGTGAAATTCTTAGGTCTTATCTTGGACAGCAAACTAAGCTGGATGCCAAATATTATGGAAAGAGTAAAAAAATCTACGATAGCACTTTACTCTTCTAAAAATGCCATTGGGAAAGGATGGGGCCTGAAGCCCCATATTATACACTGGTTTTACACCTCTGTAGTTAGACCAATTCTAATGTATGGAGTCACGGTTTGGTGGCCCGCTTTAAGTACAGTGGCGAACCAAAAATTGTTGATGAAAGGGCAAAGAACTGCTGCGTTGTGTATTAGTGGTGCACTTAGACGTACCTCTACTCAAGCACTGGCAATTCTCTTTCATCTCATCCCTCTGGATTACCTGGCTAAACAAGTAGCTGCAAGTACAGCTATAAGGCTTAAATCTTTTTCTTTGTGGTCCTGTACCATTATGGGCCACTCGCTATTCTTACGAAAAAAGAAATTCCCAAATCTATTGACTATACCATCTCTTAACTTCTTTACAGATGGATTTCTGCGAAGAACTAAATGTAAACCTCTCTTTCCGCCTCGCTGATCATTGCAGTACTTTTCAGGCAGAGCTTTTAGCAACCAAGGAAGCCATAGACTGGATGAAGTATTAGTAATATCTGCGAGAAATATTAGCATTTTTACGGACAGTCAAGCTGCAATTACAGTTCTACAATCAGGCTATATCCCGTCGTAATAAATAGCGCGGAGTTGTCTTTTACCTCTTAACGAGATGGCTGAACAGTTTAATATCCATCTTATTTGGGTGCCAGGGCATTTCAATATTACGGGGAATATAAAAGCCGATAAACTTGCGCGGCACGGTACTACTTCACTTTTATTACCATGCAAGATGGATGTTGGAGTTCTACTTTCTACGTGCAAACTGCTCCTTAAAGAGAAAGCTTATAAAATTTTAAAAAACAGATGGGCAAATTGTACCTTTTGTGTAATTACCAGGCAGATTTGGCCTTATCTGGACTTAAAAAAGTCGAACCAGTTAATGTCTTTGCAAAGGTGTAACATTAGCATAATCGTGGGTGTGATTACTGGTCACTGTCTTATAGGTTAACATACTAGTAGATTTGGCGTCTTCTCTCAAGATTACTGTCAAATTTGTAAGGACGAAGAAGAAGAGAAAACAATACTTAATTTGTTATGCACCTGTCCTTGTTTGTCTCAAAACAGACTCAAGTTTTTTGAAGCTCATTTCCTAACGGATCTAACGGATCTCAGCAATTTGAGCGTTAAGGTTATCCACCGCTTCGTGAGAAGCTCAAACTGGTTTCAGTAAGGTAGTGCGGAGAAGAACATTTTGTGATAAGGCTTTGGACCACATGTGTCTATGCCTCGTTCTTGTTGGACGGCCACCTAAACCTAACCTAACCTAACTACTTTGCACATCTGTTTTTATAAAAATTATTTGTTGAAATGATCAAAACAATAGTGAAATTTAACTTGACAATTTCAATATACCTTTCGATAAATTTTTTGAAAGCTTAAAGTTTTGATACAAAAATACTGTTTGAATCCTTCGATAATTTTATTCCTCCAAAGTTTTTAAATTTTGCCACACAATCGAAAATATGTTATGTAAAATTTAAAAAGCTTTAATAATTGAAGGTTATATATTTTTACCAAATTATAGCTTAATTAGTTAAAAAAGCTTTTAAATTATATTTGCCAGTATATTGTTTAAAAAGCTTAAAGTTTATGTGAACAACATTTAATGGTGAAAACAGTTATAAACTGTTTAGAAGTTGTACAACAGTTTTAAAAGTTCTAATTATTATTAAAACTCTAATAAAATTAAAATTAAATAAGGAATCTTTTTAAGTTTCACAAAAATAAAAAACTATTTTTAAGAGACTTTCATCAATAATTTATAAAGCTAGGTAAAATTAAGCTAAACATAAATTAATTATTTATAAAGCTTTTCTAAAATTATATTTAAAATAATGTCCTTAAAGCTTGAAATTAAAAGTAATAATTAAATTACAATAACATCTTAAAAAGGACAAGCTTTAAACATGGTTTAGCTAAAAAGAGATTTGGCTCCAATAAACCGTCAAACATGTTCAAATCACGATACCGTAATATTACATTTCGGACTCTTAGGTCAATAAAACTACTCCAATACCAAAATTATTCAAATAAATATTACCCATCATTATTTTTATCAACCATAAAACATTCAATATCCAAAATAAAACATTGTGTATGAACATTAAAAAAAGCACATAAAAACAGTAAAAAAAGCACTTAATCTTCGTATGAACTGAAAAAATTTGTATTGTATACAACCAATCGTAATATTCGTTAAAAATCTATATCGATTTGTATGCGAGCATAAAGTTTCGAGATAAAAATATAAATTAAACTTAAAAGCTCAATTACATAGAAAAAAGACAATAATTTTTTTTTTACATATAAAATAAAAAATCGAATTGTATACGGCCACTAAATGGAGTGGCTTATAACCATTCAATAGCCATCGTTAATGTTAATGCTGTTGTTGATTTTTATATTGTTACTATATATGTATACGAATATTATTCCATTCCATGAATAATAATGAAGTTGAAATAAAAGCTTTTTTTTCATTTTTTAACAATAACACAAAAAACCAGAAAATATCTTAAAAGTGTAAACAATCGCCATGAAGACGACATTATGTCGCCATAAAAAATATATTTTTATTACATTTTTAATCTCTGACCAAAAAATAAATAATTTACTGAGTAAAAATGACAAAAACAACAACAGCAAAAGCTTTTTTGTATTTTTCTATGCTGCTGGTGATTGTAAAGCTGTGCGCAATTCTTCATAACATTATAAAAATTATTTATTATTCGAATCACTATAGCACAGCAACGTATTTGTCTGGTGGACTATTAAATATGTATATAGTCAACCAAATTAAAGTATTGTTGTCATAAACATAAAAGCTCTAAGAAAATAAACAAACGAGTATATGGTTATGGAAAACGAACATTTTATGTTAAGAACCTTACAAAAATTTTAATTGTACTTCATCATACTTTTGCATATAATCCGAAATAGATTATATATTTTCAATTAAAAAAAAATATTTGCCAATGTACAAAAATAAAAAGCTCGATAAGAATGAAAACAAAAATTATAACAACAGCAGCATACATGTTTTATGTAAATGTGTATGCAATTCGCTTTAAAAGTAAATTTAAGGCTTATGTTGTATGCCCCAAGAGTTTTTTTTATATTAATCCATAGAAAAGCATCAAAATCTGAGCTTTCGATAAAATTATCAAAAGATTGTATAATTTTTTACTCAGTAGTAATAATAATAAAAACGTTATTAACATTTATACTTTGAAAGCACAATAGAACAAAAATATGTATATAAAAAGCTTTAAATTTTTAAAGCTTTGCAACATATAAAATTTCTACAGATGCTTTAATTATATTTTAATGTGAATAAATAAAATGTTTTAATATTTAAAGTCAAATGAACGAAAAGCTTTGAACCAAATTGGTTTGGTAACCAATTTATATCAGAGCTTTTACAGCATACAATTAAATAATGAGGTGTTCTCTATTTCTTAAAATATGTTACTCTACATATAAGACAACTATAAAGAAAATCAAAAATTTGTGCTTTTTATCTAAAAAGCTATTGAGAAAGCATCGTAAGCACCATAGGTTTTAAAAGGTCGATTTGCTGTTTTACTGGTCTATTCACTAGTAAAAGTAGAATGCAAACAAGCGATCCTGACGCATTGGAAATAGTATCATAGAGCAGCAAGTAAACGTCCTAGAGAGGAAATTGATAACTGTAGGGCGATATTACATGAAGTTAAAAATGATATTGGCAACATGTCAAATATTGAGCCTGAGAGTATACTCAATTTATTTAAAATTATGCAAAGTCGATTTTATCATGTGTTGGATAGACTCACTCGGGTGTCTCAATCTAAGACTTCCGAACCGCATGCTCGTAAGGCAATAGAAGTGTGTCGTACCTTGTTGGAACTTTTATTACGGATAGTAATAATTTGAATGATTCGATTAAATCTGCTAAATTAGTAGAATTAGACAACGTTCCAATTTCTAAAGAGAAAGGAACTCGCATAGATGACAATTTAAATACGGTTGACAGTAATGCCGATGATCAGTTTAAACAAAATATAACCAGACACTCATCCGTAGACGAGCCTTTTAGTAAAAATAGCCCTTCAATTAGTAAAAATTATCCACCGGCGCAAGCCTTAATAGCAACTAAGACATTGGAAAATATATTACAAAGTTTACAAGATTTGTCAGTTCAAGTCGATATTCTAGGTCGCGAACAAGCGGACTTACGTAGTACTACTTCAATAAACCTATTATCCCTAAATCTAAACTAGATATCATGAATCCTTACGCGACAGATCACATAAATATGTTGGCGACAAAAACAATAAATAATATTACCACTAATTTAACTACGACTCAGTTTAACGTACCTTCAAAAAATTTACCAACTTATGAACCTGCGATAGTAGCAAATCAACATGATCCCTCGAATAAAATCCACTTAGAGCAAACAACACCATCCTTCAATGATTTAAACCCAGTAAATATGAATTATCCAAATATTTCCGTTTCTAAGCAGGATCACACTAAAGGTCAGATCATTTTCGAAAAGAGGAGCCCTTCCCGTTCTACTTTAACGTGGGATGGTTTGTCAGGTAGTACTCCTATCGATTTATTTGTATTTCAACTTGGAACTATAGCCATGTCGATGGGCATTTCGAACGATCAGTTGCTTACTGAGATTAGTTATTGATTGAGGGGTACAGCACAAAGTTGGTATTGGGTTTTTAGGAAACAAAACCCATTTGCAACTTATCTTGAGTTAAAACAAACCTTGCTTGATTGCTTTAAGGATAGTACTAATCAAGTAATCAAAATAATGATTGTGCCGAGAAAACAACAACCACGTGAATCCTTCGTCAATTTTTATCATAATGTTTGGAATTTGACATTACAAAGCAGAAATCCATATTTTGATTTCGATTTAATACAGTTATTAATGCAGAATATATGAGTCCTAGCTTACAATTTCAGCTGCCTGAGAATTTTTTTTTAAACTATTGCCGATCTTGTTGCTTTAAATTGGGCAAATTGGGAAAATACTTTTTCAAGGCTCAAAATTGATCTGCTTAGTAGTGTCATACCAATCAGACGGATTTACGAAATCAATTATTATGAAAATGAATTATTACTGTCAAATCAAGGACCAAAAGATTCTGTACCTGTAACTTTCCCTAATACTGAAGCGCAAATATACTCTGTACAAACTCCTTTACCATTATTAAGAAGAAGATCATCACAAACAGATCAATATTTCTCAAATAATATGTCGGATCCTTCTAAAAGTATGACAATTTGTTATAACTGTGATGATATTGGACATATATTTCCTGATTGTCCAGAACCTCTAAAAGGCTGGTTTTGTAATAGGTGTAAAAGGAACTAGATTTCCAAGATGCTCTAACTGTTCAGGAAACGGAAAGTGGAGTTCATGGAGAACTGGGAACCGTGGACCTCCAGAAAATGTCAGATTCAGTCAGTTGACCAATATACCAACGATAAGTGGATGGCAGGCTGCAAATCAGAATGCAAAACCAACGAAGGAGATTCGCGACCATCAATAAGCTCATCTCTTTTTCCAAATCCATCTCAATCCACTGTTGTACAAACAATTGTATCTCCAGTCCAAAACCAGAATAGTGATTCAGTTCCTAAAAGTAGAAGGTTTTATAACAACAAACAAAGGCAACGTGTAACATTGTTTTGGTATCGAAAAAAATTAATTCAACAGGATGCATCTATTTCTATTGTTTCTACCAAACAGTTCGAAAAAATGCCTTATGAGATATACTTTTGGGGAAGGAACCTTGCAGTAAACACTGAAAAAGTGACAGCCATATTAGACTATCCGGCACCAAAAACAACTAAGCAAATTCGAAGGTTTTTGGGACTTTGTGGATGGTACCGTAGATTTGTTCGAAATTTTGTTAAGATGGCCACTCCAATCACGGATTTTCGTAAAAAAGGTAAAAAAATGCAATAAAACAAGGAAGCTAAAGAATCGTTTCAGACATTAAAATCAGCATTGGCTTCAGCCCCAATACTAGTTGATCCTAATTTTTCTAAGCCTTTTGTTATTCAGTGCGACGCAAATAGCTCTGGAATCGGTGGTGTGTTATTTCAATTGGATGAGGAAGGGGCAGAACGACCTATTGCCTATTTCTCTCAAAAACTACATAAATCTCAACTACATAAGTCTCAAACTACAAGCTTTTAATTTCCAAATAGGATACAAGAAGAGTGAAGATAACAAAGTTGCTGATGCATTGTCTCGAGTGAATTCCAAGGTAATTGATACCTTTCTAAACGAAGATAAAAGCGATATTACAGTACAACAAACGTAAAAGCGATTCAACAAATACAAAATCTTCCGCCATCACAGTAAAATTATCGAATATAAAACGGAAAATTACTAATTAAATTATCATATGGTGATCGTTATGACAATACAGACGTATCAGAATGGAAACTAGTTATACCCAATATGTTAGTTCCATCATTAATGCAGCAATCGCATTGTTCAACTTCATCTGCTCATTTGGGAGTTGAAAAATGTTTGGAAAAACTTCAGAGACAATTCTATTGTCAAATATATATTGACTAATAATGTTAAAAAATTCATTAAGGCGTGTCAAACCTGCAAAATGAGTAAAGCAAGTACTTCCATTACAAGGCCATGGATCTTCCAATAGAGTGTCGGCGTCCGTTCCAACATGGAAAATGGAAATACGCACTTGCTTATTATTCTAGATCATTATTCAAAATTTATTTTATTGAAACCGGTTAGAGAAGCCTCTGCGAAATTAGTGTGTGACTTTCTCGAAAAAAAATGTTTTTTACTTGTTTTCGGTACCCGAATTCATCACTTCAGATAATGGAAAATAATTTGTATCAAAACTATTTCAAGAGCTTCTAAGCAAATTCAACATCGTCCATCGAAAAACATCCGTATATTCACTCCAATGCAATGCCAGTGAACGAGTGAACCGAACTATATTAACTGCTGTGAGATCTTATATTGGCGATTCACGCACTGATTGGGATTTGCATATTCAAGAAGTAGCCGCAACTATTCACAACTGTATTCATTCATCAACCAACTACCCACCGCATTTTTTAGGGTTTAGACAGTACATGATACTAAACGGGTCGGATTACAAATTACCTAGTTTACTTAGCCACGTTGATGACAATGCGTTAGACATCACATCTAAAAGAGAAAATCTAGATACTAATCGAAATAGAGTGTTACTTCACTTGAAGGTTGCATATGAAAAAAGCGCAATGAAATACAATCTTCGAAGCCGCCATAGACATTTCCAAATTGGACAAAAAGTTTTTGTTAGAACTTTTCCACAATGTAATGCTTTAAATAAATTTTCGGCAAAACTATTTTGGAAATTTGTACCAGCGATTATTGTTTCTCAAGCAGGTCAAGTTGCTTATCATGTTCGAGACTTGAAAGGAAAACCTCTTGGACTATATCACGCGAAAGATATTCGAGTTTAACTCAAATTTGGGTTTAATGTTATATGTATATACATATATATTCCCTTATTTGGTGGTTTTGTTTAATTGACTTCAAGTATTATACTTTATTTTGGTTTTGTTTAGTTTTTTTTTACTTTAGCCTGTTTTTAAGTTATCAAGAGAATTATCTTGATTCCTTTTTGTATAATTTGCGTTTGAATATTGGATTGCACTTCTATTTTTAAGATTTTGTACTTATACAAATATGTTAACCCAATAATTAACTGGTTCGTTGGATTTCGATTTAGATTTAGATTAGTGTCGTCTAGAGCCATTATCTAGTATTTTTCAGATCATTTCCATTTAGATAATATTAGTCACCTATTTTTTCCTTCATTATTATTAAAAGCATACATCCTAGACCTGATAACAAATATTCTACCCAAACAAATTTTAATTTTTTATTTTCTCTGAATTAATTGAATTACGGATTATTCAATTGCATTATGCTGATGAACATTTTAAACAGATTATCGTTAAATTAAATTTGTTTTTTCGCAACATATGTCTAGTAGCATATGTAAGGCATACAAAAGCTCATAATTAAAAAAAAACTGATAAAAAATTTCACTTTATTTCCGCGTTCTTTTTTTTTATAATCCATACAAGGATTAATTAAATGGTTACCTCTTGTAGCAGATATGTTGATTATAAACAGATTAATGAATCAGCATTTAAATTATTCTAGCCGACCATGTCGAATCTTAATTTTATGCAGATTCAGATTAAGATATGTAACAATACAAAGAGCTTAGTCTGGAGGATGATACATTTTTCAAATTACTAAGAATTAACGTCTTAGGTTAATAAACTTTTTCATAGTTCTTCATTGTACCTCTAAGGGTTTCTCAGAGGTATTTTTTAGTAAACCCTTTCGTAGTTATTTTGATATTGCTACCATCAAACAAGTATGATGCGTCCTTTCAAAATCATCTTTGACATATCTATAACCTCGAAGATTAACAGCCAAGTGGTAAAACCGATCATAAGATGACCAAGTCACTCCATCTGCAATAATTGCAAAAGTAAAGAAGTATAAAACGAACTCAGAAATCATAAGACAAGTGGAATAATAATTAACCAGCAAAATCTCCGCATCAGAAAATATACAGTACAAAATAAGACATGCATAAGGATGCGTTTTGTGAAGTAAATGGCCGATCCTTTTTCGTAAAATTTACTGAACCCCAATAACGTAAACAAAAAAACAAATTTGAAAATAGTTTCCAGATGCTTTCTTTACCAATGGATGAATGCAAACCGGACATCACATCAATTCAAGGAGTGCCATGGTGCAGTTGATCAACATGGATTGTAAAGGATCCAGTTCTCATTACCACTAAATATGGACGCAGAGACATAACATAAAAAGCAAGGTCAAATCTCAAAACCAATAATGCCGTAGAAAGAATTCGGAGTCACCAGAAAAAAGTCGTTCTTTACCGCAAAAATAATATTAACGTTTACGTAATACAAACGTTTCTCGAACCAACGTATCCTTACCGGATTTAGTTTTGCATTCCTGTGAATCGGCATAAAATACTTGTCTTAACCTAAAACATGTTTAAAAAGGTTATGATTTCCAAAAGCATTCTACTAGGTTGGTGCTGATTAAAACTCTGAGTGCAATAACCATAATCCATTAAACATAGTCAAGACGTGCTTCAAGAGTTACATTGTTTCTCCCTCTGGGAATAGATAACTAAGCCATTTCATTTACCTCTTCGAATAACATGAGATACAGTTGCAGTTGTTCCTGATTAATTGTTCTTTCCTGTTGTCTATTCGTCAATTTTGAGAGCCTGCCTATTTAGAAAAGGTAACTTGCAAATGGTTCTGCTTAAATTTATGAGTTATATTACCTGTTATCTTAGCCCTATATAGATTTAACTGCAAACTAAGTTCGGTGGACCATATTTTTGTTGATTACGTTTGGATGCTTTCTTTTACTGCCTTAACGATATTGAACCAGCAATACATTTCAAAATTTGGTATTTTAAACACAAATCGACATTTTTTATTAAATCAACCCGATGAATCATTACATTTAATGTCTAGTGGAAACCATTCAACTATAAGCTTAATACTTTAAAAAAAAATATGATTGAAAACCACTAACATTTTGCCCTAGGGCTCAAACCCAATTTTAACATAAAATCAGGTACACAAATAAATAATATTCGATTAACAATCAAATCGCCGGCCTTCATTTATAAAATAATTATTAGTGTATTCCAATTTTTCAAAACACTCTCATCATCGTATTTTTGCAGATAAAATTTCGCTGATAAATTATAGCAGGCAGAATAAAAGTTTTTACGAACCAAGTCCAGTAGATCATTTTTTTTGTGGAAGTCCCGGTCTAGCATGGAACGCTGGGGTTAATTTAATATTAGTACCATCTGCCTTTTTCATTTTTTTTATTACAGAAGCCTCAATAAATTCCGTATCGTTTAATTTTTTGTACAACACCGATGTTGGTAGTTCTTTTAAAACTTTGAAAACTTTAACTTCAGATATTTTTAGTTCCGACATATTCAGAGGGCCTATCTCAGTGGCTAGAGCTTATATTATAGAAGACCTCGTAGCAATATTCGGTAACATTGAATGACTCTCCTGTTTTCCGTGCAGATCATATTGTAGAAACAAAATATTCTGGCGTTTACATTGGTCCTCTTTGAAAAGTAGTTTCACTTGCCTTTCTATCAACGAATGTGCGGAATCCCCTTCATTCTGGGTATGACCTTTTATTAAATATTTGTGGGTAATTGGTTTGATTCCCATGTACAGTATAGCGTATAAGTAGATTGCAATAATACATTTATTTTTTTGCTGCCCAGCGCAATTATCGGAGTAAAATATTATTTCAGTAAATATTATTTGCAGAATACAAGTACCCAACTCGTTTACGCCTCGATTAGCATTCCCTTCATCCCACACAAAGCAGTCGCATTCATTTGTCTTTAAATCATAAATCGTGAAATTAAAAACATTCAATTTTGATTTATAATAAAAAACCGAAATTTCACCTTCGGCAACTGCATTACTGCTTGCAAATCATAAACTGCAACAAAAACATCAGGTTTTTCTTTATCCGTCTTTTTCTCAGCTCTCGCTAATTCTTTTTGAACTAAGTGGTTTTCCTTGGCATTTTTCATCTTCATTTTCTCATCGCCTTCTGCATTTTCAAAAGACACACACGTATCACACAAATCCTTTTTTGGGACGAAAAAGGAGATATTGTATTCTTGAGTAAATACTCTATAAAATAACACATAGTTGCTGAATGGTAAATGCTCTGCTTTGCAATTAGTCACGTAGTCCTTGTAAATATCTGAAATATTTTTACTTCCATCAATGAAATGTTTCGACGTATTTGCGCGTATGTTGCTGCTTCAATATGCTGTTTAATTCCCACCCTTATACTCGGATCAACAGTTTTTTGTTTGCCATGGTTTCCTCTTAGATCAGTCTCAAGCAAGACATTTGCAACCTTTCCCTTTTTTTCTATTACGGTACGAATTGGTCGGTCGGTTATATCTAAGGTTCTTAAAAAATAATTTACATGCGCGTATTTTTCGACTGTTTTCATGAAAATTAAATGCGTGATAATTTTTTTGTTGGTTTCTGGTGCCATCAATACGAATGTACCGATATTTAGGTTCAACCATTGTTCTTTGTTCTATTTACGTTTTAAACCTTTTTTTAAGGGACTTGACAATATGGTAATGTTTTGAGTAGCTGGACAAAAGAGGTAAGTACTTAATTCGGGG
Organism: Tipula confusa; assembly: GCA_963556175.1. Taxonomy (NCBI): domain Eukaryota; kingdom Metazoa; phylum Arthropoda; class Insecta; order Diptera; family Tipulidae; genus Tipula; species Tipula confusa. The sequence goes on along the minus strand of OY744475.1, from coordinate 47,739,887 downwards.
TTTTCATTCGGACTTTTGGTTGCTCCATTGACACGATAATCTGGAACATCTAACTTTTCTTCGACAGTCTCGCTGCCACTTTTATCCGTTGGAATGTATATTTAATCAAATAAATCATCGCAATCTTCGCAATATGACGATGAACTACTACACGGTGAACTATCTGACGAACTGTTAGATGAAGTAATAAAACTTGTAGCATTATTACGAGAAAGGCCAGGTCCCGCTGTATTCCCTATACAATATATAATTTTGTTTTAAATTACAAAGCTTTTTTTAAATTGTTTTTGACTTGCCGTATTCCACTAGACTCTGAATGCAAGAAATATTTTTGGAAGAAGGTTCGATTTCGCCAATGAGTTCATTTTCAACATCTAGTTCAATCGAAGATACAGATTTACTGCTATTCTTTTTTGATTAAACTTTTGCCATTTGCATCATTATTTTGCAGCGGCTGCGAATGTTATCGTGGCTGGACATGTTAACAGTAAGCTGAAATAAAAGTTTCACTAAAAATCTCATTAATTTAATACAAAATTGGTAGGCTTAAAATAATAGTATTATAAATTTGAAGATAAAAATGAGGAAAAAATTTTTTGTAATAACGTCATAAAACAAATAGTTCATTAAGAAAGTCAAGATGATACAGTATTAATAAAATAAAAAAATTGATTTAAAACACTTACCTTTACAGCAATATAGTCAAAAATCAAAATAAATCACTCTTTTCGAAATTTTATAGATGCTCCTTTCAAAACAATAAAATTACAACTGAGATAAAACGGTTTTGCAACACACAATTTATAAAATTTTAACGGTACAATATGGACATAACTGCTTCTCTGGTGGTGAGTTTTAGAAGCTCAGATATGTCGTTCTAGCAGTTAAATCTACATTTTAATGCCGATCTTTCTGTATGAATAACTCAAAATTGGCAATTTTGTTTTTTCTTTACTTCTTAAAAATATAACTGCGCAATATGAAATAAAAACGCGCAATTTGAGGGATGTCTGTAAATGATATAATAACGAAATATCGTCTCACGTCTAAGCACACCTCGAAATTGACTGGAATTTAGTGCCTTTGACCGATTTACAGCCAAATTTATAAAAAAATAGTTAAATTTTGTGGCAAAATATTTATTTGCGATATTTTATTGTTGGGATTTTGTTGTTTGTGATCGTAGTAACATGCGGAAAACATATGACTAAATATTTCTTCGAATATTTTTCTGTTAACGAAATATTGATGCAACATTGTTTTTGTTTGCGATATTATTGTATTGTGACAAAAGTACTGCCATATATTTGTTGCGATATAATGAGGAAGATTGCCCTCATCACACTCACCAAATCTTTCTGTACCAACAGATCTAACAAATCACAACTAATAATTAGAACTCTCTTCAAAAAAAAAGATATCATGTATTACTAAATTAGCGATATTAAACTTCTGTTTTCGTCCTTGTTACTTTCCTTCAGTACGAACACCTACTAAAATTATCCCAGTCCATAAAACAGAGAGATAATTTTTAGAATTAGCTAATTAGCATCCTTACAGTTTTAGAAAAAATGTTGGAATGAACCATTTTTATATAAAAAGTTTTTTAAGTAGAAAGAATGAAATTCTAGTCGACCATCCATAAGGCTTCCAACCCTACCTTTTGCTCCACACCAATTTGTTCGACTTGGTGAAACAATTATTTTATGAAAACATTATATTCATTCTAGCATGATGAACTGCTTTGCATACTTTATAGGATCAACTTTTTTCCTTTTTATTTGCTTTGACTGTCATTGTATAAGGTTATGTTATTGTTTAATAAATATTTAAAAATTTTAAATCGTGACTCAGCAACAACAATTAAACAGTAATGGGAGATCAATGAAAATAATTAAAACTTTAAAGATTTTGGTTCTTAATTGAAGTTTCTAAACTATAGAACATTTTAATTGTATAGTGAGATTTGTATATAGTTCGTGGCTGGTATTTTTTTAAGAGTAAAAAATATCATTCTGCGCTGTGCGTCAAAATAACTGCAAAAAAATTGCTCCAAATGTAACCTAAATTTCAATGATATCATAACATCTTGTAATGCTTTGTTCGTTGTGAAAAGATGTTCCATTATGCGTGCTCAAAATTATCAAATGCAAATTATCAAATCAAATGCAAAAATCAACCAACCTCAAATTTGTTTGCGATGACTGCTTAATAAATCATCAAAAACTGCAATATGCTGTGCGATCGTTGACGTCACAATTATACGAAATGAGCTTCTTATTGTCAAATACATTCGCTAACTTTAAATTAATATCGTCAAGCCAATTAACTGGTTTACTGCAAATTCTACGGTGCCAGCAATTAGCTCCCAAGTTCTAAGCTCGGATAGTCAGCAAACTGGAATAGTTGGCATAGATTCAACCAACATATTGAGTTGGAAATAGTCAAGCCAAAAAAATATTTACATATTTTTAATTTTAAGCCATCAACAGTTTCTGATGACATCAAAAAACATATTCATCATAAACTAGAAATCCCAGTAGAGGACATTGAGTGCTATGAACTGGTCTCTAGGAATGCTGATAGAACCAAATTGAGTTTCATCTCATTTAAAGTCGGTTTACAGCCTGCAGCGTATGATAGACTTTATGTGGGAGATATTTGCCCACTCGAATGCAGTATTAACCCATTCATTAATTTTCGCCCACTCGAATGCAGTATTAACCCATTCATTAAAATATTTTAAATCATTCACGCATCGCCATCTCAATAAGAACCCATTACTTGAATGTTCACTTTCAAAACGTAATCCCACAGAACGGGAGAAAACGTATATAAACTTTGGTTTTGTTAATGCTCGAAGTTTATTTGGCCATATTGATAAATTAAGATGTGTTTTGTGTTGCAGAAACATAGCTAACCAATAAAATAAATAATCAATCAGTTGCGCTGAATGGATTTAACATTTTAATATATGACCGAGTTCATAAAACGGGTGGGAGAGTATGCATTTATTATAAAAAAAATGTTCAAGTTAGAGTAATATACTCTTCTGTTTGTGGTAAAACTGAAGTATTAATGGCTGAAATGATACTTCCTTATCTGACAATATTGATCGTTGTATATTATAACCCACCAAAAGCTGTGAATGCCGACTTAAATGATTTTCAAGAACTACTTTCATCATATTTTTTAAATTATAGCCATTTTATAATTTGTTGTAATTTGAACTTCAATATTATGGATGCCTCCGCTAAATTTCATAGTCTGCAGAAAGCAAATCACTTAATTACTGTTCCATATTCAGCTACCCGTGAGCATTAATTAATATTTTACAAAATTTAAAGCGATCTAAATTTATAATATAAATAATTATTTGTGTATTTAAAACACAACTAAAACTTTCGATGTGCACGAATATTTCAAAAATGATGTATCGAAAAAAAAAACTAACAAAAAATGCAAACATGCACAAAAACATTGCGCATGTACAACACCATGAACACAAACACCAATATTAATACGCTCCGGTTTAACAATCCGTACGCATGAGAATTACAAAAAAACGAACAAAATCGGGGTATTGATTTAAAGTATCTGGATTTATATCGGAATAATAAAGTCACAAATTTGATAAGAACTCCGAAACAAAAATATTTTTTTGGTAATGATAAACTAACCATGAAAATGATTTGGAACAATATTAACCACATGGGACTGAGTAATAGTAAGTCTAATGCTTTAACCGATAATAACCCTTCAATCATTAACAGCTATTTATGAAATAGACCACTAGTGTCCGTTGTTCTTCCACTTCCCTGGATTGATAGCCCTGTGGTTACACATAGTATGGAACCAATAAAATATCTGGCTTTTAATTCTGTAAACGAATTAGATATTATCAAAGCGGTGTATCTCGTAAAATCCGCTTGGTTTCAATTTTATCGAAAGTCTTTGAAATAGTTCTTTGGGACCAAATTAATCTAACTATTTAAATCAGTTTCAATCTGGATTCCATAATAACCACAGTACAGCTTCTACTCTGTTGCATATTGTCGATGATCTGGCACGTCATCTTGATAAAAACGACTCCTTCGTTGCTCTAATTTTGCTTGATTTTTCGAAAGCGTTTGATTCCTTAAATCATTGTTTATTGCTGCAAAAGTTATTGCTTTTCTTTAGTTTTGATAATACAGCTTTATTTCCGCATCCTTTTAAACATTCAGAGTTTTATAAGTTCTAGAAAATCAAGTTAAGACTGACAATAATTCCAGTTTTTTGAATTCGGTGGATTTAAAAATGCTCATGAGGAAACTTTTCGCCTAAAAGACCTTTGAGAGGAGTTGAAAACAAAATTTAAAGAAATTGAAATTCTAAAATTGGTACCACAAACATGGGTTTGGTTCAACAGAATACTAAAAAAGTCATTGTAAGAGAACCAGTCGTTAAAAATTCAATAGGACTTCTGAAACCTTAACATTCGATGGTGATACACCGTTAAAAAACATTCGATGGTGATACACCGTTTTAAGATGCAGTGTCAAATACCAATACACCACAATGGGGTAGGTCCTGTCATGATACCTAAAAATCGAGTTTAATACAATAAAATTGTCCGATATAATTTAAAAACAACCACTGGTGACACTGCAGCAATAAAAAGATTGTGTTCCGTTCCTTTCACGTTTAAAGGGATAAAATTTAATCATCGGTTTATTGTAGTCGGCAAAACCGAAGAATGAATTTTGAGCCTAGGTTGAATGATACAGCGCGAATGACTCTTGATTTGAAGAAACATGGACTTAACAGGTGGTATGTGCAATGAAATGAGAGTTATCAGCAAAGAAAGGTTGGTAGCCATATGCAAACAGATTATCTCTGCCAGGATAGGCGGGAGCTCCGGAGAAAGTAAGATAAGAATAGTAGAACCAATAAGTTATGTTAAGAAAAAATGTTACTAATGTTATGAGGGGGACATATATATGTATTAGTTCAGAATAAAAAAAACCCGTGTATCCCTTGAAGCGCTGAATTATTTGCCAGTTATGTAAATATTTTCCAGCAGAGCGATGAAGGTCATAGAGTAGTTGTATGATGTGTTTGCAGTCAACGATGAAGTGCTTAGAAAAACTGAAGTCAAGCAACATCACATCAACACTGCGATTAACAAAATGGAGCCCATGAAAATTTGCCAGTTCTTTTTGTCAAAAAAATGGAAGGCACGTCGTGATTTTACGTTGACTATCGCAAGCTGAACGACGTTATTAAAAAGAAAAGTTATCCATTGCATCAAGTTGATGTCACTCTGGATACAATATCAGGAGCCAATATCTTCAGCATACTGAATCTGAAAAAAGGATATCGGCAAGTAGTGATTCATCCGAAAGACAGAAAACAAACGACATTCCTATTTTTAATAATGTCTTTAAGGTTATGCAGTGCCCTTGCTTTATTTGAACGGTTATGGAACATGTCTAAATTGGAAAACTTTTTTGCATTATTTAGACAGCATTATCGTGTTTAGATTTACATTTTAAGGTCATGTGCACAGTCTTTGGCAATTCCTATTTAAACCTTTAATACTGCTAGATTAAAAATAACGCGACGATGTGCAGCTTCTGTAAACGCAAAGTAAATTCTCTGGGCTACACTGTATTCAGTTAAAGAGTGCCAACCGATATTCAGAAGCTAGCGACAGTATAATAATGAAGTTTTTCCTCGAACTGTGGTCGAATTATCCATGATTTGTCTCTAACCCTATATCGTCCTACTGAAAAAAATCAACTAAAGAAAATGGAGAAAAATTTAAGCGTATTATACGAAGAGAATTACTGGCTAGTGCGGAACATTCCAAAGTGATTGCAGACGTTCATATTTAAAACAGAGCATTGAAGAGAAATCTTGCACAATAACGCAGATAGGATATACCATGGAAAAATATCCCCTTCAAAATTGCACGAACTAAAGTTGACTTTGAGGAACTCTGGAGCAAAGAGCAGTTAAGTGAAGATCAAAGACATAACGTATCGATTGCTCTAAGAGTACGATTGATGGTGCAAGGTAGAAAACTATATTGGCATGGTGTTTAAAAGCTGGTGGTCTGTGGCAATTCGAAAGGCGGGAATGACTGGTGCAGGATATGTAAAAACATTGCTGGCAGCAAGGGAATCCTTACCAGAAGAAGACGAAAAATGGAACAGTTCATCGTCGAGGAAATTTGGTGTGATTGCACAATTTCATAAGAAAAAAAGGAAAAGGGATTATCAGGAGATATTAGACTAAATTAAAATATATGTCTTTTCAGTCATCAAAATCTGACCACATTTATTAATTTTCGAAAATCTGTAAAGGCCTACCCCTTTGCGATTTTTTTAAAACCAATATTGATAAATTGAACAACCGCTAAATGATGGATAGTTTGTTTTCTGGCAGTTTATATAAAAGGCTGGTATTTACTTGATTCATATTCAAGTCAGTATGATAGTTGATGTACATTTAACTGATATATACTATAGGTAATATTATATGACCTTTTTGGTTACTGATCCATCAATCGTGCAACTTCCAGCTAAATTTTAATAAACAATTATGATTTTTAACTAATATTTGTAACGGATCAAATAGCTTCAGTTAAAAAGCCAAAAAAACTATAAATAATTAATTTGTTAATTGAACCGAAACATTAAACTCAACTAATTTAATTTAATTTACAAAGTTAATCATCGATATCATATTGTTAACAATATACATTAATTAATAACCATAAATATATAATTATGCGGTAAATTTTTTTTTAGACCATTAAATATAATCAGCCAAAAACTCCAAGGGAACGAGAATGGATCCATATCGATTACCTTTCATAAACCATTACAGTGAATTTATATGTATATTATGTTTCAGCAATTTGAAATGCGTTCATGCAGATGAGAATAATTCGGCAACTTTTGATGCTTTAAAACCCTGAAAAGAGTATTTTGGTTAACTTCTTAATGGGCTTCTCAAATTTATCTTGTCATACATATTATCCTAGCTGTCATATGAATTTTGTCGATACAAATTTTTGGTGAAATTTGTCAATATTTTCTTACATATTATAGTCGAAAGAATTCGAGCAGATTTTTATCATCAACAAAAAAATATAACCGCCTGTTTCCGTATTTTCAATGTTTTCATATTAAGAAACAAAAAATTGGAAAAAAAAGCTTTCGAGAGCTTTTTTTATATAAATATTTATTTTGAAAGATTTATTGGTTTTAGCGTTACACGCAATTTTTTTAAATGATTCAAAATGTATTTGGTAATTTCTCACAGATTAGAAAAGATGGTATCTTAATTAAATGCATTCAATACATTTTAAATCTCAAATTCTCAGAAAACTGCGACATATTTAATGCATTATCGAATTTTCTAGATCCAGCTATTCTTTAATTGTTTGCCCTAAATTTACGAAAACCAAAAAAAAAATAAATACATAATGACTAGGCCAATTAAATTTTGAACGTTACGCCATAATTCGAAATTTCTAAAATCCAGAAAATGCATTATTTTTCAAAATTTCCATCGCACATTGCTCGTTCTATCTTACGTTGCCTTTAGTTTCGATAACGTGGGTATTGCAAATATTCGCCATCTAATTCGGTTGGCTTTGATGAATTCTATTGGATAAAAACTTCCCAGTAAGGGATACACTTATATATATAGTGAAATTTACTTATAGTTAAATTAATTTATAAAATAAATTAAATATTGTTGTTGTTGATGATGACGGTGATGGTGATGTTTTTTTCTTCAGAGATGTTGCTCGTGCGACGTCAAAGAGAGGAATAATTTTGTTTTGTGATCTCGTCTTTCTTGTGATGTGGTGCTCCATCTCGTGGAGAATACTGGAACCATCGTTGTATAAGTGCGCCTGTTGGTACTCGGTGTTATGGCAAACATATAATTAAGTAAGAGCTGCTTAGTTTCAAAATTTATCCTAATCCAATACTGGTTCTCAAGATCTACTAAAGGTCTTAAACTGCGCAGAACTATATTTTTCATATGCATAAATGAAAAATATAGTGTAGCTGGTATTTAAGAGATCTATATATAATGGGATTTACCAAAGTTTATATGGTCTTGTTTTTGTACGAGTTACTCCGTGCCACTTATAGCACGTTAACTTGTAGGTAGCAGCCCGTACCTTGTTTACTTTAGGGAGCGTGGAACGTAATTCTCTACAACTAGTCATGCCTGTTTAGTAGGTTTTGGTTGTCGTAATGAGAGAACAAAGGTTATATTTGTCCTCAGTTCACCATTTCCGCAAGCAATCTCTGGATTTTCGTATTTTTTGTCAAAGACATTTTTTGCTCTCATTTTTAGTCATCGTACCATATACAAAATTTGTCAGAAAACTGTAAGAAACGTATAAATGTGATTGATTAAACAGGCGAGTACACTTAAGTTGAACGCTCACCTTAATGTGGATTAAGGAACATAGAAAGTAAACCGATGTCTCCTCCTCCTCTTCATTCATACACCTTTGCAGAAGGTGATTACTTTCATTTTGTAGCTTTATTCAATGTTCACCAAAAAAACAGTGTCCTCTGATTTTCTTACGTCTGTTTGTTATTCTTTTTTGCGTAGACAGATTAGTATCCTGGAGCACTCTAAGTCTAGTCTTGGCTTCACAGATCTGGCTCCGTTATATGCTTTCTAACAACTGCTATATAAAGTTTTAGTATGTTTTCTAGCAAGCCCATCTGTATTGCAGTTCCAATTAGCTTTCGATTGACTAGCGGCTCAAATGATGTTAATCTTGAAATATGCACTCATCCTATTATCTTCGAGTTTTTCTGGATTTCTATACTGGTATAATCTGATTCAGGATAGTTGATTTAAATGGCTCTAAATATTTTATCGCCCTCATAATTTGTTTTGTAACCTACAATATGTGTTGTGCACAACATATGAGACACTCAATGCACTCTTAACTCAATTTAGTCATCGAAGCTCCCGCAAGTGTGTTTCAATGAGAAATTGAGGATCTTTGGCTTTATTTGTAGTCAGATGCGGTTAACATGCTGTTACTTTGCCAATGGAGTTACACATATATTTTTGTTTCTTAAATTATAAATTTCATTTACTCTAACACATCTTTGCCAACCTTCCTTAAAGAAAATTTTGAGCACTTCATAAACATAAAGCTGGCGTAGCGGCATAACATTTAATTGTTTAAATAGTGGGAAAGAATGATCACGTTTAGCCCTAAAAGTTATAATTCAGATTGCATGTTTTTAAGCAATTACCATATGCAGCACCCCAGCAACTAAGACAGTATAAATGCAGAATATGTCGATTTACATAATTAAATAATTTATTTAATGCTCCAATATAAACTTTCCAATTTAATTGGCTGTCTAGATTGATTCCTAAGTACTTAAAATTTTTAACAATTTCAATAGGTATGCAAAGTTGGTTGTTCGGTAGACCTTGTTTATTCAATTGATACGTCAATGCATCACAGTTTAAACTATGATAAATTAGTGGAGTGCAGACATATAAATTGTCCGTCAAACTAAAATAGATTATTTTAGTTTTGTTACTCAATACCATACATCTGTAAATGAAATTAATTATTAATTAGCCATGTCATCAGTGAAAGCCACAGGTAGTCCTCTAAGTTTCAGTGAGAAAATGGAATTGCTGTATATTAAAAATAGAGTTAGGCGCAGCAGAGATCCCTGAGGAACAGCTGTATCCAGTTTTAGGATGGAACTGTGCACTTCGTTTACAACTACGGTTTGAGCTCGGTGTGAGAAATAAGATTTAAATCAATCAAAGATAACTCCACGGAAGTCTGAGTACCATAACTTAATTAACAGGGTTGTATGATCAACAGTAGTGTCAAAGGCTTTTGTTATACCCAAAAAACCACTACGTAGCCTTTATTTAATGCCAAATGAACTGGCCTAAGGAAACATAATAAAGCAACCTCTGATTTTTATCTCGAAATCCATATTGACGACAATTCAGAAATTTGGTATACTCTGAGAACGATGTTACTCTATTTTTTATCGCTTTTTCAATTACTTTAGAGAAATAAGAAAGCAAAGAGATTGGCCGGTAGTTATATGGATTACTTTCATCACTAGTCTTATATAACATGATAACTTTTGCACATTTTAATTTATTGGGAAAAATACCAGTATTTATGCTCAAGTTAACAATGAAACAAAGTGGTATGCAGTCATATTGATTAATTTTTTTCAAAAAATTATTGTTCATAGTATCATGGCCTGAAGACATCTGGTTGTTTAGAGAACTAATGATAGAGAATATTTCATTATCTGTTAAAGGCGAAAAATCAATTTTTTTGGATTCATGTATATCATTATATCAATGAACTATATACAAGTAGACGAAAGTCGAGACTTCAACTCGGACCATTCTCCTATACTTTTGACATTAAGCGAAAAAATAATTCAAAAAGAAAGAAATCTATGCCTAATAAATAAACGCACTTGTTAAGAATACTTTAGGCAGTCCTTAGAAGAAAAATTAACCTAAACGTTCCATTAAAAAGCGAGGAGCAAGTAGAAAACGAAGTTCAAAAAATTGTAAATGATATACAATAATCAGCCTGGGAAAATACCCCAACAATTAAATATAAAATAAAAGGAAACAACTACCATAAAGAAATTAGAGAACTCTTGGCAGAAAAAAGAAGAGCGAGAAGAATATGGCAGCAAACACGAGCTCCTCAATATAAAACTAAATTAAACAATTTAACCCAACAGTTAAGAAGGGAAATCCAAAAAGTAAAAGATGAGTCAATTAGTCTAAAAAAACTAACTAATGATAGCAGGACTGATTATTCACTTTGGAAAGCAACCAAAAAAATTAAAAGACCAATAAGAATAGAAGGGAGGAAATGGGCTCGAAATAACGAAGATAAAGTTCAATGTTTTGCGGAGCACCTCGAAAAAATATTCCAACCACATGTTGATTAAACTTTAGAATCTCTAAAACAGCTCCTGGTTATGATCTTATTACTACAGAAATGTTAAAAGAACTACCAAGGATGGCTCTAGTTAAGCTTACTTGTCTTATCAATGCAGCATTTAGAATCGAATTTGTACCCAGTTTGTGGAAAATTGCAGAAGTCATAATGATACCAAAACCTGGAAAACCACCATACGAAACTTCATCTTATAGACCAATTTCGTTGTTGCCAGTTATGTCTAAGCTCTTTGAGAAAATACTGATTAAAAGGTTAAATCCGATAATCGAAAGGAATAACCTAATTCCAAATCATCAGTTCGGATTTCGTCGTCAACACTCAATAATACAACAAGTACACAGAGTAATCAATGTAATTGAGAAAACACTTGAAGAGAATATCTGCTCCACGATATTTTTAGACGTGACACAAGCTTTTGACAAGGTTTGGCATGAAGGACTTAATCATAAGTTAAGAAACCTCTTACCAATGCAATTCGCTAAAATACAGGAATCATACTTGAAAGAAAGATTCTTTAGAATTAAATTTGGTGAAACTTATTCTGAATTAAAAGAAATAAAAGCAGGTGTACCGTAGGGTAGTGTATTAGGACCGATTTTATATTTGATCTACCTGAATTAGAAAACAACACAGTAGCGACTTTTGCTGATGACACTGCGGTCCTAGCTGTTGGAAAAAGCAAAGAAGAATCAACACAAAAATTACAATCAGCTATCTCCGAAATGGACTAAAATATGGCGAATTAAGCTAAATGAAACTAAATCAGATCACATAAATTTTACCAACAAACGAGTTGAACATATACCTGTTTTAGAAATAATACCGTATGCGAACACAGCTAAGTATCAAGGCATGACCCTGGGTGCTAAACTTAGATGGAAGGTCCACATCAAAAAGAAAAATAAAGAACTAAAACTAAAATATAAAAAAATGCATTGGTTGATAGGCAGACACTCTTCTCTATCATCATACAATAAGCTGCTACTTTATAAGCAAATACTGAAACCAATATGGACTTATGGTATTGAACTCTGGGGTTGTACAAAACCCAGCAACATCAGTATCATTCAAAGGTTTCAGAACAGGGTACTAAGGAACATCGTCGATGCACCATGGTACGTCAGGAATAGTGATCTACATAGAGACCTTAAAGTGGGCCCCGTTTCAATTGAAATTAAAAAAAATGCAAGGAAACACGAAGAGAGACTTCAGCAACATGTGAATATAGAGGCAATTCAGCTGTTAACCAACACCAATATTATACGCAGATTGAAAAGAACCAAAATCTTTGAACTGGTTTAATTGTTAATGCAAACAGCGACTTGCTGATTTAAATCCACAATAACGATGTGGTATAAATAACAACTTACCAGAAACTGTGAAACGCCAATGGGTGGCGTCATAGATATAATTATCTTAGTAAATTAAGTCAGAAACAAATTGCTCATTAGTCCAAAAGACTAGATTGTAATAAAATAAAATAAATAAAGTCAATTTATTTAAAATAAAAAATGTATATCATTTACAAGACTCCCATCTAAATTATTGATACTTGTTAGATAGAATCGTTTTTAAGTTTATGTGGAATGTTTACAAAAAAATATTAAACTCAGTGGAATATCAATTACCGTTCCATCGCATGATCTATATTTAGAAATTGCACATATTTCGAAAGTGATTGATTGCTAGGATGCTTCTTTATTTTTTTAAACAAGGAATATCGTTTTTTCATCATCGAACACAAATTGTCTGTCATCCATGGTTTAAGTTTAACTAAACATGTTTCACGAAATTTTAAGGTAGTATTGCAAACTTTTATTCTATGTGAAAGTATGAATATTAATTTATCGAGGTCAAGTGAAGGATCATGTTTCAAGAAAACGGAACTCCACATTTCAAGTTCAAGCTTGGCAGATAACCTTTCATAATCAATAGTAGAAACTTCATTCCAATGACGTCCAATGGGCGGCGCATTTAGTGTCAGCGAAAAGCTCACCAAAGCATGATCGGAAAGTCTGGCGTCTACTATGGAAATATTAATAGAGGCTATGTTATAATTATGCTGAAATCTGCCAAATATATGATCAATACATGTTTTAGAAGTATTAGTAGTACGTGTCGGGCTGTTTACAAATGATTCAAGTCCAAATGAGGACAACAGCAGTAATTATTTATCTACTCCATCCGAAGGTATTAGGATATCAATATTAATATCATCTAAAACAATTAGATTTTTACAAATAATGCATGTTAGCACTTTCTGCAACTCAATTGATACTCAAAATTACATATGTTTCGCGTTTGATGAAAATATCAACTTGTAAACAATCCGCACTACTCATACCTATTATTTTGCTATAACACTTTATGCCATTAGAAACATATGCAATATACCGGCTCTATAGTTATTGTTACATTTAGAAAAGGTAATATAATTATTTAAGTTATGTTGATTAACTTCTTCGTCGTCGATCCAGATCTCACTCAGAAATATTATATTGGGCTCCTGATTACTACTCGAGAGATACGATACAAATGTATCAAAGTTCCTCCTCAGACTTCTTATGTTCTGATGTACAACGAAAATATTATTAAGGTTATTACTACCTACATTCGGACTATACAAAAAAAAAACATAATTATTATTAAATAGTGTGCTAGTAAAGGTAGGTAAGGTCATAAAAAAAATTAATTTAATTATCTTTTGAAGCTTTCTAATATATGTGATTTTTCTACCTTTAGCAGTCCAAGGTTTGTTTGGCCCAAGCTATGGACTGCCTCTGCTCTAATGGGTCCACTTGCGTAGATATACTTAGGTTACCAGGTATCGTTAGGGCTTCGTTATAAAGACTGGGCTTTCTCAAGTGAGTCTATTTGGGCATTAAAGGCGCAAAATCCGTTATTGTTACTTATCCGATGTAAACGGTTCGGCTCAATACGACATCTTCTAGCTCATACCAATCAGATCCAACATTCCAAAAATCGTTGCAACGATTACAATCAAATTTAGTCGAATTGAATTTGATTTAAATTTCAACACATTTCAATTGAAACTTAAAATTAATCACAAAATAATTTCCCATTTCATTTTAGCCGGCACAATACCGAAGTAAAAATCGATTTAATTTGTAAATAAATTCTGTATACAGATTAAATAGGATTTGCCTTATTTGTATATGGTACATAATGTCAGGTTGTTGTGTATTATTGTGTATACAAACAGATGCCACATTATAAAATACGATTTACACACATGGATTTACATTGCCATTTCCACTCGGCGCACCAGTGACGGGAGGTAACTTTATATTGGAAATTATTCAAATCGATGTGTTCAATTATATTAAGAGATTAATTAAATGTTTAAACATGGTTTGGTGATGTAATTCAACACAAGGTGCCAAACATTTAGTTGATTGGTTCCAATTGTCACATTTTAAATTATATTTGGTTTAATTTGATGGTGCTACAAGTGAACCAGATTTGATTTCCCAAATTTTAGTATATATATATATATATATATATATATATATATATATATATATATATATATATATTATATATATTATATATATATATATATATATATATATATATATATATATATATATATACATACCTGTTAGGTCATCCAACATTTAATCGTGACCGTCAGCTTGTAACTCTTGGGAAATGTTATCAAACTAATTCATGGTCTTAATTTCAGATAATTGAGCGGATGCCGCAGTCATTGCTTCAGGTCTATGTTCTGTGATATATGGATGGTGATTTAGTAAGTATTTATACTATTTTTAGCCTCACAATCTAACATGCTGTCCATAAAGGTTTCTCATCCATATCTTTGCAAAAACTCTTTCACGGAAAATAACTTCCTTACGAAAATGAAAATCTTTTTGATAACAGGCAATTGTTCGATGAACTATTTTCAATTCCTCGGAAGTAGTGAGAATAAAAGTCAGAACCTTAATCTTTTAATTCGGCTTGAAATGATCATTTTAGATGCTTTTTTATTCATTGCAGTGTGGCAGCAGCCAAAGCATTTTGAAGCATGTATTCTTTATTAATTGTTTAACTTTTGTAGGGCTGTTATTTCTATGTAAAGTTTTGAATAATTTTGTTTTCAGCCCATAAATTCTCCATTATTATAAATGGATTTAAGGTTTGTGGGTTATCTCCATTTAATAAAAAGGCGATCGATTTTTATTCGGTCTCGTTGATTGGGAAAAAAAGCTTCACTTGCCCTTAATATTTACTACACATTTTGAAGACACTCATATTTAGATTGATCCAGAAATTTGAAAAACTTGAAATTTGAATTACTTTGTTTCACAGCCTATGTATTCATAATGCCATTTAGTTATGTTTATGTTCAGTTTAAGCAAAACATATTTTGCTCCAACTGTACCTCTAGTAGCGCAAAACGGGATGCGATAAATTATGAATTTGTTCGAAAACATTTTGTCGCTTAAAATATGACGCTTGAGAGGCACCATCTATGGTATGTGCTAGAAGAACAGCACTACAAAGAGCATCCTTAAAAATAGCTAATTTGATTAAGGAGGCATGAACCGAACTGATGAAAATAATTCACCATACCAACAAAACATTTCGTCTAACGTACTGAATTGGGTGGAGGGAATTCGATCTGCGAATGATAGAGTACCATCAGCATTCACATTGTGACGTAGAAATAACAGCTGAAGATGTACGTAATGTTCATAATGATTACGACTTGGAACAATAATGTCGTCGATGTACACAAATTAAAATCCAATTCTTTTGTCACCTGATCCATGAACGGTCATAGGGCTTGCAAAAGAATTAAAACACAAGATTTGAAATTGAGTTTTTTGACTTCGTACTAAGAAGAAGTGATGCATTGGAGTCCCTACAAACTTCGGTAGTAGAATTGTATGATGGTAAATGCCCTATTTGTAAGACTGACGGTCACTTAATTTATCAATGTCCAGCATTCAACTATATGGACGTGTTTCAATTGTTTGAGTGATAAACCTGCCATATTCAAGTGTTTATCCAAACGAAGATGTCTTATTTGAAGAAAAAAACATCACACGCTTCTTTATGTGACAGAAGTGGACGAATCGAAGGAATCAAAATCGCTAGAGGTTATAAAAGAACCTCCAATAAGCTCTGTTGGACTCAGGGTCACAAGCAAGCTTCATAACAGAGGCATGCCTTAAGCGTCTTGGAATTTCACGTTACAATGGGAGAATTACGGTCAAGGGACTTGGACATGTAGAATCCGGTATCACTAAAGGTATTGCCATGATTCCTATTACGCCACCGTCAGGTCCCAGCTTAACTGTCAAAATATTCATGTTAAAGCTAATGACAAAGCTCCCGGTAATCGATACTGGCTCTTCAATTTTGAATAGTAGCAAAAACCTACCTTTAGCTGATCCTGATTTTTACATATCTAATGAGGTAGATCTGTTAATCGGCATTGATCACTTCTTCAACGTGTTAGCCGATGGATATATTAAGGGTAGCCGTAATGATCCTGTTCATCAGAACACCATCTTTGGATGGATCGTGGCCGGTCCTATTAACGAGGACAAATCCTATAAAGAAGATATCATACTTGGTTTCAACGCCAACATGCTAGAATCTAACATTTATGAGACATTAAAGCGTTTCTGGGAGCTGGAATCACTTCCAAACTATGAACAATTTCCATCGCCAGAGAAAGAACTTTGAGAGAAAAGTTCAAGGAAAGTCATCGAAGAATTTTAAATGGGCGTTTTGAAGTTCGATTGCCTTTTAAAAAGTCTACCAATGAGTTAGGCAAATTACTTAGTATGGCACTTCAACGATTGAAATGAATGGAACGGTCGGTTTAAACGAGACAGAGACTTTCAAAACCTCTATAAAGATTGTATAAATTAATATTTGTCTGTTGGCCACATGGAAGAAATTCCACAAACTATGGTCAAGGATGACGGTTTCTTCTTGCCACACTATTGAGTTATTAAGGATAGCTCCACAACCAAGCTTAGGATTGTATTTAATTGCTCCGCAAAATCTAGCTTGGGCGTTTCATTAAAAGATTGTTTAGCAGTTGGAGCTACTGTACACTCAACACTTTATGCCATAATTTTACGCTTTCGGGAACATCGTTTTGTTTTTGCGCTAACATTGAAAAATGAAGAGGCAAATTCGTATTCGTAGAGACGAAAGCAATTTTCAAAAAATTGTCTAGAGAGAAGAACCATCTTATCCTATCCGCTATTTTAAGTTATGCACGGTGACTTATGGTTTGGCCTCTGCTTCCTTCTTAGCTACCAGAGTAGTTGACCAAATTGCTCGACGTATGTCATCAAGTGCCATTGGTATATGATGTAATGCGCGAACTAAATCTATTATTGAAAAACACCGTGCATCTATTTAGATAGATTTACAGCCAAAATATGTTTATAGGGGCGTGAGTAACAATCTGGTAAAGTATACGAATTCAAATGGCAATAATCTCCACCAGGACGCCATTATCATGAATCTCGTTTAGGCACTAAATATATTTAGCGGCGAACAAACTGACGAGGCTTAGAAATGTTATAACCCTATCTGTACCAATCACTCAAATTTTTTTTTGAAATCTTATGCTTAACAGGTACTAGACGCCTTGGTCGGCAGAAAAGAAGTGTTCTAGTGATGACTATGTTATTTACAACAGTATGTTCTATATGTGCGTTGTAAGTGGGATCCTTCGTAAGACTCGAGAAATATTTTAGAATTGATCCATAATTGCCATACGTATATTTTTAAAGATTTAATAAGAACAGGTTTCGACATAGCAGAAGCTGATAAACGAATTTTCCAGTTGGCCTAGGGTTGTTTTGAGCTTATAAAAAACGTATTTTCTCTTTTTACAGATCGTGACGCGATCAATTTTGAAACCCGACCGATACCGAAATTTATTTTTAGATGAAGTATAGTTATGCGAAGAATTTTCTCTGTCGAGACAGTAACACTAGCTAAAAACTTTAGATTGAGTTCTCAAATTTTATCGACTATTACGACTAAACTTTCTATTGGATCAGGATCCTTTAATTGCACAAATAGGTTGAATATTTTCTGGTAAACATGTAAACCAGAGATTTTTAAAAAGCTTTTTATTAACCAATTTTTATAAACTTGCCATTTTCTTCTACTTGTCAATTAAATTTGGGTGGGTTCTGGTTACCCAAAAAGTATGCTTTTTACCAAGCTTTAAGGATCAGGTAATATTTTCCTTTGGATAATAATATAAGAATCTTATTGTAACACATTCAAAATGCCGGTATTAACAACTTCGACCAGAATCATTCGACAAAGGAAAGTTGAGAACCATTAGTAAAATAATATTGAAATACACAATTGTGTTGAGTCGCTGATGATCTTTAAATTGAAGAAGACTTTAATGATTGAAAGATGATCATACTTAAGGTCCAAAAAGTTTTACAAGCAACCGGCAAATGTATTATTTTATGTGTATCGTACACGTTTAAATCATCTTACACAAATGTGTACTCACACAAAAGTTAAGGTTCACAAAAATGTATGTCTATTTCGTCTTAAACAATTTAGAACTAACGTAAGTTAGTTCTAAATTGTTTAAGACGAAATAGACATACAAGCAGTCTTCATGATACCTAAACAAATGTGCCAATTTATTTACCAAGGTGATACTATTTTGATAAGTTTTGCACAAACACAAATGTGTAAACTGTTTTATTTTAACCTTTAAATATCGTTTGAATTATATCTCACTAGAGCAATCAAAAAGTAACTACACATTTGTGAAAATGTGATTTTGTACAGGATTTCTGGTGTTGAAAGAATGTAAAGAGCTTGACAGTTATTTGGATGTCATTATCACAAAAATACACGTCAATAACACAGACTCCAGAACCTAGATCTTTAAATTGAAGAAGACTAATGATTAAAAAACTACAATACTTAAGGTCCAAAGTTTATTGCAAGCATCTGGCAAAAGTATCTTTTTAGAGTTATGTGAATCCTGCAAGCTTAAAACAAGCTACACAAATGTGTACTCACACAAAAGTTTAGGTACAATTAAATATACGTTTATTTTGTCTCTAATAATAATTGTTAGTACTAAATTTCAGTAATCTTCATGATACCTACACAAATGTGCCAATTGACTTACCAAAGTGATATGATTTTAAAATTTTTTGTACAAACACAAATGTGTAAACTGTTTTATTTTAACAGTTTACACATATTATAAAACCTTTATATATCGTTTGATATGTCTCACTAGAGCAATCAAAATGTACCTACACATTTGTGTACATGTGGTTTGCTACAGGGTTTTGGTGTTTTGAAAAAATATAATTAGCTTGAGTCTTGAAGGTTTAAATACTGTAAAGCTTTTTTCACTAGAAAATTAATATTATGTGATTTTCCATTATTTAATAGGCTTTTCCAAATTTAGTTGATTTTTGGCAAAAACCAAGATTATTATTTAGTCAATATTGTTTTGTGGTCTAGCCATATTAGTATTTGTCCAAGTAGGTTTACCAACCATGTGTTCTTAGATCCAATCGAAATTATAACCAGTTTCTACGAAAACCCAAAATTTATAAAACTCAAGCAAAAAAAAGCTTTAAATATGTTAATAATGATTATTATTGTAAATTTATTTTAATCCAAATCCAATTAAATATTTATTACGATTCATACAAAGTCATTTTTGTGGAAACAAAAAAAATACTGTTACTCCGGAAATTATACTTTATGGTAAATCATTAATCACCTCCGATTAAAATCCTAAACCCTTTTTGGTTTTTTTAATTTGAAAAAATCAGAAGGTAACTTTCTTTAGAAACAAAAATTCGATTATTTTGATTTGCTTCCAAATTTAAAATAAAATAAAGCTTTTAATTGAACTTTTTGTAATACCTGAGAACATATTATATTTTATAAATATTATATTTTATATTTTATAAATATTATATTTTATTTTGAACATATCTTATTAAAGCATAAGAAAAGCTCTTCCACGTTTCTTTTATTTAATATTGCCTGCACAAACGATAATATTGCAGCACATTTTTTTCAACTACCTAAAATATATGAACCAATATTGTATACATGCAAGACAAAATCGTTAGTTTAGTTTGTATTTAAATTTACAAAAAAAAGCATAAAAAGCTTAATAAAATAACATGAAGCAGCATCAAAGCACATAAAATAAAAGTCCCAAGATATTTTAAATAGTTTCATGTTAGACTGTATCATAACAAAAATTTTTTTTTATATATATTTTGTATTTGTATTGCCATTTTTTGTATTTCTTTTCGAATCTCCGAATGATGATTTTCCAGAGCTTTTTAATTTTCATTTATTGTATATACTATAAATATATATTTGAACTAAGTATAAAAGATGCGATGGAAAAGCGGAAATAATTGGAAAATGGAAACTTTGTATTGCTTTTGTATTCGCTTGGTGGTTCCGTTACACTGTTGATATGGTATTGAACTGAAACTTTCAAATGAAATTATTTTGTTTACTATTTTCCAACTTATCTTGTCTTAAAGGAAATTATTTATTCCACTTTGTGTGCTTAAAATCATTGAAAATATTTAGAAACTTAAACAGAAGCTTTGTCCAATTTGAAAAATTTAAAATGTGAACCAAAAATAAAACTAGTTTATAGATCAATTTAAACTTGCTAAACTTTAAATGTAGCTAGTGGAAGCTTATTTGGTTTTGAAACTTTCAAGGTGTCTAGAAACTGACCATCCATTGAGTGTTTCTTTTAAAGTTATATTAAACTACTTCCAAACTTTTAAAGAACATCCTTCATCACAGTAATCGATGTGGTAACACATCGATTACTGTGATGAAGGATATTTTATTGGTGAAAGATTTGAAATGCAACTTGATGTCGATACGTGCTTTGACTAAAAATGGCCACAAAGTGCTGTTTGAGGGTCATTATTAAATTCGTTGGACAAGTCGAAGGAAATCTGTATAAAGATTTACTTCGACTTGTCTGATCACATTTCATGTAGACAACAATGTGGCTGACAATGGTGGCGAATACACGTCAAAAGAATTTAAGAGCTAAAGAGCTACTGCAATGAAAAAGGTATTCAAATGTCATTAACTGTTCCGTATAATCCAGAAATAAATTCTATTTCCGAGCGATTGATTCGAACACTTGAAGAAAAGTCAAGAACAATGCTTTTGGCATTGAACTGTATGGGAAGTTTTAAAACGAGGCTATCATCACTGCAAATTATTTCAAAAATCGATCATGGGCAAGGGCAGTTGAAAAGCAGTTTGAAAAGAAAACCCAGGCTGAAATTTGGTTTGGTCAAAAACCGAATTTGTCACATCTTCGTATTTTTGGTTGTGAAAGTTACAATCATATTCCATCAAATAATCCTACCAAATTACAGCAAAAAATCATCGAAATGTATCATGCTCGGATATGGTTCATCATATGGTACATATCGTCTATGGGATATAGAACAACAACAGCAAATAATGGACAGAAGTGTAACCTTCAACGAGTTATCGGTTTTAAATCGAGAAAAATTGATTAAGATAATCGATTCAGAGGCGGTTAACGATGACAGTTCGGGTGATCGAGGTATGAATGATACAAGTGGCCAGTCATTCGATAAACGTATTGATATGCAGTCAGATAGCAATGAAAATCGAGAAATCTACAGCATCAATTTGGATTGTGCTGGTAACGGCATGCATTAGTTCCACAGTGTAAATTTGGATGACCTATGTGACAACCAAGAAAATATTAACAGTGCAAGTTCAAATTGCATTGGTAACAACGACAGGACAATTCCACGAAAAAGTGTACGAAGTCGGCGAGCCCTATAATCGATATGGTGAATGGGCAACTATGAGTGAAGGTTTTCACAATGCATTGATTGCTAGAGAATTTTAAGAGGATGAAAATCTTGCTTTTTCGGCTATGAACAGTTTGATGAAGATAATATATCATCGATATCTGAAGCAAAATGTTGAATTGATTAGCCAGAATGGAAAAAGGCGATCGATACTGGATATCAGTCTTTAATTGACAACAAAACTTGGCCTGTTTGCGATTTACCAAAAGGTAGAAGTGTCATTACAAACAAATGGGTCTTTAAGTTGAAAAAAAAGCTAATGGTTCACTGATAAGTGCAAAGCAAGATTGGTAACACGTGGTTTTACTCAAAAGCTAGGATTCGATTATGATGAAACATATGCACCAATGGCAAAATTAGTTACATTGACGATTTTGCTGTCAATTGCCAATCGTTATGATACGCACATTCATCAGATAGAAGTTAAGTGCGCATTTTTGAACGGTGATTTGACGAAGACATTTATTTGCAACTTCCAGAGGGTTTTAGACAAGGTGATAAAGTGTGCAAATTAAAGTGTGCATGGAACGAAAAGTTCAATAATTTCATGTTTCGAATTGGATTAAACCGCTGCCAATCAGATCAAAGTTTATACGTGAAGGAGCAAAATGGAATCATATGTTATATGCTTTTATACGTCGATGATACATAGATATTTTGCCGAGATATCAAAATGATTGGAGCTGTGAAGAAATTTCCATCAAATGAATTTGATATGACTGATGTTGGTAAAACGAGCTCATTTTTGGGAATGCATGTTGATCAAAACATCAAAAAGGACACCATTACGGTGAGTCAGTCAAGATATTTGGAGAAAATTTTGCAATAGTTTGGAATGCAAAATTGTAAACCTAAATTGACACCAATGGAAATGAACCAATTCCAATACATGAAGACAATACATCTTGCATCGAAATTGCTGAGGAGCCACGTGAGTACAAACGAATGAAGCATTTGGATGAAAAATAAATGTTTACACGTGATTATGTTCAAGCACAGAAGTATGAAATGGTTCAAACATCGTGCAAAGACCAAGTGGCCAACATAAAGCACTTGGAAAGTACTTTATCAAGCATCGTAAAGATTTAAATTTAGTTTAGAGAGTTTGAATCATTTAAGTTTTTCATGTTAATTTTTATCAGAAAGCGACCCGAATCATTAAGATGCACACACAAAAAAGTGCTCCAGGTCCATCCAGTCAATCGAATGGACAATCTGTGGTCTATGAAAGATAACATTAAAAAAGGGAAACCTACGTCCTAGCTAAAGAAATATGTCAAATTCTCCAAGTTGAGTCAAAATATCTAGTATCTACATAGCGAGAAAATAAAGATCTAAAAATTAATCGAGAAACAAAAGGTTAATTATTGGTTAGTGAAACAGAAAAAATCAAATATGACAATATTGAGACTACATTAGATAGAAAGACATTAAGAAAGAGAAAACAAAAAAGAGAGAGGACCACAGTTTTTTGAGAGGACTAACAAAAATAATGGTTAATATACGTAAAAACACTAAGTGCAAAAAGGGGTTTCACCCAGGTTGCAAGAGAATCATTGGGGCTAATATTTTCATAAAAGCCAATACACCATCTTGATTTAATCCTTAAATCTAAGGTTCAGTGGAAATTTTATACTAAATTCGGTGTTTGATTTTTATTGCATTGATTTAAAGTTTCCAACCTTTCCAGACTATAAGTAGGCTTAAATTTTCATGGTTTTTGAGACAATAATTACACTGCGTAAACTGTTGAAGTAAAGCATTAAAAAAGCTTTGTTTTATTTTACTAAATTTTAATTTTTATTTTAATAACCTGCAAAATTGAAAACCTATCTCTGCAAAAGCTTTAACTAAAAACTGTCAAGTTTTGTTAAAATCGTTCGGTAATCCATTTAAAACTAAAAAATCTTTTAAAAAAAAGTATCATGATTTTCCCATAAATGTCTTACCATAATTCACAATACTGTATATTGATTTATAATTGATTAAATAATTTAAGCTCGCACAGCATCTGAAACAATCTTAAAACGGTAGGGGAGGAAATAAAAAATCAGCTAAAACTTTTTTTTTTTTGTTATTGTTGCCAGAGTGCTATTAGAAACGATATTTCAAATGCATTTGGTACAAGACGTGCAGATATTTCTTTCGTACTTGTATTTTTATCATAGATAAAGAAAAAAAATATTTTCCCAGTTACAACCAACATCAAAAAAAGCTTATTTTCTTCTCATATATATATTATTCGAATATGTTACATATTAAAAACGAAAAACTAAACGATTTAAAAAAGAAGATGCTGGATATAAGATACTGAAAAACTTATGATAACGGAATATGTGGAATATGTGAGAAATTTCGAAATGATGTTGCATTTGTCACATAATATGAGCAACATAAAAATATGTAGTATTATTTCCAATCATTCGCGTGCTTCGTATATAGTCTTATATTATTGATTTTTTAATGATATGTGTGAGTATAGTGGTGTGTGCTTTTTAACATTTTCGGTTAAAAACAAATAGAAATGCTGTAGCAGCTTTTCGATATGATTTAGTTGATGCATGCAAATATAAAATAAATTCAAAATTTTGCATTTATCTCGATTAGAAAGGTACAAATAAAAAGTTTATTTGTGTTTTCCAAATGTTTATGAAAAAGCTTTATATTTGTTTATACTTTCGTTTTGGTTTTAATAACTAAACTTTTAAATTAAAAATAAATGCAAAAGTTTTTCTACCTTAAAATTATATTTACCAACTTTTTACAATTGGCAGCTTTTGTATAAATATTAATATTACGAAGTAAATCAAATTCACGATTAATAAAATATTTGAACAGATAAAAGCTTTGCTCTGAAAGTAAAATTTAATTTATGATTTTGTTAGGAATGCATGACTTATTTGTATGGTTTGCACCTCGCAAAGTACAAGCGATTTTGAGTGGCGTAGATTAGTTGAAATTGTGATCATAATTATGACTCTTGTTGACATATGATGGTAAAAGCATACTTTATGTTTACAGTTTTCACCGTATTTTGAGATATTTTGCCTAGTAAAGTATACCCAAAGGTCCAAAATAATAACAATGTTTACCTTTCGATTTGATTATTTTCTCAAAAAAAAGATTACCAACATCATCATCATCATCATCAGCAGCATAACACACAAATTGATAAATATGATAAAATGTAATAACGACTCGCATAAAATTTAATGGCGAACCAATTCTAAAAATTCCTCCAGCAGTATTCAAGTATTTTTTGGTCGTATCAATATTAATTTGACGAAATAAAACGAACCATAATCCATGTTATTGCCCTCCAACTAGCTTACCGCTTATAAACCATGGCTATTAAACACCATATTATATAATGGCTATACATGTACAGATGACAACACAAAAGTTATGCACATAACAATAAATTTTCAACATTTGCACGGTTTTGTTATAATTAAATAACAATATTTATGATATTATATGGTACTCCCGCTCGATTTATGTGACGTAACATAAATTTGAGCTTTTTTGTTGCAAAAAAAAAAAATTGCCATGCAATTTGATTAGTTAGTTTATTTTCGTTTTTCGGAAAAGGAAATCTTCTCACAACTACATTATATTTGTTATCATATAGCACACATGCACACATACTCAGGAAGATAACTTTTCTAATCTGAAAAGTAAAGAAGCTCGTTAAAAAGTTATATTTTGACAAAAAAAAAAGTTTTTTATTTACCTTTTTTGTTTGTATCCGTTGCTCGTATATATATATATATATATATATATATATATATATATATATATATATATATATATATATATATATATATATATATAAATATATATATATATATATATATATATATATATATATATATATATATATATATATATATACGAAATTTAAGCGGAACTTGGAATTTCTTGTTTCCCTTTGAAAAAAAGTTCCACTAACAT
This sequence comes from Tipula confusa, assembly GCA_963556175.1. Taxonomy (NCBI): domain Eukaryota; kingdom Metazoa; phylum Arthropoda; class Insecta; order Diptera; family Tipulidae; genus Tipula; species Tipula confusa. The sequence continues at coordinate 47,714,027 of OY744475.1, read as the reverse complement.
TTTATAGGAGAAAGGCAGTAAAATAAATCCATCAGAGCAAACAATAAAATAAAAGGGCGGCATACACAAATAATACGGGAAAAATTAAACAACAATATATACACATGTATGATGAGCTTTTAAGTTTGTGTATCTCGACAAAATATAGAAAAGTTTTATTTTGTTATTTTCCGGCATAATATGAACGAAGAATAAATTTGAACTGTTTTTGATTTTTGTTGGTTTGATGTTTGTGTTTGTTCTGTCAAAAAGACAACTGTGTTAATATGTTTTGTTTTTGTTTAGTCTTGGTTGATGTTGTTGTGTTTATTATGTTTTGCAATTGTTTGTGAACAATGATTAGTGTGCGATATTCTATTTACATTGATGACTGATGCAAATCGTTAAGCAATATGCAGTCTTTTTTAATTATTTTAAAGGGATTTAATGGCCTCAAAAGCTCGCAAGAAAGATATACAAAATTAATAATATTACTTGTACAAAGATGTATAATAAATTAAATCAATTGATGCCAAAGCATATATTGTTCGAATACTGAAAAATCAGTAATCTGAAAACTCAATAGTTTTCCACATTCTTATAAATATATATATATATATATATATATATATATATATATATATATATATATATATATATATATATATATATATATAAATAAATATATATATATATATATATATATATATATATATATATATATATATATATATATTATTATATATATATATATATATATATATATATATATATATATATATATATATATATATATATATATATATATATATATATATATAATATTAAGAACCGCCTGTCACTCGAGTCCCTTCAGATTTATACATGGTCCTTCGAGCCGGATTCCAGATAAGTATAATATAACAATTTGTTAATCTATATATCTGAAGTGAATTGCCGAATATTATTATTGTAAACGGATGAATTTTAGTGAACAAGTGAGTTTTTAATCTGAATTTGACCGAAATTATGGCTGAAATCGAAGGCTTGAAAAGACAACGTGCTTCGTATAAAGCCGTTTTAACCAAGTTAGCACAACATGCGAATGATATGACCGATAAATCCACGGAAAGTGTAGAATTAATGCGGGTGAAGATTTCTTGTGCTTATGAAGAGAAGATAGTTCACGTGGAAAATTTAATTTTTGCTGCTAATCCAACCAAAGAATCTAAACTGTTAGTAGCCGAAGAGGCTTATTACCAATTTGTTGCTAAATTACACGAGTGGATCAGAAAACGCGATTTAGGAGAGAATAACGGTGCTTCGAACGATAGTACAGTAATGAATACGAGCGTTTCTCATCAACCGCCAGGGGTGAAGCTAGCAAGTTACAATTGCCAACGCTCTCCGGAGATTGCACCAAAAGGCAGAGCTTCCACGAAAAATTCCAATACTTAAAGGGGCTACTCAAATGAGAGGCATACAATCTAGTTAAGCACTTTCAGGTTACCGAGTCAAACTACATTGAGGCATTACAAAAATTGCGACAACGGTATGACCGTAAAAGTCAGACGATCAATGCGTTCATTAGAACATACTTTAAACATCCATCTATAATTACGGTAACCGTAGCTAACACAAGTAAATTGTTTGACACATCAGATGAGAACATACGCGGACTAAAGGCGCTTGGAGAGAAAGCAGATGAAAGCAGATGAGAGCAGAAGATGAATTTCCAACTATACAATTTTTTTTGGCTTTCTGGTAGAAATAACTGATGCCCTGGAATCATTGAATGTAACGTCGCTTTGTCCAATACGCGCTGTTGTACAGCAAAAACCAATGAGGAGCCTTGCTGCCACCATAGATGTTTTATGTGTAGCATGTCATGAGCAGGAAGAACATAAATTAACTGAAAGTGATAAATCCAAGGTAATGACAGCAGACGATCGAAGCAAGTTAATAAGTGTCAATAAAATATGTTTAACTCTAGAGTGAAGGTGGGATGCAACTACGAATATGGCACAATCCTGCTCCAAAGATGATACGACTCAAGCTTATCATTTCAAAGTACAACACACTCAGCCCAATAATAAAGGTAAAAGAAAGTCATTAGGGTCAACGTACCATTTGGCTTATTTAAGATTATTGTCAATGGAATTATTAAATTGGGCCATATGGAACCAATTAAGATGAATAGTGAGCAACTACAGAGGGAATATATTTTACCTCTTCACGGAGTTACAAAAGAGAGCAGTAGCACCACCAAATTGCGTGTGGTATTCGACGCTTCTGTACAGTCAAGTACAAGCCGCTCGCCGAATGACATTCTTATGGTTGATCCAGTCATACAATCAAGCTTCATAGAAATAATGTTAAGATTCAGGCAGCATCGATACGTCTTGGTCGGTGACATTGAAAAGATGTATCGACAGATATGGATAAGTAATGAGGACACCGAGCATTTCAAATAATTCTTTGGCGAGATAGAAATGGACAAATCTGTTCCTATCAATTAAAAACTATCACATATGGGACAGCGTCAGCATCATTCATGTCAACCCGATATCTAAAAGAATTGGCCTAAATACATATGTCCAAATCACTAAGAGCATCGCGAGCCATATAGCAAGACATTTTTGTGGTCGAAGCAATGACCTGATCCGAAACAATAATCGACCTAAAATCTCTGAAGGATGATATTTGTACAATTTTAAAAGGCGGAGATTTTAATCTCAGAAAAATGTCGTCAAATGATTAAGGTATGCGAGACATATTAAAACCGAGCGATGCGCTTATTAAAAATTTCACTTTGCATCCTGCAAGCGAATCAAACTTCTAGGTGTACAAATTGATGAGAAAAAGGTGCACACAAAACGCAGTCTACTTTCTGAAGCCGGAATTTTCGACCCTTTAGAGTTACTATCGCTTATCATAGTTCGAATAAAAATATTATTCCAAAATCTCTGGCTACGAAAAATAGATTGGGATCAAGAGTTACCATCCACTCACTATATCCACGCATCTTGGAACAAACTAAGAAAAGAGCTTCGCGCCACCAGTGAACAAATTCCACGAAGAATCTGCGGAAGTGAAGTAATAATCAGAATCCATGGATTTTACGAAGCTAGTAAATGGGCGTATGCAGTAGTAATTTATGCCCGATTCCAATCAGATAAAGGATGTATTACGCGACTTATATGCGCCAAAACCAAAGTAGTGCCAATTAAATCAGTCAGCTTGCCCAGGCTGGAATTGATAGGAGCAGTTCTGTTGTCGAGACCAACCAAGATGTTAATGCCAACCATGTGCCTTCTGTAATGCTGTGGATGGATTCAAGAATTGTTCTTGATTGGCTGTCTAGTCAGCCCCGCAGATGGACTACATTTGTGGCTAACTGCCCTTCCAAAATTATTAGCATCAATGAAAGGGATCGGTGGATGCACGTACCAACTAAAAGCAACCCTGCTGATTGTGCTTTATGGGGTTTAGCAGTCAAAAAAGTGGCCCAGAATAAATTGTGGTGGAACGGCCCAACATGGTTAGCGGAAGATGAAGACAAATGGCTAGATCAACCAAACATACCATTAACTTCAGAAGAGTCTACATCGAGTATAGAGGTAAGTTATGCTGTTACAAATGTTATGAAGGAAGATAGCGAAGCGATGATACAGTGCCTAGTCAATAAGTATGCTAGTTATTATAAATTGCAACGGGTGATAGCGTACATAATACGATTTTGAAATAATGCGCGCCAAACCAAACCTCGATTGTGCGGAACATTTAAAAGACAAGAAATCGAAAGAGCCAATCAAATAATATGTAAATATTCACAAAGCAAGGATTTTGCTGAAGAGTATACCTATCTGTCAAAAAACCGATAGATTCCTGTATCAAGTAAAGTCAAAGCATTGGATCACTTTATTGACGATACGCAAATAATGAGAGTGGGTGGAAGATTTCAAAAATCTCTTTTACCTTATAATTCAAAACATCATATCATCATTTCAAACAAGTCTTCTATTGCTGCTGCGATTACATATGACATCCACAATTGATACCCACACCCAGGAATCAACTTATTAACGAGTTTGGTACGAGGAACATTTTGGATTGTAAGAGATAAAGATGTGGCCAAAAGAGTGTTCCACTATAGATTAATAAAACCTACCCTTAACCGATTATCAATGGATTTACAGCCATTTAAATTCAATTGAAAATCCAACATTTTCAATGACAAAATGCGAATGACAATGTACAAAATGCGCACAACAAAACCCCTCTATAGCGCGACAAATAATAGGCCAGTTACCCGAAGAGCGAGTTCGTTACACATTTCCTTTTGGCACAGTCGGCCTTGATTTCTGCGGGCCTATAAGAGTACATCCGATTCGTCGAAAAGGATCAGTTGCAATAAATTGTGAACCGATAGAAATACGTTCGCTGAAAGATTTTTACGTTTGACTTTTTTTACTTTGATTTTCCCATTTGGCACCCAATATACTTGGCATATTATTGATAGTAGAAGTACAAGAGCTACATACTTGTTGACTATTTGCGTGCATTGCGAATAATAAGCACCGTAATTGTAGACTTTGGGTGCAGAATGGTCGGATGTTTATTGAAGAAGAGAACCACACTATTCTGCAACCTTCCTCCAAATCGAAGTTTATTTTCCAACCCATAGAGCCAAAGACCTAGGTGGCTTCGGACAGAACTGTATACGTTTTATAAATTTCGCGGGATTATGGAGTTGATCGTGAAAAGTGAAAAAATTGGTTTTAGGAATCTAATTGATTCCAAATACTTCCACAATCTGTTAGCTATGGCCCTGAATTTACTTTTCGTCTATTTTTTGAAATTTTTGAGGAAGGTCTCACAATATGCATTAGTTTGTATATTTCCACTCTCTGACCTTTTCCAGACCGCAAGGGAATTGGAAGATCTTTCACCGTTTTGTTGACTGGATAGAGCCATCATGGATACTAAAGAACAATATTTTTTAAAGTTTGGGTTGCCCTGAAACTATATCCATTAGAATATCGCATTTTTAATGACAGGCGCATTCGCTATTGTTCTAGTCTGCCCTTGTTGGAGAAGATTGAAAAAATTATAAGTTGAAATTAGGCTCAGCTAATTTCATCCCGGTGTATGACTGAGGTCGTTTGACCAATAACAATAATTAATACACTAGCGTTTTTTTAACGGTAGAATTTGTATGCAGTACTTAGTTATAAAGCTGTTTTATGAACCAAAAAACATCGGTGACATTGAGTTATGACTACCAATATCTGCTTGTTACTCACAAGCGACATGTCCCTGCATGTTTTGACCGCATTCATTTTGATGGTGATGTTAATTACTCTTAAGTGTCTATTAAGTGAAATTTGAAATTTTTTGGATTTACTGGCCAAGAATTTGGAGTCCTTGTATATGACTTAATCAGAAATGTACACCAGACTTTAATATTAGCTATGCATTAGAGTTGTGAATTACGAGTTGAAAGGATTGCTAATATGTTTATTTCTCTAATAATTTTGCTCAAATTTGTTACAAGCCAATATTAGTTACTTCAACTCGAAGAAGGCTCTTGATATATTTGAACTTCTAAATTTTGTTCAAGCTCGGCGACTGGAAATGTTCTAGTAATGTTGTCGCAGTGACAATTATATCCCTGTTCATAGGTAAGATCGTAAGCCGTAGTCATGTGGTGAGTTCAGTTTGATCAGTGATTTCGGTTAGTTCATTTGACTAAATTCAGCATTTTGCACTTGTTTGTACTGCACTGATTTTTAAGAGCTGCAACAATCTGCTGAGCTATAACAATTGTCTCAAGAAACTTATGCTATAATAATAAAAATAAATTTGAAGAAATTTCAAATTGAATAAAAATATACAGCTTTCAAAAATTGATAAAAAGCTTAAAATAAAAAAGCTAAACTTTAATAAACCAATTAGTAATATTTTCCACCAACACTTTGAATAATATTTGTTTTTTTAGCGAAAATATATGAACGTCTGAGTGAACTTTAGTAAATTTTAAATCGTAATCATTACATAACTTTCATTTTAATTTTTGTAGGACTTTTTTAAAATTGTGTTTTGTTATTGATCCTTGCATTATACATTTTTCAACTAAAGTGAAATTTTCATGCTAAAACACCTGCATCAGCCGAACAAACCTTTTTTCAATTTGTATAATTACAGCAAATTATTATCTCCCGTAAATTGAGTGCAAAGCTTGCAACAAAGCTCATCAAAATACTGTAAAATTATATATTTTTTAAAATTTAATTATTTTTTGATGCGAATTACAAACTCCTTTATTTATATAGAGTTCATTGAAATGTAAAATATTCATTTTTAATGATTTTTATCGATATACCAATATATGGAGATAGCAACATATTGTAAATATGTATATGTATAATTATTAATTTACATAAAAAACATATCCACAGTTTAACAATGGGCAAATTGTATGCAAAATACAAGTTTTTGTATTCTGTGGGAACAGAATTTATAATCAATCGCTTCAAATTTACACAAATAACCTAAAAAAATCAGTTTGACACAAATTAACAACAACAATTATAAAGCTTTACTCAACCGTTGATAATTTCAAATCAAAATAATCATAATTTTATTCAAAGAAAAACAAAAAAAAAATACAATTTTTACAAGTTTAAAACAACAAACAATAAACTTTTAATTAAACTTTTGTTTTTCTCTCCATCGAAATTTTGTTTTAATTTTTAACAAAAATAAAACAAAAAAATTGTACGAAAAACGAAGAAAAGCTGTTATCACATTATTTTGTTTACATTTTATTATTATTTTACATTGAGAAATTTAAGACATAAATAAACAAAACACAAAAGCTCTGGAGCGGAAACTAACAAAAAAAATAAATGGTTAAATGAAATAATTATATTATTTAAAAATGGAAATCGAAAAAAAAAAAGTTTTGAAAAGCTTTATTTTTTTTTTATTTAGTTTGTTTAATGAAGTTTCGTGTTTCTGAATTTTTGTTTTGTAATTTTCCAATTTTCAACAATACAACGCGAATGCAATTTTACTCCCACGAGACACAGACAATGTAAAGTGAGAAAAAGCAGGAAGTTTTTAAATAAAATTAAAAAAAAATTCACATTGGTATGTCTTTTGTTTCATTCGGGAAAAACCTCATTAGCTGATGAAATTAAAATTAAATTTGTAACTTATATATATTGTTCATATTATATAAAATACAAAATAACCAAAACAATTGGGTTGGTATGGCAAGAGAAAATTTGTTTTGACAAAATGAGCTTTTTTTTAAATAAAATAATTATTAACATTTAATGTTTCCAATTAGTAATAGTTCGAATTCAAATAATCCCATAAAATCGATCAAAGATTTTATTTCAATGTTGTTAAAAAGCTTACATTAGAGTATGATGATCAAAGCTCTGGTCATCAGTATTAATAAACATGTATCTCTGTTCTACACAGTTTTTTGACAAAATTAACAATTTAAACTAGAATAAACTAAAATTCAAGGTCACAAACAAAATCTTACATTTTCTAAGTTATGTTTCACGAGTAGAAATATGCAAATCTATGCTTATTATAAAATCAATTTAATTATCCACTTTAGAAATTGTAAAAAAAAATGTTCAGTCACTTAAAATGCAAAAGCTTTTAACACTCTATGCAAGTTTGTCTTTCATATCACTATATAAATGAAAATCTCAACCTACTTTACATGATCTTCACGACAAAGAATACAACATAATTTAATCATAATCATCATCATCTTCGTCGTTTTTTTTTGTAAAGTAGATGGATGACAAATAACGTCAGAATTTATGTGTTCATACAAGAATATTAATTTTTGAGTTAGAGGTATATACATAAAGACATACATACGAGAAGGGTTTAAGAATGTAATTTTCATATTTTCTTCTTTTCTAGTGTAATAGCATAACAACATATTATGTGTTGTCAACATAATTTGCATATTTAACGTTTCTTCTGCGTTTGTTTCGTATATGTGGTTTTTGTGGTTGGTGTATAGATGAAATATGATGGTGTAAATTCACAATATAAAAATTTTGAATGTATGTTGGCACTATAATGAGAACAAGGCGCCAAAAAACAAGCAGACAACATTTTTACAACTTAGTAATGGTTTTTGGCAACAGGTTAGCCTTAAGGTTAGGTTAGGTTAGGTTAGAGTGGCTGCTAGCAAACACTTAGACCGGTGACGGTCCATTGTGATACCAAAGGATCCTACTCCCCTTTCACTTTCATTGGAACCATTCACAGCTACTTATGGAGTATAAGATATCTCGCACATTGCAGTTCTCGAGATTCATAAGGCCGTCGAAACAATACTTGCCCAGATGTTTGTACCTCCTGTAAGCTAGCGCGGGGCATGAACAGAGGAAATGGCTTACAGTTTCTTCCTCCTCCTCCTCATCCATACAGCTTCTACAGAAGTTATTTGCCATTGACACAAACCTCCTCGCATGCTCTCCAATAAGGCAGTGTCCTGTGAGCACCCCACGATTATACTTAAGTTAGGTCTACGTAGGGATAGTAGTGTTTTGGAGCGCTTTAAGGCCAGTTTTAGCTAGACTTGCTACATTGCATGTTATGGTGTTATTTCACCTCTTCCGAGGCTATCGTCTCCTTTTTAAGCGCCATAAAAAGCGCTGCGAAAGTCCCCCTCAGATTTGCCCTTTCCGGTTTCAATTGGAGAGTTGTACCTTTCTTTGCTAGTTCGTCAGTCCTACAGCTCCCCACAACGTCCGAGTGGCCGGGGACCCAGACTATCTGGATATTGAGATGCTCACTCATCTCGTTAAGAGTTGAGTGTCATTTCAATGCCACCACGGACGTCAGAGAAACTGATTCTAGCGACATGATTGCCGCGAGACTGTCAACATATATTGTTATATCCCTTGTGGATATGACATTATGCATCAACCAAGTCAGAGCTTTCTCAATCGCTACCACCTCTGCCAGGTACACACTGCAGTGATCAGGAAGACGAACGGATATATTCACATTTAATTTGTCATAATAGACTCCAGCTCCGACTTTGCCGTCTAGTTTGGAACCGTCAGTGTAGAATTGTATACTTCCAGTTTCCGCTGTTGACCTGTTCTGCCAGGATTCCCTTGAGGAGATAAGTGTCCGGAAACCTTTTTCAAAGCATACAATCGGTATTGTGTAGTCACTATTCGCCAAGTCTTCTTTAGCGAACGGCCAATCATCGAGTGGCTCATCTGAAGACATTTCCACTTAAACACGGCACAGCCGTAGTTGCTGCTCTCTGCTTATCAAAAATGTCGACAGGAAGAAGGTAGAGCATATAGCCTCCAGCTATATATAGCCCCGTTTTTTGAACCTTCTCTAACATATTTTCATAAGTTTTCTAGTCTAGTGCTGGCCACCACACACTCACCCAATACATCAGAATCGGACTACAGCGGTGAAGAGGCAGTGTATCAGCTCTGGTTTTAGACCCCATCTCTTACCGACTGCGTTCCTACATGAGTACAGAGCCATGGTAGACTTCTTTACTCTCTCTAAAATATTGGGCTTCCAATTTAGCCTACTGTCCAAAATTATGCTCGGAAATCTTGCCTTTTAAGATAGGACGAGTGACTACCGGAATTTTATATTTCTTGGTGAAGAGTACAAGCTCTGTTTTGGATGGATTTATACCCAGCCCAAATTTGCTAGCCCACTTTGTAACGATTAAGAGCGCGTGTTGCATGACTTTCCAAATCGTGCTTAGGTACCTACCCGAAATTTGATTGCTACGTTATCTGCATGTGCTATCACCCCTATTCCCTCCCTCTCTAGTTCCAAAAGTAGTCCATTGATTACTATGTTCCAGAGAAGAGGTGATAGGACACCATCTTGCGGAGTTCTTCTAACTACTCGCCTCCTAATGGTGGATTCCCCTATCTCCACGTTAGCAATTCTGCATTCTAGCATCTGATTTATCAACCTCCTTAAGGGGTAGTCCACATCTAAGAAAGACAGTCCTTGCTGAACTGCCTCCGACCTGACATTGTTAAAGGCGCCCTCCATATCGAGTAAGGCTACCATACAGTACTCTTTCGAGTGGATTGATTTCTCAATTGTTCGCATCAGGGAATGTAGAGCCGTGTCTCCAGATTTCCCTTTCTAGTAAGCATGCTGAGAAGTCACCCAATTACTGGGTTTTATTTTTGCACAAATGTACACGTCAATCAGTCTTTCCAACGTTTTCAACAGAAAGGATGATAGAGTTATAGGTCTTAGGTGCTTTGGGTAGGCCTGAGAATTCTTCCCTATTTTCGGGATAAAAAGTACTCTAACCTCTGTCCATTTCCTACGAATATAATCCAGTTTTAAACACCCCTTGAAGATCACCTCCAGCCATGGGAAAATGCTCGACGAGTGTTTTAGCAATTTCACTGGAATGATACCGTCCGAGCCTGCCGACTTATAGGATCAAAGGCCGTTTAGTGTCCGTAGGATCCGGTTTTTACATACGATTTCCTCCAGGCACCCCGACTATAATTTTTCCCTATTCCTACCAAGCTCCGTCGACACATCCACACTACCTGGGAAATGGGTTTCCAACAGGAGCGCCAATGATTCCCCACTAGACGTTGTCCACAGCCCATCTGGATTAATTAAGTAACTAGAGCTTGTAGATAAGATTTTCCTGAGGCGCGAGGTCTCCGAAACACCTTCCATTTTATCACAGAATAGTCTCCAAGACCTCCTCTGCGGCTTCCTTAATTCCTTTTTATATTTTTTTAAGGTGCTCCTTATAGGAGACCTAATCCTCAGCTTTCATAGAGCCTTTTGCTTTGTTGAATGCTTCCCTACACCCTATGCGAAGGATGCCCAAATCCCTGGACCACCATACCGGTTTCTGATTCCCCTTAGGTTTGTCTTTAGATTTGAGTTCAATGGATTACGTTTTTTTAACTCATAGATTAATAGAACTAAAGGAAGAGCTTTAAAAAATTTACTAGTCAAATGAATTTAAGCCAAAAATTTAAAAAGTATAAAAAGCTTCGAAAGATTCTTATGTTTTAAATAAAACTTTGACAAGAATTTTTAAATTATTTTATTGAATAAAAATTTTAAAACTAGATAAAAAAATAAGTAAGAATAGAGCTTTTATACATATTGGGTTTTTTAAGTGCTTTATAGTTAAATATAAGAGGCTTAGTTATAATTTTAAAGTTAAGTTCTAAAAAGCTTTTTGGAATATTTTACAACCATCATCTTGTCGAATCAACAATATTGAGTTTTTTAATAATATTGAACTGGTAGATACCCGTTTTTACAAAGACAAAGAGATGATATCACGATTAGAGTAGATATCTTTTCTGAGCCATTAAGTTCTCAACCGCCTCAGCGTGTGGATTGCCATATTATTTCTTTAAATCAATTCATAATACCAAACACCATACTAGGATGGATTGTAGTGGCCATATTTAACGAACCAAACACCGCAAACAAGTAATCACAGCTACCTTATAAGCAAAAAACCCCTTAAATGGCTTATTGAAAATGTTCTGGGAGATTGAGAATACAGAAATAAATTCATCAGCTCTTACTAGAAGAATAATTATGTGAAACTCATTTTAAAACTACCACAACAACTGATGACACCGGCCGATTCAAAGTACACTTTAAACATCCACTGCCATGTCTAGGGACAGTCAAACGGTAATATTACATGGAGACAATATTTAAGAATTTGCGATATAAAAAATTCATGTCGAAATATATGAGCTTGGGCCTAATGAAAGCCGTCAATGAAGAACAATCAAATGGAACTTCATACCATTTGCATCCCAAATTAGTGTTATTAAAATTAACTTTCACGAAACAATAGTTGATTAAAAAAATTACTTGTTTCGATAAAAATTTATAATTGTTTATAAACTTAGTAAACTTAGAAATTATTTTGTTTTTTCTTGTTAGTAAAAAAATTTTGTTTTTTTAAATTTTTTAGATTTAGTTTTTGTCAAGCTGTAGATGCAAATACATAAAAAAATATTAACATGTGATTTTAAAATTTAAATTGGTTTCTCATTTAAATTGTTTAATGTGATCAGTGATTTTCAATGAAGTTATAGTATTCCTTATTGCCAGCAATGATGTTCTTTGTAACGAAATGGCATGAAAGAATCGAAAAACTGACATCCAAATTTGTGACTTCAGCGCATATTAACTTCATATTTAAATTATATGATACAGTCCTTGTACGAGAGGCACATCATTACATAATAACAGAGACTAAAGTGACTCCAGCTTTAACGAGTGACGGCAACGATTAACAAGATTTTTAGGGAAAATTTTAAGTACTCAATTTCTTTTCGTGCAAGTGTACCTGTTTACATTTAAAAAATTATCTTTGATTTTTTGGTCAGATTATGTACATTCAACGAAATCTTGGTTTTAATTTGTAAATTTTCAAAATGTGTTCCGTTCCGAAAAACTGCTCGAGTAGCATTCAAACCTCTAAGTTCTCCTGATCAACTAAAACAATTGAATCTTTGGATAAGATTACTTTATGTGACGGCTCCAGCAACAGCATCGTTTCTGTTGCTGGAGCCGCCACAGAAAGTAATCTTATCCCGAAAAAACCTATGCAATTTTCTACAAATTCTTCTGCACCGGCTGGTTTAACTGCTTGAGTAGCATTCAAACCTCTGTAGTATCTGTATACTCAGATCCCAGTATAGTATGGTTTAAAATTCTGGAGCAACTATTCAAAGATGCCAACATTTCATCGTGGTCTAATAAATATGCGCATGTGGTTGGGGTTCTGGGGCACGAGATCACGACACTTTCTCGTATTTGACTACTAACACGAATGGTTTTCATCCGTACACCACATCTAAGGCCGAAATGATCCGTGTGCTTATCGAGTTGGAGAAATCGACTCTCAAAAACTTATTGCATGGCTTGACAATTCGCAACAAGAAGCCATCCCAATTATTGTGCATTATGAAACTAAATGCTAATGATTTGGATAAAGAGGTTGCCGCAGCAGGATCAAAAATTGATCACTACATTCAAAAACGATGTCTTATTGTCGGTTCTGGCTGAGTGGGCTGATAACATCAAGGGGACAATTAGGAAATCACAAATAAGTGTCCTTGAAGCGTATGCGGCCAATCTTGTTTATCAACTTGTTCAATTGATCAGATAAGTTAATAAAATTCCAAAAATCGCTATTATCAGAAATTTCGGAAATCTTTCAGCACAACTCATGATCTTGCACACATTAAAATTCTTGATCTTTACACAATTCTAGGCAGCAATATAGTTTTATTGAGCCTAGACAAAATTCACTAAATTAGCAAAATTCTGATTATAAAAATTTTGGTGATCCTTCGGCAACAAATACTTTTACTTGGTATTTATTATCATCAAAGTTTCAGTACCAAATCAGTTTTTCAATGTTTAAAATTTATTTTCAATTAATTCTCTTTAAGATAGATTACAGGCAGATGTCTCGTGTCATTGCCTATCATCTGCGTGAATTTTCTGAAAACCAGCATGTTTCTCTTTGTAACACAAAGAGACAGTTTTTTTACAGATTCTCTTACCTTAAATGAAGTTTCTGCTTTATCAGGAATTAATAGGTCGACTATGGACATCATTAATGCATTAAAAACACGATGACTGCGGCACCGGACAAACTCATTGTTACGAGGAAAGAATTCAAACACATGTTAAAACTTGGGGTTGGCCTGCCTAGCAGCTGTCTTTGGTCCAATTCTCTACATCTGGTGCAAACAAATTGTGAGTGGTCACAGTATGAAGAATTCCGGGGACTCAACATTCGATTTAAAATCTCCAGGATTTTACTCAGAATTTCAAGGGCTGCAAAAAAAAAACTACCACCGCAAGAACTCATTCAAGTCATCACAAATTCAAACAACCATTGACTGTAAAATAACTGTAACGTTTTTAAAGCCTGCTTAACTTTTATCGACGCTTTATTACTGGTACTGCTGCCGATCAGGCAATAATGAACGACTACCTAAAAGGCTATGTTAAAAACAATCGAGTTCCAATTCAGTGATGGACAAACCACTCTGGTTAACACTTCTGTTACAGCGATCGCAGCAGTAGTTTAGAAGCTCATTTCGGATACTCGGCAACCAGACGGTTTCTTTATATTTCAATAACAGTGCTTATGATTGTGAACTTTTTGCAGCTTTTTCGAGGGTCAAACTTTTTTGACATCATCTCAAAGGTTGTACGTCCACTCTCTACTCTGGTTATAAACCGCTGGTTTAATCTAAAACTGGAAAAACATCTCATCGCCAGTTCAAACAATAAAATGTTGGTCAATTTACCACTGATATTCGGCACATCTCTGGTATTGATAATGTCGTCGCTGATATACTCTTTTAATTTTATGCCAGAAGTATCAATTATTTTTTATCGATGCTCAGTTTAATGATGAAGAACTTCACGAAATCTTAAGATGTGATTCTATTATCAAATTTGAGAAAATCCCGGTTTCCTTAAATTCAAAAAATCTTATTTATGCAAAACTAGTACTCCTACACCTTGGCCAGTAGGTACTTATAAATTAACTTCTTTACGCTGTTCAATAATTCATCGAGGTTATGGCCTTATACCGATTTCTGATAATCAGCGGTATTGTGTCATTGACTGATATAGATATATACGCTGGCCTGAGGTAGTTCCAGTTCCTAATGCAACTGTGGCTACCGTCACTTTCACTATCCACTTACATTAGATAGCAAGCTTTGGAGTATCAAAGTTTATTGCCAACAATCAAAGCATACAATTCGAATCCCAACTTTTTAACGAACTGGCTAACATATTCGGTTTTTAGCAAAAGATAACTAGTAACAATTCAAAATATAATGGTATGATTAAGTGATGACATCGTGTCATTAATTATGTCATTATGTGCTACGGCTGAACAGAACAAACTAGTGTTCTTCCTTTAATTTTACTTGAACTATACGAACGGCTTCCAGTGACATATTAAAAGCTGTGCTAACGATATATTCACTTGCTTGCACGTTTAACAGATTTTATGTAATAACAGTTTTTATTAATAGATGAGATAACTTTTAGGACAAGCTCATAACGGTGGAGTATACGAAGTGGCCCTAAAACAAACCAAATATCAAATGAGACGTGTATCTAATGACCACATGCAAAGAAATGGCAAGCTTGCAATGTAAATTCGAGGCAATCCTGCTAACTAATTGTCAGTTGGTGGCTGTCAAATCAGTTAACACCAGCGGATTTTCTGATCATTCATCCCATAACACGTTTTCTAGACCATAATCTATAAAACTTTACGCCATCCCAACTATCCAGACACAACTGATGCAGAAAATGAATCAATGTATCTGGAGAATATCTAGTCAAAATATCTGGAGACCACTAGTCACATATCAGTCTAGATTATAATTTGATCAACCAAAAACAACTTCTTCTTGTTTGTACCAAAAATTTTATTATTTTTATTTTTATTACTAAAGAACTTGAAAATTTACAGAAAAGCTCAACTAATTTAAAAAACTAATTAATAAATTTTATACAGCTTGATGTTTTGTGAGCTCAAAAAGGTCATGTAAAAAATGCTCTTGATTCCCTAGCATCAAGTTTATTTGAATACGGATTTACTTAAGAACTTGTTTTAATTTCTTTAAGTAAAAAACATTTTTAGTGCTTTTCATATTTTGAACCTAAGAAAAAAGCTTTAAAAAATATTTTCTGGTTTAGTTTGTTTTTGTTACTTTTTTAAACCACAATATTTTTATAAAAGAAAATAATGTTTTCTAAGCTTACCAAAGGATATATTTATTCGTGCTTTTGATCTATTAAGTTTACAATATAATCAAAATAACGATTTTTTAGTGGTAAATTGATTATACAGTGGTTAAAATATGTTTTAAAGTTTGATAGACTGCAGCGTTAACATGGTAACTAATTTTTTTGGTAGTGTAAAATCGTTGAAGCTTTACAAACGTGATCTTAAAGGAAAAGCAGGCAAACATGAATTCCAAAATTTGGTTAAGGCCATCAAGGCATATACCTCGGCAAGTTATAAGCTTCAAAAATCCAAACTACAAATTAATTGTTAGGTCATTTTAGTTCACCGCTATTAATTTTAGCTCTATTCAATTTTATAATTTAAAAAGCTCACCCTTCCTATATAAATAAATAAATATAAATAAATAAAGATATATATATATATATATATATATATATATATATATATATATATATATATATATATATATAATTTGGGTTATGGTGGTTATTTTGAAAATTGAAAATTACCATCGATGGTAATATCATTTTTCTATCGCCAACATATTGTGTATTTTACTAATAAAATTTTTATTAAAATATTAACTATTTGCTATAATTATTTTATGTGGTTTTGTTATTTTATAAAATTTACTTTTATTATGTTAATAATAATATGTATATACCTTGCTATACTATGCTATAATAATTAGAATATAGTTTATTGACATAAAAATCAATTTCGGTATTGTTTATGCATCGGTTGATTATTGAAATATATAAAATGGTTTACGATAGTTTGATATTTTTAGGTAGAATATATCTCTTTTATGTTAAATGATAAATGTTGATATAGGGTCACTAAAAGAGGCAACGAATATGATAACCCTATCGTATAGTTAAAATAAAATTTCAAGCCAGAGGGGTATCCATGTTACTTACAGTCTGGTAATCAATGCATTAGTAGTGTCAATCATCTATAACTTTATAAATTATGCTGCCATATTTCTGCATATTTTTACTTGTCGATGAATATCGACTCATTGAGCAACCAGATTGGTTTTTGAATTTTCGGATGTTTCAGGCATGTGTTTAAGTGATGTTCCAATTAAAAAATGACCAACAGTTAGTTAAATATTATTATTATTATTATTATTTGTATCTTTATTTCAGTATATGTCACATTCATACATTAAGTTTTTAACGTGATAACGTTTTTAAACTCAGAACTAAGGCTAGCATGTTCAGAAAATCGAATGAAATTTGTCCTTGTTTGCATGAAGACTATTCATTAAGTATAAGGTATTACTTCATTCTAAATATATCATTGCGTAGGTTCATTTTTAATCTCGATGCATCATTCTTTGTATTTTGACATTGTGGTCAACAGGAGGCGGGAAAGGACGCCCCGCGAACCTCTGATTAGAGCGATTTAACATGCTAGCAAGAGGATGCATTAACTGATCGAACCAATTTTGCTGTCAAAATTTGTGTAAAAAACAGTGCGATTTAATTAAATAAAAATTAAAATAGTTAATATCCACATTAATTATAATTAAGAAAAAAAAAACATAAATTTTAAATTATACAGTCTTTTTAATTGTCTTATTATTGCAATTATTTATTTTCAAATGAAAGTTGGTATTACAATAATGCATACATTGTGGCGAATTACTAATGCATACATTGAGGCGAATGTGTGAAATAAACAATATAAAGTAGTACATATTAATAGTAATAGATGTCACTTTACATCTTCAGTGTAGTTTCACTGAAATACAAGAATCGTTCTCTATGGCGCTCTCTTTTACTATGACAGAACTGTAGCCAATTTCAAAATTTCAAAAAAAAAAAAAAACTGCGTTCAATTCGATGCCATTTGTATTTATTTGAAATTAAAAATAATAATAAAATAAATAAAAATTAAGTAAAACTAATAAATAATAAAGGTAAAGATAGTAAAATTAGCACTAAAAAAATTAAATTAAATACCAAATAGTGTCTGTTAAAATTAATTAATTTATTATATAGCATCATGGAATGGGATTACAGTGGGGGTAACATAAACCATTAAGAGATAAAGAACAAAAATAAAAAAGCAACAAGAAAGATTTGTAAAACTCAAATTGTTTAATTCGAAACAAGGATCTCAATCAGAGACGTCTCACCCGACGACTTTGGGAGGCACTTGCCTCGATATCACATTCACCACAAGGAACATCACCGCAGAGACCTTGCCTTTAATATCGTATGTCTTGTACCATCGATCAATACTTAATCGTTTATACACCGCCGATGGCGCGGTTGCTAGTAATAAATAAATCGAATTTAATAAATCCATACCGTCTATCATTTCTCACACTATACATATTTACGTTATCACGTATCACTACGACCGTGCAGACGATACAGCCCCCTCGTTTTATCTATAAATATTGAAATAAAATAAAGCTCCATTAGATTAAGATCTGTGGTGGAGCAATTATAATTGAAGATTTAAAATTATATAATACAATGTCTTTGGTTGGCGTAATTTACAATATTTATAAAAATTATTTTTAATCTACTACAATATACTAGCTCAAATTTATTTATTTATTGTTAATTATTATTTATTATATATTAAACAAGTATTAAACTGGATTACCCTATAGCACTAAAAATATTGTTCAATGTTCTCTATATTCTCTATATTCAAATTTATTCGTGAAATTCGATCCTGGATGCTCAGTCCAGGATCGAATTTCACGAATAAATTTGAATTTACGCACAAAGTTGATACTCTATTTATATCATTAGGTAGCATGTGAAAGAAGAGTGGTGCCATATCTTCTGAATTTTTCGCTATTACAATAAACACCGGTAAAGTGGTTTGGGTTCCTCGTATTGTAAGTATGAACTGTGTGATTGTGAAAACTGCTACTTCCAATAAAAAATATTTTTAGGACTTTAAAAACATAGGATATTGGAGAGGCATTAAGTTAAGTGCACGAAACAAAGAAACTGTTGGTGTTGTCTGAGGACCTTACTAAGGTTATACAATTATGTATGGCCCAGATTACAAGCTTCCTAGTGTTATTGATATGAGGCTTCCAATTTAGTTGTGAATATATTGTTAACCCCAAACATTTAAATTCATGCACGGGCTCTAGCACAAAACATTGAGGCGATCACATATAGATTCCTATCGCAATAAAAGGTGTGATACGTTTGAGGGTGCGCTAGGAAGATGGTATCTTATCGCCCAAAGTACATTATTTTTGATTTATTACTAATAGTTAATAGTAGATCCTTTTTAAGAGCAAGAGTAATATTGTTAGTATTATCAACCATTGCGGCATTGCGTAACTTAGAGCAAGATCATCGGCAAAAGCAGTTGGATATCCTATGAGATCAAATTCAAAAATTTAATTAAAATAAATCAAAAATAATTATGGATCCAAAACTGATCCTTGGGGAACGCCATATTTAATAGTACTATGATTACTTAACTAATCATCTATTCTAACAATCTGACTCCGATTCAGAAGGTCGCTTGTAAACCAATCTAAAATATTGACTCTTATACCGATGTAAGGTAGTTTAGCTAACATTATATTATGGTTGACTGAATCGAAAGCCTTTGAAATATCTACGAATAGTGTGGTTGTCTTCTGCGAATTGTTCATTGCTGTATAAATCTGACTAAGGAAATCAATTAGTGCTTCTTCAGTGGATTTACTAGCAGTAAATTCATATTGTTTAATGTGAAGTTTAATTTTATCAAGATAGCTGGCTAACCAACGTTTTATTAGTTTTTCAAAGACCTTAGATACTGTTCTTAGGAGGGAAATAGGCCTATAATTTTTTAATCGTAATTCATTACCCTTTTTAAAAATTGGAATTATAAATGCTGATTTTAAAATATTTGGAAAAACTCCGTTATCCAGGCTCAGATTATACAAAATTTTTAGGACATCTACTAAGTACCAAGCGCAGTCTTATTGGAAGGATAACGTTTCAGCTGCTTAGAAATTTTTTTAAAATGTTTATATTGTGTAAAAGCTTAGGACTCATGCACGGTTTCATGTTTGTCTGTTTTGGATAATTAGTGATGGAAGTGTACGATTCTATGTGAGACCTAAGAATATATACAAAACTTTCAAAAGCAGCATTACAATTCATCTGAGAGTACACGGAATTTCAATTTTCAAAGTTTAGGCGGTTATTTAATTTGGCGTAATTCATAAGGAAAATAATTTTTCTATAGTTGGGAGTAACTGAACTTGATATTGATGCTGATATATCCATTTTAATCAAATTGTGGTCAGAGAACTGGATAGGTATGTTACTTATGTTAAAGTTGAAAATTTGTTCACTTTTCAAGAAAACATGGTCCAAACAAGCTATATGTGTGTTATTATCATTCCAAACTTCATTCGCTGTTTAGCCAATTTCCTAGCCAATCTTCATATTCACTCCGTATAATCTGTTTTGAGCTGTGTTTAATGAGCTCCTGAGTTGCATGTTTTCAATTTTAAAAGGAAGATTCTTTCTCTTTCTTATGATTATACAAAAAGCTTCGTATTCCAATAGTATAGATCGATTTTTCCGGTGTATTAAAATTTTAAGCTTTCTTTCCACTTGATCTCTTAAAAATTAAAATTAGTATATTCCAAGAAATGTTAAAATTAATGTACTAAAAATGTGTACCAAAAATTGTTGTTGGCCGGATTAAATGACAAAAAGAAGCTCATGATTATGGCGATAGAGAGTTCTACCACCTAAAATATCAGCATCCTTTATGAAGATGGTCGTTTATGTGCCATGTACGTAAATCATAACTTTGTTTGCTCTTGCAAATTTAAAATGAAGAAAACACAAGGAAACGACGTGCAATGTTTTGGATGTCATAAAGTTAATCAATCCAAAAACAAATGTACGAAATTGAAGATGGTTTAAATCGACTGAATGTTATGTAACATTTCCTTATTTGACATGTGGGCAAGTTTGGATAAAAAATTGTAAGCCAGTGTAAGATTCAGAAAAGGTCACAATTGCAAATGAATCAACATTAACTGATGATGTTTGAATTTCACGTCCAGTGAATAATCGTACAGTTTATATAACGGTTCAAGTTTTTTCATTCATGCTAGGTCTTGTAAGACCTATATAAGACCTTATAAGACCTATGTTATAGCATAACGTTGTTGTCAGCTAGTTAATTATAGTTTGCAAAATGACACAGGAGAGAGATTCTGGTTTAATGGTCAGAGCTGCATATTAACAAAAAGTATGGCATCATCGTCTAGCTCATGTAGATCATGACATTTTGAAGAAATTGCGGAATAGTTTTGCGAGTGGGTTTAAAGTTAATCTGTGGTCAACAAGACAAGTGAGAAGTTGTGTTAAAGGGAAAAAAACTAGCCTTTCGTTCAAGAAGAGCAAATCTCGAGCTTCAAGAGTTCCAGAACTGATGCAAACTGATTTGTGTGCACTAGTTGTGACGATTGCGGATAATCAAACGGGTCAAAAACTTAAAAATTGCGCTGAGATCCAATACAAATGATTTAAGATGTATGCTTTTCAAAGCAAACCTCGACAATAGATTTTGAGATAAACCTGAAGTAAACTCCAAAATGGGCAACGATAGATAATTAAGTGTCAGTAGATAAATCACTTCGTTTGTTCACTAAAGAAGGCGGCTCTCCCCTCAGAGATTGCTGAACCATTCGTTTTGGATCAGTCCCATACATGACAACGGGTCTGATCAATACCTTGTATTACTTCAGATTGTCGGAATTTGCAAGGTATTTTGACTTTAACAGCGGGCGTAAGTCATACAAAGTACAATTGCTAGCGACCAGATGCTCTTTAATATCTCCTCCCACATAATTATCATGAGCGGCTTATTGGAAAATATGCACTCCTTTAAATGTGTGGTCACCACTACTAAAATCCATTGCGTCTTGGTCTTTAAAACCACTGATCAATTATGAAGTTTTGAATTTATTAATTTATGGAGGCCAACGGAAGCTGAGAATCGTACAAGTGAATCCACTAGTTCATTGACACTGTTGCCATTTACTCCACCTACACGCAGATATCATCTGCATTTCCCAGAAAATCGTTGGACTAACGGTACAACATGTTGTCCTGAGGTGTTTAACTTCTACAAATTATCTCCAATATTATGCTGTTAATAAAAGGAAAGCTATGCCGCGATGGTTTTCGCATTTTGAGCGATCTCCTTTTTTAAGGTGTGTTTCAGGAGGCCTTTTCCATGTTTTCCATACAGTAGTTTGTGGTCATAATTCGTTCTTGCTTTAAAGCTATACAATCGTGGCTTTAATCTTGTACGATTAAAATTACATTATCCAAGGGGCATATTGTTTATTTTAGTCCTGCAATCTTCTGACCTATAGATTGGGCTATTGTTGCACTTCTGATGTTCAACTTTTTGTTCAACCCTTGCGTTGTTTATAAGTTGATTTTACTGAAAATTTAATTGTCTATTGGCCTGTATTATGGTAAATCCTGCACATATACAATAAGAATACGAGCAGGGTTTTCTTGTACATGTTCATATTTTGAAGTTTACCGCACTTCCCAATATTATGATCACCAGTACCGAGATTAACAAACGATTTTAAGTTGAATGTCTCAAGCATCGTTTATGTTTGAGACGTATATGGTGGTCTTCTTAGATTTGTGGCTTAGAGTTTTTAAGCCATCCTTGTGAGGAACGCATTTGCTTATATAGCACCGAATTTGTATATTTTATTATTTAAGAAGATCTCATATGCTAACCCCCTTTTGGTCTTAATTTATTTTATGGTATAAAGAGAGAAAAATCCTAATTTTAACTACGTCCGCTAAACTTGGATGGTTATCATTAAGACAATGTTAAAAATATTTGGACACCTAATGACATTGTATCTGAATTAAAAGCAGATAATGATACCGCCTAGGGACTTTATTATCATTTTGTAACGGTAAAGATGTTAGTGGAGTAATTATAATATAATTTCATCTTTCAACAAATTTACCACCAGCTTTGACCTAAATTATGCTTGTCTTTGGGTGTTGGTGTGTGGCTCTTAAAAACATAAACCATTTATTTTGTAATAAAATCTCTGATAATTTATAATATTTATGTACGTATATAGATCTTCTTAGCAATAACAAGTGGTTTACATAATGATAACAGATAGGATTTATTTTTCTCTGTGCTCAGTGTTGTTCCGTTCTTATACCACTTTTTATTGCTCCCATTTGTACCATTCGAAAAGAATTTTTGTTTTTGTTTTCGTCTGTTTCCAACGAGGAGATATAGTATATTTATATATAAATAATTTTAAATTTATTTATAATGTTGGTAGAGCTTTAAATTAATATTTATGCATGTATATACCGTGCTAAGCGTTTTTCGAACATTAGAGCTTACGACATTACATGGATACTTATATGGATACTTTGCAGTTTTTTGATTGACTGCCTGCGGTCTACATAATTTACTGGTTTTTCAAACAAAAACGTCAATGGCTTTTACTGTGACATCAAAATACTTGTGTTTAGTATACAAATCGATTAACGGTACTATATACTATGCACGGAACTTAAAAGTAACTAGGTTACAAATTTCATTCTATGACTTCAACTGTCTAATATCATCCGTTTAAGTGGAAAAGGTATCATCTCAGATATATTCAATAAAGATTTAAACAATCCAGTAAATAACATTTATGGTCAAACTACGGTTCACAGAACCACGATTATTAATAGCTCAGCTTAAATCAGGAAGCGTTTCAGCTGTTATTATAGCCAAAAAACAAAGATTTTTAAAACAACTAGAGTTTTTCGTAGCTAATAAAGCCTTCATACAAGAATATATATAAACCTCGGCCATATGACGCACCAATCGTGGAATAATGTTTCTGTTGCAGACAATGCAAAGTATTTTCTACCCCACTATATTGTGTAGTAATAGCATCACTTATTAAAGAGCCGTTGTTGATGCCCCATGCAAATGTTTAAGGAACTCATTCGGTGAAGACCCACGACTAGCACAATCAGCTGGATTTATCTTGGTTGGGATGTGCTGCCAATGGCTGCATGGTATTTTGTCAAGTATATAACTCGTCCTGTTACCTATAAAACAATTCCATTTTCTGGGAACAGCTGACAACCATGAAAGTACAATGTTAGAGTCGGTCCAGGTGTCTTCAAAACCAGGTGCTCGATACCCTTTTGATTAGTTTTGTTAACAGTACCGCTCCACATAGATCTAAACGAGGGATTGACAGCTGCTTTAGTGGTGACACTTTGGTCTATGCGGCTATTAAATGAATGGAGATATCACCGTTTGAGTTATTAGATCTCGCATAAACAGCCACCGAGTAAGCCCCTGAATAAATCGGCTGCATCTGAATAAATCGAGGAATGCGTAGACCTGTTAAACGTACGAGTTCTTTACGTGACGCCATCCAAATTTGATGTATGTCATCGGGCAGTCGATCATCCCAATCTAATTTGGTTAGCCAAAGCGACTGCAGTAAAATTTTTAAGGTAATGGTCACTGGAGATAGCCAACCCAGCGGATCAAATATTTTACCACGCTCTGAAAGTAGTTGGCGTTTTGTCGTTGGTTCTATTAGCAAAGCTGGAACACTAAAAGTGAACGCATCATCATTTGTTAACCAGGAAATTCCTAACGTTGTAGCATACGCATCAGGACCTTCAAATGAAATGACACCCTTCCCTTGTTTTTCGTTAGGGATTTGCTTCAATAGATTTTTGCTGTTTGAACTCCACTGTCGTAATTGAAAGCGTGCATTCGAAAGAATTTTTGTTAAGTCAATAATCATTAAAATAGCACCCTCTGTAGTCTCACACCCTGACAACAAATTGTCTACGTAAAAGTCAGATTTTATTGTATTTGATACCATGCTAAATAATCCGCTACAGTCGTTTGATATTTGCTGCAAGGATATGATGGCTACGAAAACTGAACAGGTAAGCCCATATGTTACTGTGCTCAATCTGAAGTGTTCCATTTTGCTGGTTGCATTATCCCGCCATAAAATTCTTTGGAAGTTTTGGTGTTTTGGATGAACTGATACCTGCCTATACATCTTTTCAATATCCGCGACAAATACAATTTTGTGTTTGCGAAACTTAGTCAATATGAAAAGATCGTTTAGAATTGTAGGGCCTGTCATCAGAACATCATTAAAAGAGAGCCCAGAGTCAGTTTTGCAAGAGCCGTCAAAAACAACACGCAGCTTTTTTGATGTTGGACTTACTGTAAAGACGGTGTGGGGAGGTACATAATAAGCCTTGTCATCATTTATTGTTTCTATGGGAATACGTGTCATGTGGCCTAGATGCTCGTATTTACACATAAATCTTGAATATTCGTCCTTTAAGTGTGTGTCTTTTTGAAATTTACGTTCCATACTTAACATTCGGGAAGCTGCTGCTTTCAAACTGCTACCTAGCTCTTTAAAATTTTCCTTTAGAGGTAGTTCAACCATGTATCGACTGTTAACAAATTGTATAAAATGTTCTTCAGACTGGTTATCAGTTGCAGAGATGTCAGCTTCGATATTTTCAACTTCCCAAAACCGACGTAAAAGTTGACAAACATCATTGTCTTTGGTTTGAATTGTGTAGCAACTTGCAGTAGAACGGCTTAATTGGTTTACACTGCCAGCAACAACCCAGCCGAACAAACCCTTAAGCAACTATAAATATTTTGCTCTAGCAATATCCGTTCTTCGTGTATTATGTCATAGAAAACATCAATGCCAAGTATCATATCTATTCCGTTCAGATCATTGAAATTTGGATCAGCAAGATGAAATTTATTCAACTTTCACCGTATTACTGGATAATGATATGGCCTGAGACGGTAGAAAATTAGTTAGCTTACCTAAAAGGAATGCATCCACTACTATAAAGTGTTTGCATCATGCCTTGACGATAGCTTGACTGAAACCTTTCCTCTGGTTTTGCATGCTGAAATGGAAAATAATCCACTTACGGTTATGTTTGAATATTTGCGCTTAAAACCCAATTTTTTATTCATAGATTCAGTAATGAATGTCGATTCTGAACCGGAATCTAATAATGCCCGAACATAATGAGGATCACTTTGCACATATTTTGCTAGCATGAGTACTGTTGGTAATGCTGCTTGGTTGTTCTTACCAACCTTCTCCATTGCAGTGGTGTAAGATTGAAGCGCTGAACTGGTAGATGGATCAGGAACGGTCTCTAGTCTGCTGTTGCTTTGGCTGCATCGAGTGGTTTCGCTTATATTCACATTATCAGAACTGATTTTTGGCTCATGTAAAACTGTATGATGCTTAGCTTTACATTTGAAACATGTATTTGATGAACTACAAGTTGTAACAGTGTGCCCTATTCTTAAACAGTTTGTGCATAAATCATGTTTATGGACAAAATCCTTGCGGAATTCAATATCACATCGTTAAAATTTGTAGCACATTTGTATTGCGTGAGACTTTTTACAAAGCAAGCAATCATATTTGGTGGTTGCTATATGTGATACCTTTGAAAAACCTTTACTCGGCTTCAAGGTTATGTTGTAGCTTTCCAATGCATCACATCTTTGATGAAGAAAATTTAAAAAAATCATCTGTACATTACATCCATGCTGACTGAATGTAATGCCCATCGTTGTTTCGTTTCATCGTCTAATTTATTTAATAATAAGTGCCAAATCCAAGGATCACGTGATTCACACTCTGGTCCTAAAGCGTTCAATCCGCGAAGCAATTCATCTGACGTTTCCATTAGATTTCTGAGGGACATTGGTGAAGCTTGATGAACCGACGGCTGATCTAAGAAAGTTTTAATTATGGTACTTAATAGTACGTTTCTTATCATAGCGCTGTTTTAACTTATCCCAGGCTTCTTCATAACTGGGATCTGTGACTAGAAAATGATTTATTAAACGTGCTGCATTTCCTCGATGTAGTCTTTTTAGCAGCCTCAATCCATTTTAGACGATTTTAGGAGATGGCTTAAAGGTAGTGAAAAAACATTTAACAATGACATCCGGTCGCTCAGATGACTAAAAACGACCAAAACTTCCAAACTTGTTTCCAAACCGTACCTCTATCTTTATCTGTCGACGTGTCTCTTTATAAGTTGACTGGCATAGGTTCAAGTAGTACGATAAAAGTAAAAGAGTGGGAAGAGCTTTGGAAATCATCGAACCCAAATGATGCTTGCCCCTAATTCTATCAAATCAAAATACAAAAAAATAAAAGAAAACGAAATAATTCTTAAAATAAAATTAAAAAAAAAAAAAAAAACAATTAAACAAGTAATAAATTTGTTAATTAAAAATTCAAGTGTGTTAAAAGCTTTAGATAAAAAAAAATTTGCATAATACAGAAAAAAATGGGAAATGGAAAAAGTATACGGGAAAAATAATAACAGAAACTTGAATAGTTTGCCTTCGATGAACTTTTTACATTAATTTAATTTTTTTTTTCACTTCTTACGTTGTTATTAAAGTAGGTGATTTAGTCAGTGATT
Organism: Tipula confusa; assembly: GCA_963556175.1. NCBI lineage: Eukaryota > Metazoa > Arthropoda > Insecta > Diptera > Tipulidae > Tipula > Tipula confusa. Next base: position 47,686,697 of record OY744475.1, on the reverse strand, counting down.
CCTAAATATCGTTCCACGAAGCCAGTTGTTTTTAAAGTAAGTGTTACGATTCTAGATCCAACAAGGAATTGACTACTAAGTTTTTGAAATACTAATCGACAAACTTGATTAGAATCACTATACAAAATGGTACACTAGTTTCACTGTAAGAAGTACCCAATCGCTGAATTGCTTTCAAATTATATTAGTTTCAAATTTTCAAATTGTGCAAAAATGTTCTGCAAAAATGTTTAGTTATGGTTAAAGTGTTGGCATAAACACACCATGGTCGTAAGTTCGCTGATCATAATGCCGTGACCAATTGTGTAAAATCGTTGGTTGGTTTGACCACCTACAACGATCATTAATTGTAAGAATATGGTTTGAAAGATCTTCCAAAAAATCTCAGTAAAGGGTCAACTTTGGCCTGTAATGCTGCCGATTTTTTTTCTCTTATATCTAGAATAGATCATGCACCAGCATTAGCTACCAACCACTGGAAAATCAATGCAGCAACATAAAAATTAGCACCAAAACCTCCAAAAAAGCTATCAGCAGCAAAATCAGGTAATCCAAAATCAGGCAAGTTATTTCCAGGAATCACCACTACCAAATTGAAGGCGCAGGAACTTCTGCAAGGATAACACCAAGGATATCACTGAGAAAACAAAAAAAAACATTTCAGCATCACAAAATCGTCAAAGTAAACACAAGAAGAGTAAAAGTAAACGCACCACGATTTCATGATGATTGATAGCAAGAAAGTGGATCGTGCCACAGATTAATATACCCAGATAGCTTATTGCAGTGTTAAGGTTTGGTTTGATCAAAATTCGATGATAATTGCGCCAATTGTAGTGAGAAAATTACGTACTGCAATCGAGGAGCCCACCTAAATAATTTTACTAATCGATGAAACAAACCATTAACATTTTTATTTGGTTATCTGCTTATAGTGCCATCTGTTGAAAATATTTTTTAAATTATCGTTTTTTTTTTTATTCGTTTGATAATAAGTTTGTATGTCTTAGAGACTGCAATTTAATTCTAGTTTTTTTTTCTAGTTTTTCAGCTAGCCATAAAATTTTGTATGCTTGCATGGTCTGAGAATATTCTAGAAAATAAATATACATATTTGATTTTTACAAATTATAAAAAAATATTCGTTTGGCTCTAAATGTTATAGAACATTTTAATTCTATTTTAATCTTGCACGCTTATTTTACAAAATACCTTAAGGAACCTTCTTGTAGAGGGACGTCTAAGATAAAACAGTTTTCGGAAATGTCAGATAAATCATCGAAATTACCAATACTATATTCTCACTTCTTGAATCTTGATTGAATCTGGAGGTTAAAAGATAGTGAATTGTATATTTTCGGACACTACTTTTTTGAAATTACTATTTAAAAAAGAGTATTTAAAAAACAAAAGAAAAATAGTGTGGTTAAATTATAATTTTAAAACAATAAACGGTTCTATTATTTAATGTTTAATGTAGTCTTAAAATCGATCAATTTCGTTATCAGAAGTAAAGAAACATCTAAACTTACTTTTGTTTTTTTTTTTCACTTTCGAATTGTGACAGTCAAATAGTCTATCGATTTTAAAAAAAAAAAAATGTGTATATTAAAACCGCAACAAAACCCATCATTGCGTTAGCTTTATACAATATCTTCTCGTTATGTTGGATAAAAGTTAAGCTTTCATCAAGAACAATTTGGAGGCCCTCAAATTGACATACGCGTTTAATGGTTAAATTGTAAAACTTAAATTCAAAATGGAGAAGATTGTTTTTTCTAACCCTCATTATTCGATATTTATTTACATTAAGTTCCAGTTTGTTTAATTCACACCATACAAAAAATCTATCTAATTCTTTCTGAAGGTTTTCACAATCATTTCGATCCTCGATCCTAACGAATATTTCATGTCATTTGCGAAAAGCAAAAATTTAGATGTGAGTAACCTGGAATTTACATCATTAATAAATATTAAGAATAATAATGGACCTAAATGACTGTCTTGTAAAACCCCTAGATATTACTTCTGACTCACCCGAAAGACATTTACTGAATTTAACTTCTTGTTTACGGTTGCAAAGGTAATCCACAAAAACTAGTTTGAGTGAAGCTTTCTTGAAGACTGTAAACACTACGTCAACCTGCAACACAGCTTCAATTAAGTTTATTACAAAATGTACAAATTCAACAAGATTAGACCAAACAGAACAGCCAGAAAAAAACCATGCTTATGTGAGTTAATAATCCAACAGAACTCTATGATCATAATATCGCAAAACATAGATTTAAATATTTTCGGAGTAGCAGACACTATGCAAATAGGTCTGTAGTTTTCAATTAAAGATCGATCACCACTTTTGTTTACAGAAATGACAAATGAAATGATTCCAACAATCACGAATATAATCGAGTGCAAGAGATCTATTGAATAAAGGCTTCAATAGGAATGTTAATGACTGAGCAAATTAATGTAAAATATTTGCAGGAACTAATTTAGGACCAGGAATGTAATTTGGCTTTAAATTGGGAATATACGCGAACTGAGTCCGTTTCCAATTTAATGACTCCCAAATTTCCAATACATTGAGAGAAGTTATTGTACATCTGATGACAGGTTGGCCGAGTTTGTCGAAGACAAGAATTTAGTCGAAAACAAATTTAAATCGATTTTGGTTCAATAAAATATCCTATTGATGAAACGACGAAACTTTAATCGATACAAATAACTATCAAACGCATAGCGTAAACAAATTCATAAATACATATATTTACCAAAAGGCTTTCTAAATGTTTTTCATACTTTTTGTCTTTTTTTACTTGCAAGCTCAAAAAGTTGGTAGGAAATATTTTTAATATTTTTACTTGCTAGGAGGGTGCAAAAACCACTGAGAATGCACTATTTTTATTATCAGCTCGGCAAGTGGCTAATTTGCTTGCTAGAATGTTTCGAGAATATACCCTATAAAATTAAATTTTCTGTAAAATTTAGGTAAAAGGCTTAACCACGATCCCAATTAGTTGCCTGAGGTTTAGTTAGTTAAGTACTATTTTGTCATTTTTAATAAACATCTTTAAATATTTTTGCCTTGACGCTATAGTTAACCGGGTGTAATTTTCCAATGCAGCTGATGCAGTATGGTTCCGTTTCAGAGCATCCGAATCATTACAAAGTATAATTATGCTCAAATAATTGATCATGGGATGTCATATTTAGATGAGTTAGTACAATATAACTAAATAACTCATACAGAGCCCCTTAAGAGACCTATGACAATTCGTAACAAACGGTTCAAAACCACTTGTTACGAATTGTCATATTTAGTGAAATTAGTGAATTTGACTACTATTTTATTAGTGATTATTTTATAAGTGAATTTGACTACAGTAAAAATCGAAACAAACTATTATATTTCGCATTGTCCTTACTCCTCTAAATTCAAAAAACATAACATTTCTACAAAAAAAAACGAAACAAAAATTATATTTTGCACTGTCCATTCTGCTCTAAATTCATAGTATATAGACTCAGTACCAATACATTGGTATAGTATAATGAAGTAAATAATAATAACAATACTTCTCTCTCGTTAAATAATAAATTTGTTTTTGACTTTGTCATAAAGAGCGCAACATACTGTTGTTCCATCATTCGTATTCATTTTTATTTACATCAAAGTATATAATAAAAGTATATACAAATTATACTACGTCACAACACTAATACTTAGGTATAGTAGTCACAGCAAAACCAACACTATTGTATATTATACAAGCCATGAAGCTTGGCTAAGTAAAACATATTATGACTACTATTTGGTGCATGTGTTAGTGAATTTGACTACAGTAAAAATCGAAACAAAAAATTATATTTCGCACTGTCCATACTCCTCTAAATTCAAAGTACATAACATTTCTACAAAAAAAACGAAACAAAAATTATAATTTGCACTGTCCATTCTGCTCTAAATTCATAGTATATAATGAAGTAAATAATAATAACAATACTTCTCTCTCTCGTTAAATAATAAATTTGTTTTTTGCTTTGTCTTAAAGAGCGCAACATACTGTTGTTCCATCATTCGTATTCATTTTTTATTTACATCAAAGCATATAATAAAAGTATATACAAATTATACTACGTCACAACACTAATACTTAGGTATAGTAGTCACTTTTTGGCATGAGTATCGCAACTTCATGGCTTGTATATACATTTGTGTTGGTTTTGGTCACAGGCATAAGTATCGCATCTTCATGGCTTGTATATACATTTGTGTTGGTTTTGAATTTTATGTTATATACAATAATACACTAAATATACACTAATAACGAACGCGTCGGCATAAGTAAAGATCAATATTTCAAAAACTACATGCTATATTTAAAAAAAAAAGATGTAGAAGTATATAACAAAATAAACTGGTCAAACGAAATATTAAATTTACTTACTTTTGCATAGGTGGCATTGTACTATTTAAGCCAAATTTTGAACCTTCCCCCAAGATTCAGTGGGCCTCTCGATAGAAGTTCCAAAAAATAAACTAATGTGGAGAGTGGCACCACTGGTTTCAACCACAATTTCCTTCCCAATAAGACATCTGGTTTATATTAAATCTGTGCTCGTGCCCTTGATGAAACCTCCGAACCATAAAACCAAAAACCATAAAAGCAAAACCAGAAATACTGCCTTGATACGAAACCTTACAACCCAAAACCAACCCCTGCAGTCATCCAAAACTACTGAAAAACTACAAATACAAAATTCTCCCTTGCATCAGAAACCAATAAAACAACAACACAGTCGGACTCAACTCAAGTAAAAATTGCTCAAAAATAAATTTGCAGTCCTATCGGTATAAAAAACTGACGACGAACAAAACTCACATTTCAACTCTAAAATTACCGATACCAACAAAAACAAACTCACAACCCGCATTCAATTAGCAATAAACTCCTTCTCACCACCAATTCACAACCAAAACAGCTCCAACAGCATACATTTCCTCCGCAGTGTAGTCAAAGATCCAATTAAAATAATTGATGAGCTGAAATAAAAGCTTTGCTGGCTCGGAAACAAAAGGTGCTGTTATCCTGTGCCAAAGACCAGCGAGATATTTAATACAATTATTGTGCTTCACATCTCAATATAGGTTAAGAGATGCTGCACCATTCATCTATACGTATAAAGTTATTATAATACTCTCTGAGTCCTGGGGTGCTATTCTTGAACCATTACGAATATTTTCGGTACCGAGTTAGTGTCAAAGTATTACGAAAATCATAAAATGGTATTCTTGAAATCGGATTACGAAAATTTTCGCAACAGAACGTTACGAAAATTTCCGTAATGGTATTTTGGTTCCTTATTTCATTTTCGTAATGAAATTGCATGTAATAATTTTATTTTTCAAGAATAAGAGTAAGATATATTATATCAAAATTAGAGAAAACGATAATAAATTTGGTAAACAATAATTAATTTATGTGTGTTGTGTTCTTCTTTTTTTTAAATTAATTGATACATTAAAAGATGATAATAATTGCACATTATAGATCCATTCTTGCTTGCATTAAGATTTTTTTATGTTAACGCGATAACCAAACAAACGTAAAAAAAATCATGTGCTTTGTAAAATTAATATCTTTAGAAGAAAAACATAATTTGTATAGTAATTATTAAATTAATTAATTAATTACTTGTTAGTAATATAATTATTCGAAACGCATCCTCTTATGCACAGAAAAAATTAACATAGATTATTTTTTCTGTGTCTTATGTCATTAATTTAGTTCGTCAATCGTCATCGATGTTAAAAATATCGCAACACAAAAATTTAAATAAGAATTTTTTGTTGGAAATTGTTAAATATGAGGTGGCCATTTTGACCGTATACTTTCTTGACACTGGGGCACCGAGGTCGATATTGGAATTATTTACAAATTAGTTAATAAAAACATAAAATATGAATTAAATAAATTCCTTGTTCGCAATCCACATTTTTCTTTTTTAAATTACAACTAAACGAAGTTCATTTTGTTTAAATAATCACTTGGTTTCACGTAATAAACTTACGATAATATAAGTATCAATCATTTAAAATTCAATTTTATCCTTCTAATTAATAAAGAAATACAAATAAACATTTTTTTTTAACTTTTTTTCATATAAAACACAAATTTCAATTTATATCAAAATCGAACAATTTTTTCTGTCAAAAAATGAACTATTCCATAATTTTTATTCACCACGGGTTTGTTTCCGTAATAGTTTCAAGAATATCAATTAATGATTTTTCCATTACGATTACGAAAACAGCGTTACGAAAATTTAAGATACCGAAAATTTTCGTCATAGTTCAAGAATAGCACCCCTGATATATAAAAAGTTGCTATAGGTAAGACATCGACTATCATTATACGATATAAAAAAACGAGTGCATCGACAGCAATAATAAAACGGAAAATAAGTCAAATTGTCTTAAGCAAAACGTATAATTTTTTATTTTCAATTCTTTCTTATTTAATTAGGTCAATATGCTTATTTATTAATTTAATAGAAATAAATTCAAATTGAAATGCTATAAGCAGACATTTTTTTTGTCCTACATACAGATTTGCTTATTGTTATTTTACATTTAATAAAAAAATGTCTTAAGTTAAATTTTCAAACGAGGGAGGAGAACCAATTTTCAATATCTTTATTTACGAGTAGTATTTTTACAGTGTTTTCTACTAGGGGCATATTCTGCTATTGTTGTGTGATGATTATCCGGTGCTTTAAGTACAAAGAAATGAAGGGCTAAGAAGAGCCCTGCGTTGTCAAGTATAGATGTGAGAGTTGGACGCTGACTCATGTTCACATGAGAGGTGGCTGGTTACATTTGAGAGAGTTATGCATTTGATATATGGCTCCAATGTACTTTACGTACGCGACGAAGATGAAACTTACGAGTACTCTTTAACTCTTTAACCAAGAGATTAGGCAGATATAAGGGCAATAATGGTCTGTAAAACCGATTTTTGTTATTTTATTTATTGAAATCTCAGAGAGTACAAGGCAAAGTTAATCGTGTAACTAATGAAAACGGGGTTTAATTCGTGCTAAGTGCACCCTCATTGGAATATCCTGTTTCTTGAAATTAGTTGTTTTAAGAGGAATTGATAGTTTTTTTTTATAATTATAATATTGTTTAGTTTTTTAATAAAATTAAAATTATTTAATTGAATTTTGAATCCTAATGTGGTTTTAGTCGTTTCAACTTACATGTAACATAGACAAATATGTAGTATGCATATTCTTATATTTAATTTTTATTCAACATCAACGGGATGAAAATCCTTTTTTGATTACAATTATAATTACAGTTTTACAATTTAGCTTTGACAAGCTTTTTAAAAGAACATTTGGAAATATTGAAATCAAAATTTTCATTAAATTGACGATAAATAGCTGAGATCGGAGCGTTATATGCGTAATTAGATTTAAATGTTGGCAAATATATAAAATTCCTGACACGAGCGGGTTGGCACATGAATATCAATCTTTGCAAGTAGTTCAGGGAAGTCAATAAAACAATTCAGAAAATCAGCGATGGATCTACGTCTTACAAACAATGAATCTAAATCGGCAATTCTACAGCGTTCGCCGTAGGATGGCCAATTATTTTTATTCAGCCACATTGAAAGGCTCGGATCAAATGACCAATTCAGTTTATGAAGATAGTAAATAACAAATTACTTCTGAATCTGTTCAATTCTACCAATACGAATATTGTACGCAGGATCCCAAATAATCGACGCATATTCTAAATTAGACCGAACAAAAGAACATTGCAAAGTTTTAATTGATCGTGGACTATGAAAATCCTTTGTGATACGACGAATCTAGCCACGACTAAATCAATATAGTCACAGAAATTCAATTGATGATCCAAGACAACACCCAAATTTTTGAATGAAAAAATCTTATTTTTCCAAGAAAAAATCTTATTAGTACCAGTTTGAAAGGGTTGTACTTTCAAGCTGGTGATTACTAATAAGATTTTTTCTTGAAGAAGCTCATAATCTTGCATTTTTTCAAATTTAAATTCAATCTATTCTCAATTGACCATTTATACAGTAAATCTAGATCACTCTGCATTTCAATGCATTGTTGCTCGCTATGCGTACAGCTTTTGATGTTTTCAAGTCGTCTGCATATGATTCACAGTCACAGTACTGGAACAGAGAAGCAATTCCATTAATGAATATATTAAATAACACAGGGCCTAGGTGAGATCTCTGAGGGACTCCAGAATGAACTTCAATCGTCTTAGATGTAAACCCGTTAATTTTAACTACCTGCTTACAATCACGAAGATAAGATCCAATCCAATCCAAAAATACTATGCTCACTCAAAATTTATCAAGTTGGGCAAGAAGTAGCTCAAACTGCAGTGAGTCAAATGCCTTCTCAAAATGTACATGTTTGTCAAAAGCCTCATGTAAAACCACATAAAATGAGTCATCTTACGCATTAAAGTCACTCAAAAAAGAATTAAAAATTTAATCCCAGTCCATCTTATCAAGAAACATCTGCAGTCCAGCAACATCAGCCTTCTTAAAATTATAATTTACCTTTGGGTGAGTATTGTTGATGAATTTAAAAAACAGCTCTTGGCAGTCAAAGATGATTTCCAATCCACTGTGGTGCAATCTATCGGGAACAAAAGGTTCCAACGATTTAGTCATTAATCCACAATTAGGATCATTTAGTAAAACTAGATACAGAATTCTACCATTCAGGTTAGCGACTTTGCAAATTTGATGTAAATTACAAGACAACATGGTATCAATAAAAATTTGTACCACATCACTCGTAACATTGGATGGAAAAATAGAAGTAGCAACTTCATCTTCAGTACACCAACATAAACCCGGGAGATTGAAGTCACCCAAAACACATATAATGTCATGTATGCTACACTCAGATACAAAATAATAAACATTTGAATAATGTAAGCTATAAACCTCAGATGATCGCTTGCCTCCACCAAATCCAAGACTTGATCCATTTTCATATATTTGGGGACAGCATTAGTGAACATTTTAGAAAATAAAGGTTATCTGATAATTTGTAGAGCCTTTTTAGATTCTGGGTCACAGTTGTCTCTCATAACTACGTCATTTGCATCTAAACTAAAAATTAATCAGCGTACCAGTAGCATTAAATTTGTAATTGGACGATTTGTAGTCAAATTGCTATTTGCGGAAGTCCAACAGCTTTAGACGGCTCTAAAAATGTCAAAATTTGGCGTTGTCACCAGTGACAAAATTTAATGTCTTTTTATTTCAATTGTATTCTAAATGAGTTATTTCTAAATGAGTCGCCATTTTTCTGCATTCATCACAGTACCATCCTAACTAATTACAACAGCCAAAAAATCTGCCATATTTGGTGGTAAATATATAGAGTGGCAATCCCCTTTTTGGTATTTTTATGTTTACCACTTACAAACGAGTTAACCTAACAAGGGCACAGAAATAGTTTTAAAGGGATTTTAAAAAGAAAACCTGCTTCACTCATTCAACAACTGTCAGTAATGGATGCCAGTTACATCGGGGCACTGCAGAAACTAATTCAAAGGTACGATAGCAAAAGACAAACGGTAAACGTCTTTATCAAGTCATACATGTGGCATATCATATCTGATTGCGGATGCATTAAAATAACTGGTTCGAGGGTGAAAAGCACCTGGTCCTGATGCAAGACGAAGAGATTTATGGTTAATAACGGTCTCTTTAGGTAATTCCAAAAAAGTGGTCCGGTACATTCTATAACACGAACATGTGACGTATAGTAACATCGCCAGAAACAACGTTTCTAATTTGTTACAAGGTTGAGCATAGAATGTTTGAATGTAGTGTTTATGAAACAATGGGTTCATTTAGGTTCCCCAACTATTGGCAATATATAACCTAAACATGTTGAGATCTGAACGATTCCAAAATAATATGCAGACATAGCTGGCTTAAATGTAATTTTTTCCACCTTACCGATTAGTGATGCCATCATGTTGGCGGGCCTAGACGCGCTTAATAACATCAGCAAAGAAAGCAGAACCCATACAAATTTCCGAGGCAGACGGAGAAGAAAATATAGTTGAACCGAAACTGCAAATCCACAATACAGTCTATGCAGTGGCGTAAGGAATATTTCCAACTGCAATAATTTAAATACAGAAGGCATCCTGTAGTAACGCATAATGCATATCGGGCATTACTAAACTCCATAACACAGACATCGTTTATTTTAGAGGAGTGTTGAGAGTTAGATACACCAATGCAAGGGTCATGCTAAAATGACTAGGCGAAATGGGTATTTGGTAGTTGGTTAATTTTTCTAGTGCGCATGGGTTGGTACTAGATGATCTCTCATTGAACACGTATGCGCATATATGTGGACGATCTGATGACGTAAACTAGATTAAAAGCACACAAATCAAAAAGAGAGGCTAGCCTGATCCAAAGACGATTTATGAGCAACTACAACAATATAAATTCCAAGATGGATACAAATCAGTACCAAAATTAGTTTAACTGGGTTCAGTGATGCAAAGATATATGCATATGCCACCACGCAAGTCAAAATAAAAGTTGGCCTACGATCCAATATAATGACAGCAGGTTTTGGCTTGCCCCAGTCTAGCAAGTTACAATTCCACGACACATTTACTCACTTCGGTTTTTCGTGCCTTTCTAAAACCAATCATGTTTGTCCACACATATAATTATTGTGATCATTTTGAATTTTGGTTCATTCTAATTTAACCCTAGTGACACCTTTTGCTGAATAGATGAAGTAATTTGCTATATTTATCTAAGGTTAAGTCTACATTTCATATTTAAAAATATAGTACCTCAAAATGACAGGCAAAATGACTGTTTAGGGCTTGGGAATTTTTAACCTAAAGCCCATGCTGATGATGACGTTGAAACTTGCACCACTTTACGACTGAAGCAAAAAAGATTGAGTTTTGTCTGAACCAGAAGATGCGGTGTATTTGGGGGATGCAAAGAGAAGTGCAAACAACTTTTTAAGTTAATTTGACCGAAGCAAGGACCTGTACCACATATGTAAGGCCAGTTTTTGGGATGGGCACCGTTTTTAGCCAAGTATATCTGAGTAGGGAGCTTATCTGTGAGTTTATCGACAGCCGAAAAAACTATCGATAAGAAGGCTTTTGAAACCAATTTTGGAATTAAAAAGTTCCTTAAATTTTTTTTGGTTGGTTTTTTTCATTGTGTCAGATCATCAGCTACTAAAGAAAACAGGCGTTCCAATTACTGCTAATAATATAACTATAGAAAGTAAGCCATTATGATGATAGATGCCTGATTTAGTCAATGCGTTTTTGAAAGACGACAAACATTTACCAATTTATCATAAGAATGTTACCAATTTACTAATTTATCATGAGAATACATGAAAAGCATCCGGGAATCGTAAGGATTAAAATGCTAAATATGGAAGAAGAAATTGAGAAGGTTGTCAAACCTGTAAAGTTCTCATCAAAACACAAACACAGCTGAATTTAAAGAATCAAAGTAGCAAAGAAATGAACGAGTAAAGTATCGACTTAACACAGATTTTGATTAATTTGGAAGGAAGAACTTTATTACTAGTAATTGACTCAACACCGAAGTGGATTGAAGTTGATTGAAGTTCAAATAATGTGTGGAATAAGTACTGCTGCGGTGAAATCATTAAGCTTTAGCATATATTTTCGATGTTGGCTTTCCGGTTGAGCTAGTAACAGATAAGTTCATAGGAGCTCATAAAGTTTTGCCAATGTAATTGCATATCAATCAGCGTTAAAGAGGCCGACGTGCATTTCTTAAGCAAAATAACAAGGCGTGCAGACATTGCCAAACATCCTTTTCAGTTATCGCAATAAACAGAGCTCTTCAATTTCTAAAACATCGTCGAATTTTGTACTACGGTTTGCACCAAGAAACAATTTCAATGTTTTGGGACAGATGGTATATTAGGAAACATTTAAAAATGTTCACCCACGCACGATGAAGGTTACAAACCAAAATAAAAACCTTTGGATTGCAAAAAAAGTTTGAAATTAATTTCATAAAAAGAATTCTAATCTTAAACAAATATTTAGAACAATTTAGAAACTTTTTTATTTTCTACAAAGCACATTTTTGTATGTTGTGCATGTAAATCAAATTTTTTGAAGCTTTTTTTTCTATTCTAGAAAAATTCTTTAAAATGGATTAATTAAAAAAAAATCGGTTCATCTTATATATAATACGAGTATGTGTGTAACAATAAAGGAGAAGAAATCTTGTGTGCTACAAATTCCAAAATCCTTTGTATATAGATGTAACTTTTCTCGTATAATAAAATGTAGTCGTCGTTCCATGAAAAATGTTAATTCTTCTTTTGTGCTACACTGCAACAACATTCACTCGAAAGTCATATACTAAATGTAAAGCTAACGCTTTTAATACATAAGTGAACGACAGTATAAACTAAAACTAAAACATTTTAAGCACATTTTTTTAAAGTTTTAGAATTTTAAAATAAAATAAAGAAAACTTAATTTCCAACTTTATTTTCTTATTTTCTTTTAACGAAATGGAAAAATGTAATACGATTTTCTGCAATAATGTTCCATTACACTGTAAGTCAGGACAAAAAGACCCGAACAGTTGTTGTTTTTTATTTAGTTAGTCAGAAATTTATAAGTTATCAATACAGGGTGATTGATAAATCAAATAGAGATTAATATTCAAAAAGCTCTAAATCTGAGTACAGGAATGTGAAAAAAATTAAGAACATAAAACTTTTAAAAATATAAAATATCAAAAGCTTTTAAAATTTTATGTGCCATATGTTTTTTAATTGTTAGAATAAATTAACAGTAAAAGCTTTGTTTTAAAAGCTTGATTTTCTATTATTAAAAGCTTATTTGACCATTAAACCATTAAAGCTTATTTATAAGTCCATCTATCTATATAAGTACAAATTAAATGCAGTTCGTTGACAAGTGCATCATTTGTGATTTGGCTGAAAAGAAAAGAAAATTGGAAATTGGAAAATTCGGGAAAAACTGTTGTCAACTGACATTTAAATGTCAAATTGTGAATCAAAGCAAAGTGACGAAAAATTAATTCAATCGTTAATTTCCAGTTGAATTGTGATTCTTCGACACAATGAGGTCGAAATCTCCTGTGAAGTTGCTACGGGGAAACAATTGTCAAAGTGAATTATCAACAGAGCAATGAAATTGATAATCGTGGGATTTTTCCGCATGCGCCATTACTCTCGAAGGCATTCTAAAAGTTCATAAACTTAGAACCTTTCCACTCGGCCGCGATACGGAAGATCATTGTTGGGTGAAGAGTGGTAATGAAAATAAAATTGCAAGTATCAACAGTAAAGGAGAATAGTATTATGAATGAATTGGGCAAACCAGTGGCACAGTACGAAGCAAGCAAGATAAGTAACATCTGCCACTGGATAACCAGGGAAAACAAAGTGAAAACTTAGATAATTTTCTACGCCCTCCGATGGAACAGCGCAACAGAGTTGTGTAAAAACCACTGGAAATGAATTAGTTGGTGGTGAACATGTATTTCACTGGCCGCAATACAGCATAATATGGATGGACTGCTAATAGAAACAACTGAATGCCCTGCTCTACGGAGATTTGCAGATAACTACAAATCGTATCTACCACAGGAATGAGATACAGTCAAATTCTGAGAGAGTTAGAGTTTATAGATATGGACAATTGCATATCTACATCCAGTAGCTATGCAAAATTCAGTTTCATAACTGTCGTCAGCGGCAGGGAAAATTCCTTCCAGATGTGGAACTTGAAGTAACAAAACTCGTGTGGCAAGAATACTGTAAAACTCCTGTCGATGTGTGGAATAAATTAACCGGGATGCCTTCATCAACGCCATAAGAGAAGACAAGATATCTATGAACTCTATTAAAAATCTATGAACAAGGGGTAAGGGTCAGCAATAAAATACAAAAGTAGACAGAGCCACTTTAGCCATCAATTTTGTCAAATTGCGAAAACTAACCGAAAAAGAGATTTTGCAAGATAAAGGCCATAATTGATGGCACAGTCAGAAAATCAACTTTCAGCTTCAAAAATGATAGACGACGAAGTTTCCATCTTTGGATAAAATGTTTGAAATGGCAAAAACATGGTCACTTTATCAAGGATAAAGCCTGACAATAGAGAAAAACAACCTGAAAAATGTTGGTCCAATAGCCCTGCTCTAATCGGAAATGACAGCAACAGTTTGGTTGTTAATGGTACGTTAGAATGGAAAACCTGCACTTCTTTATAGGAGCTTCCAAGCTTTCAAATCGGTCATTTGTCCTGATATGGTACCTTAATAGCGAATAATGCCCGTTACAACCGGAAAACATCTACTGGTTAATACGCAGGAGTAAAAAGAGACCCACATGGCTCTTCCAGCTATATGTGCATTTAACATCGTTGTTTAAATGCCAGTATATCCATCAATGCATGCTGTTTCTAGACTTGATAAAAGAGCCCCAATGTCACTTTATTTGAAGAAAATTTTTGAAGTGCTGCAATAAAACGATGATATTATAAATGAAACACAATAAACATTTTGGATTACGAGTCATTACTAAAATATGAACGAAACACCAACAAAAAGTGAATAGGATATCTATGGCAGAATAAGAGATGACCTTGGGGAAATTAAATATAGGGTTAGTGGGACCCATCAATAGGATGAAAAACAGTAAGAGTACCAAAAATTCCAATCAAGGAAGAGTTGTTGATTGCGAAAGCTGGGGAAGTCGACTACATCGCATATTGCGAGCCTTATGGGCAAAATGAAGGCACAACCTCCTGAAAAAAGGCTTATTAATGAATTATGCAATAATTTCTCGACTGCAGAGGCAAAAGCCATAACGAAGGCTCTAACGGGTAATCCGACGTTTTTATCATCAACGATGACGGTATGGAGCAAAATGATATCGTTCACAACCGTAAGTAATGCTAAATCTGGATCATTGATGGATCTTGTTTTAGTTTTGTTTTAATTTTGCGATCTGGAACTAAATCCGGATCATTGACGGATCTGGTTCGATTTCTGTATCGAGTTCTGGATCTAGAACTAAATCCGGATCATTGCCGGATCTTGTTCAAATTCTGTTTTAAGTTTCGGATTTCGAACTAAATCCGGATCATTGACGGATCTTGTTCGAGTCCCATTTTAAGTTCCGGATAAGGAACTAAATCCAGATCATTGACGGATCTTGTTCGAATTCCGTTTTGAGTTCCGGATTTGGAACTAAATTCGGATCAATGACGGATTTTGTTCGAATTTTGTTTTGAGTTTCAGATTTGGAACTAAATCCAGATCATTGATGGCTCTTGTTTCAGTTCCATTTTAAGTTCTGGATCTGGAACTAAATCCGGTTCAGTGACGGATCTTGTTCGAGTTCCGTTTTGAGTTCCGGAATTGAAACTAAATCCGGATCATTGATGGATCTTGTTCGAGTTCTGTTTTCAGTTCCGGATCTGGATCTAAATCCAGATCAGTGATGGATCTTGTTCGAGTTCCTTTTTTAGTTCCGGAATTGAAACTAAATCCGGATCGTTGACGGATCTTGTTCGATTTCCATTTTAAGTCTCGGATCTGGACGTAAACCCAGATCATTGATGGATCTTGTTCCAGTTCTGTTTTAAGTTCTGGATCTGGAACTAAATCCGGTTCAGTGGCGGATCTTGTTCGAGTTCCGTTTTGAGTTTCGGAATTGGAACTAAATCTGGATCATTGACGAATCTGGTTCGAGTTCCGTTTTAAGTTCTGGATCTGGAACTAAATCTAGATCATTGACGGGTCTTGTTCGAGTTCTGTTTTGAGTTCCGGAATTGGAAATAAATTCGGATCATTGACGGATCTTTTTTGAGTTCTGTTTCGAATTTCAGATTTGGAACTAAATCCGGATCATTAACGGATCTTGTTCCAGTTCTGTTTTAGGTTCTGGATCTGGAACTAAATCCGGTTCAGTGACGGATCTTGTTCGATTTTCGTTTTGAGTTCCGGGATTGGAACTAAATCCGGATCATTGACGGATCTTGATCGAGTTCCGTTTTAAGTACCAGATCTGGAACTAAATCCAGATCATTGACGGATCTTGTTAGATTTCCATTTTGAGTTCCGGATCTAGAACTAAATCCGGATCATTGCCGGATCTTGTCCGGCAATGATCCGGAGTTCCGTTTTAAGTTCCGGATTTCGAACTAAATCCGGATCATTGACGGATCTGGTTTGAGTTCCGTTTTAAGTTTCGGATCTGGAACTCAATCCGAAACATTAACGGATCTTGTTCGAGATCCGTTTTGAGTTTCGAATCTAAAACTAAAGCCGGATTAATGACGGATCTTGTTCGAGTTCCGTTTTGAGTTCCGTGATGAAATAATTGAGTAGTTGAACAGCCCTTGGACTACACCAGTTGTTGTTGTTGAAAAAATGAATGGTTCGACGAACTTCTGTGTCGAAAATGAACGATTTGACTTAAAAGGACAGTTATACCCATTGCCACAAATTTAAGACACAATCAGCGTATCAGGAGTCAACATTTTCAGTACGTTAGTTCTTAAAATAGGGTATTGGCAAGAAATAATTCGAACATGTGCTACAGGAAATGGTTTGCACTAAGTTGCAGTAATGTCCTTTAAACGATATTTGAACGATTAATAAAACTAGTTCTCAAATCGAAAATTTTCCAAATTCCGGAATAACATGATGTTTTCCAAATTGTAAGATTTACGCCATAAATCGAAAATTTCCAAAACAGTTTCCAGAACATGACATAAACAGGCATATCAACCGGTAAAGCTGTACCGGATTAAAGTTAAGCGCATCAAAATGTAGCCTTTTCCAAAAGAGATAGAGGAAATGGGTCACATAGTATCAAATAAATGAGTACGAACTGATCCCAAGAAGCGAGCAGCCATTGCAGAGTGGCCTGCGCTAAAGAGTGTTCATGAGTTGCATATAGTCTTGGATTTTGCTTGTACTATTGACGGTTTGTCCCCAAATTCACAGATGTACCACGGAGCTTTTATCGGTTAATCGAAAAAAACTTTCATAAATACCTGCGTGTGAGTAACAGTTCCTTCTTCGAACAGACCATGCTGCCCCTAAATGGCTTTTGCAATTCAAGGAATCGTAGGATGACCGCTCTATGCACATCTCCACAGCCTATATTTGACTACTTTCAAACACAGCATTTGACACTTTTGGAATATTCAGTAAATCAGAGAAATGCTTTTTTAAAGTCTCGAGTACAGCTTCGATAACAGCTCATAACACTGAGGTTTTCATCCTGGTACCGAATGGCGATAGACCTAGGTCTTAAGGTATAGTGTCATCCGGTAACTATTTTAAACAAGCCACGAGAACTGCGCTCATTACTAAGTTGTTTTCTTAAGACATCAGATTTCCACCATTTACCCTTTTTCTGTTCACAAATTCTAATGACCGTTCTTCTAGAAAAGATCGCTCTGTTTGTTCGTGCGATTGTAAAACATGTTCGCGCTTCTTTACTGGCTATATTCTGTTGCTCGACAGCAAGACGGCACTGCTCATCAAACCAAACATTATTGGGTATAATTTTTACTATACCTAGAATCGCCTGGGCAGCACTGACAACCGAAGTTTTCAATACCTCCATATGGATCATTCACATCGTCAAAATGGGGATTGGTTTCCATAATGCTACTGCTAACAAGATTCTGATATTATGCTTCCTCATCTTCGTTTATCAGACTTTCGTAGTTGTTTTCCTGCGATTCATGACTTGTACGAAAACTGCCTTCTTAGCTTTGCAGTGATCAATTGATGATCACTGATTACAAATTTGGCAGCCAACTGATAAAATCTCACATCTTCGATGACCCGAGAACTTTCCTTAGGAAATACCACATGATCAATGATTGGTATCACATAATTGGTATGAATCCCATCAAATCATTCAAATTGTTGTAAAAGGAGGCTTTATTTTTAGGTTGGCTTACATCAGTGGGCGCATGAACACAAATGATTTCCAGGCTGGCTAGTTGCATGTGTAAATGTAGTTTACACATACGAATTTTAACTACTTTGGAATTTAAAACTTTACCACCTTGGGCCCAAGAATAAAGCTAACATCAAGATTGCTGAGGTCATCTACACTGTGAATAAATATCCTTGGGACACATAATCTCTATTTTTGGTCATCGAGGTTCTTGGCGAGCAACGAGTTCCAAGCGATACTCTTTCTAGGCTGGTATAGTACCATCAAACGAGCCTGGTTTTCTTAGCGACGGTATGTTTCAAGTATATCGATCCTAAACTGCGTGCCCACATAATATAAATACACATAGTACTACCATGATATGTTAGCTCAATGGCGTGCTAAATGTCGCTAGTTGTATCGTTTTAAAATAATCAAAATATTTTTATATGTATAATCGCCTAAATGTCATATATGTATCCTAAATTTTGACGATATACTATCAACCCGCCATCTAGAACATCAATGAGTAAACTGATTTTTTCTTATGAGAGTACTACTATATGTATTTATATTATGGTGTCCGTTAACATAAGCGAAGATCGGTTTGAAGTTTGACGGTATCCATATTTCCTTTTGTTGATATTATTAACAGTAAGTTTTTTTACGGATGCGGGTAGTCAGCTCAGTGATCCTTTGTTTTAGTCGCCCCTACGACAAGCCAAGGATGATGTGGTAGAATTCTAAGGACATAATGCTCGTTAGAAGACTTTTACGAAGTATGAAAGTATCCCATGTTAATACCTTTTACTGATTAGTCTTGACCCATGCTCAGACAGAAGATTAAAAACAAAAAAATATTTTATAATAACCACACTGTATTTAGTATTATTTTTCAGCAACAGTACTGTGACGATGTGAGTACATAATATATTATAGTTGTTAGAAGAAAGTTTATTAAGTCTCAAACGAAGCTGGATAATAATTATAATAAATTCTTTTCGAGTAACTTGGATATACGGGTGTGGACTATATATGATGCTTTTTTGGTGGATTTCATACATATGTATGTCCTTTGTATATCGACCCAACATCAAAATCCCATAAATATTGTAAACATTTTGTGCATTGCCTAAATAATTTATGAACGTATATCTATGTACAAAAAAGCTAGCTCGATTCGTGTATAGTTGCAGCAAACTAAATTATGTTTGCATGTACACACTTTAAATTCCGTTGGCGAAATTGTAAAATGCTTTTTAGTATGACATAAACAGTTTGTATGTCTCTATGTGCTAGTCTTAAACTTGGACTTTCCCCAAATTTCAATTTAAATCTTAAGTGAAAATGTAAATCGAATAATTTTCATATAAATAACTTCACCAGGGCTAAAAAATAAAAAAATAAAAATTGAAATGATAAATTTATGGGATTACAGTGGAAAATGGAGGAAAAATTCGTTTTTATAGTCCTCGCATGAATTTTCTAGGATGTATATCCTTTCTTCGTTTTGCAGTTTTTTTCAAATTTATTTTTAGATTTAGAGAATCTTTATCGTTGGTTGGGAATGTAATGACTTTTTTTTTTTTTTGTTGGTTGATACTTTCACGTTTTCATATAAATGTATTAGCTGTGCGATATGAAATGCTGTACATGTATAGCTTTTCTAAAGCTTTATGGAATTTTGGAATTATAAATGTTTTAAGCTTTAGCTTTAAAGAACTATTTTATAACATGTTATTATAGTTTACCTAAAGGTGGGACATTCACCTGCATCGTTAAGACACATAGTAGCATATGTCACTATAATCTATGCAAGTAATTTTAAAAACCACTCAAGAACATATCTTTGCCAAGTTTGGATCTATGTGGAGCCTTGTTTCTTACCAAAATTATTTCTGGCACATTGTGGTGCTCTCGAAATTAAGGTTATCAATATATTTGCTTGGTCTGACTCTAACATTATGCTAAGTGCCTTAATATATGTATGAAAACCAAGGTCATCGATCTAAAACTCGATTGTAAAATGACCACCACTAGTTTTTCTCATTACATTTAACCGATTCACCAGTCAACGAGGACTTTCAAAATAAATAATGCGACAGCCACTCAAATTTTAAAGGAGCACAAAATTCGGGATGAACAGATTCTTTAAAAATTCAACGGTATATTACTTCCTGGAGCACTTTTTTTCGAGGGATTATGGGAGGCTGGCATTAAATCAACCAAAAACCAACTAAAAAAGGAAATTGGCAGTGTTGCATTAACGTTCGAGGTAATTTCGACCTTTTATGCCAAATAGAGGCCATCCTGAACTCTAGACCTCAAATTTCTCCAAAGGAGGATTCAAATGATCTAGAAATACTCATTCTGAGTCATTTTTTGTTTAGATCTGCAATACAAAAAAGGCAAATCGAGTATCTTCCCACCCTTCAGCTACGGCAAAATGGCAAAAAACCTTAGAAAATATTCAAATCACACCAGCTCTAAAGTGACCAAGTTGGCAGATTATTTTATTACATTCTAGAAGCGTTTGAAAATTAAGACTCATCACATAGAAATGAAGAGTATTAAAATAATTTTGTCCAATCACTTTAACATATTTATATTGAGCTACAATAGCAAAAAATATATACCATACCACAGAGGTAAAAAATGGAAGTTAGATGGGATTTGCCATACTCTAAAAATTATTTTTGTTACTGACTCAACGTGGATCAGAATTATACCGCTTGACAATTAAAAATTTTATCATTTCATGATGGAAGTTTTAAGAAATTAATTTAACAAAGACAAAAGTCGATTGGAAGGCCAATAATATATACCATTACCATTATCATTAAAATGTATGAAATTCAACAAAAGCCAAGCATATCAATTTACCATTCAACTTAAATGATTGCGCAACATCTTGCAGATAGGACTATTTTATTCATATAAACATAATCATGCCTTTTTATGTTTATTACCATATAATCTTTATAGCATTTTAAATAAAATTTGACGGGACTATAAAATATTACCTCTCTCTCTCATTTCGGCTGAATTGTTTATTTTTCCATGATCAACATAAAATTTAACTCATCCTTATAAAATAATATCAAATTGTAGGTAAACAAAATGTACATAAATAATAGCTTTAGGACAAATATTAAATTATTTTATAAGTGCGATTCTATTTGCTTCGGGACCACAGTACACCTAACGATTTCACAGTTTAGTTTCACAGTTTAGTTTTAACGATTTCACAGTTTAATTTACCTAGCCGGCTACTATACCGCAGCAAGGCCTCTAATGGAAGAATTCTGCTAACGCCATCGGGGTGCGGATCCTAATGGTGTCGTTATAATGACACTATTGGGACTCGCACCTTGATCCGTTACAGTGGCGCCCAAACACATGGCTAATTTACCTTTCTGTTCCCATCCTAATCCCGTAATTTTTTATTTTTGTCCGCGTTTATGATTATATTTATTTTCAGTTATGATTACATTTTTTTTAAATTTTATTTACATTTATTTTTTTTTTAGCTAACCCATGCGCGCATTTGCATCCGTATTCTATATACGTTGAATCAAATGTTTGGCACGCATGGGTTAGCTATTACGTATCTCGGTTTTATTTTCAAATCAAATTTTTTTTTTTCAACTTTTGTTTTAGCTTTTCAGTTATTTTTTTTGTAGTTAACCCATGCGCGCATTTGTATCCATATATTATATATGTTTTGAATTAAATGTTTGACACGCATGGGTTAACTATAACTTTTCTCGGTTTTTTTTCTCCAATTTAATTTTGCATTCACAGTCTTTTTTTTCAGTTATCAATTTTTTTTTGTTGTTATTTTAGAATCCGGATTTTTTTTCAAATTTATTTTCGTTTATTTTTATTATTTTTAATTAACCCATTCGCGCATTTGTATCCATATAATATGTATGTTTTGAATCAAATGTTTGGCACGCATGGGTTAATTAATCAGTTTTGCGTTATTATTTTTTTTTTTGTTTTCAATTATTTTGATTAGTTTTTTTTTGATTTTAGTTTATTTTATGATTTTTGTTTATTTCCTTTGAGCACCAATTCGTGTTTATTCCAGCGCTGTTGCTGTTTTTGATTTGACACGAATTGGTGCCACATCCTTTCTGGGAGCAATGGAGCTGCGAACGGCCACTATTTCCACCGTGAGTGTTTTGATTTTAGTTGGGGTTCGTAGGTTCATTGTTCTCAGAAGTTCCTTTTTCCTACCTTCCATTTTTTTTAATGTGTGGGCGGTTTGTCCTCGACGTCGATCATGGAGCACTACTGCTTCCGCCATGGAGCGTTGATTTCAGAGTGTCTCCTGATCGATGTCGGGCATGACCCACTCACATGTTAATTTCCGCCTTCTCCATTTCCTTTTTATTAACGAGCATTGCGGGTAGTTTCAACGTCGGTCAAGGAGCACTGCTGCTTCGGCCATGGTGCTTTGACTTCAGAGTGTCTCCTGATCGACGTCGATATACGATCCGCATGTTTGTTAATTCCTTTCATATCTTTCCTTTTAATTGGTCCTTTTCCTTAAATGGCGAGAGTTTGATTGTTTCACTTGTCAAGCTCGGCCAAATTAAGCAACCGCACAGTGGTCATCACATCACTTTAATTATATAAGAATATTTTTTTTGATTTAAATTTGTTTTTGCCTGGCTGTGTGAGACTTCTCAGGGTGTGAGTCGTCCCCACGATGTAACGAGCGACCCTTTTGGTGCTCGTTCCGTGGGCACAAAATATGTTAATGTGTGCACCCCAGATTTTTTTTAAATTTTGTTTGTCTAAATTATTTAAAAAAAAAAAAAAAAAAAAATTATTTTCTTTTATGTTTGTATACTTGCTCATTGCCCCTACTTTGTTTGTTTACAAATTAAGTAACGGGGTAATGAGTAGGTATATAAAGCCCTGTGTTATGTAATTCGAGATCAGTCATTATAAAAAAAAAAAATAAAAATAAAAAAAAATTGTAAATTAAATTAATTTTTTTTGTGAAATAAAATCAATTGTGAGATTCATTATAAAAAAAAAACTCACAAGTAAACGTGTTCAAAACAATCGACAAGCATTTTTTTTTTTTTGAATTATATTGCAACATAGTGAGGTGGAATTATTATAAAGCAATGTCGTTGCTACCATTATTATTAAAACTCGTCGACGATCCATCAGAAGATGCATTTGGTTATGGATTGCATCTACAACAATTGCATTATCCTCGCATACAAAGCCAACCCACCTTGATGAATTCAAGTTTGTGGCCACGAATTTACAATCGTCTATGGGCAGCACCACAACGGAACGAGCGTAATCAAGCCTCCAAAAAAAAAAAAAAATAGAAAAATCTAACATTGGGAAAGATGGTTTCCAAGTTTGTATGGACGTACCACATTTACAACCAAACGAAATTACAGTAAACACCGTTGATAATACCGTCAATGCGTTACAAGATAAACATGAGGAGAAAAAGAATGATCATAATCATATAGATCAGCTTGTACAACAACAATAACGGAGAAAACAAAATTTAGTTAAGTTTATAATTTTTTTGTATTATATTTATTATTATCATATTTTTGTGTGTGTGTGTGTGTCAAATTAGTGTTAGTTAAGATTTGTGTTTTGTCGTTATTTAGTTAAGATTTGTGTTTTGTCGTTATTTACTTAAAATTTGTGTTTTGTCGTTTATTTAAGTACGATTTGTGTTTAGTTAAGTTATTTAAGATTTTATTGTATTCTCCTTTTATTTTGTCTTTTCTCAAATTCGTTTTGGTTCTATTTTTCTTTCCATTTATTTATTTAACTTATTAAAGACATTGTGATAAATTGAAAAATAATTTTTTTGTTGTAATTTTGTGATTTTCTTAACGTGATGTGATGGTTGCAAGTCCGGTTGCGTGCCGACTTGTTCAAGTGAACCCCGCCTTCCCGTCTTTCTCTCCCTGCGGTTATCCAAGCTCCCATTATGCCTTGCACACCCCACCCCTATCTGCTCCTGAGCTCTAGCCGGCTACTATACCGCAGCAAGGCCTCTACTGGAAGAATTCTGCTAACGCTATCGGGGTGCGGATCCTAATGGTGTCGTTATAATGACACTATTGGGACTTGCACCTTGATCCGTTACACAACCTAACACCGTTGCCAGTCAAACCTGTTATTATTCCGGCTACATGGTAACTATACTTTATATTTTATTGTTTTCTTTAAGGTTATTTCAAGGTCAAACTAAACTTCAACAAATGATGAAATCGTTTTCCAAGAAAAATTGAAAACCTCAAAACAATTCAGTGGATTTTATATTGAAATAACAAATGCACCACAAAAAACTACCCAACATCATAACAAATTTGGAAAAGCATTTTAAAATTTGTTTTGCATTTTTTTTAATAACTAAAATAAAGTTATTCACTACAAACATTTTTAAATATCAAAATATTTTTAATATGGTCGATTTAAAAGCGTTGAAGTGGTATCAAAGACTATTTTAATGTTTTGTTTAAAACGATAATTTAAAGATTATAATTTGTGAATTTATTTGAAAAGAGTGAAAAGCATCTTTTCATTTATTTTTATATTGAAGTCTTACGTCATTTGTGTTATGACAGTTAGTCATAACTGACCCCTTTTCGTAAAATAATGTCAAAAATTAATTTGACATTATTTTACGAAATGGGTCGCCTTAAGGCGGCCGCACGTGCGCAGCGCATGTCAACCGCATACTAACCAATCAAATCAACACATTTAAACCATGTGGCACGATTTACCAAACAAATCACTCAAAAAAATAAAAATAAAATAAAAAACAAAAAATTATAAAGAATAAAAAGTAAAAACAAAGTAAAAACGATTATAACAGTAAAAATTTGGTTTTTAATATTATAATTTTTTTGTTTTTATTTTTTTTGTTCCGCAAACGAGTGATTGATTGGTAAATCTTGACACATGGTTTAGATGAGTTGATTTGATTGGTTGCTATGCGGTTGATATGTGCCGCGCACGTACCGTACACGTGCAGCCGCCTGTACAATTGAACAAAAATGGAAAATATTTAAAACTTATTTTCAAATAAGAAAATAAACATTTTTGCCAAAAGATCATCTTTACCGACAAAGCTTATTTTCACCTCAGAAGCTACGTCAACAAGCAAAATTGTTGCATTTGAGGTTAAAAAAATCCACACGTATCATTGGAGAAGCCGATGCATCAAAAAAAAAAAGTATCGGCTGTAACAGAGTTGTCAGTTGGCCTCCATACAGCTACAATTTGACTCCATTAGACTTTTGCGGGGTCTTTAAAGATAAGTGTTAGTACTTACCATACGTTAAAATAAAACAAACCGCTCTAAAAAATATTCATTCGTCATTGAATTTAAAGCCAAATTAAATTGCAAACTTTATATGGGCCACATTTTCTTTGTTTATATTTTAATTATTAATTATAATATTTTAATTATAATTAATTTTAGTAAGTTATTGGTGGTCTTTTAACATTTGATCTTGAAAGGCAAGTGGGCGGTTTTTCAGATGTCTCTTTCTGGGATCTTCCAGTTTCTCAATATGATTATTTTTGTTCTTATAAGTTTGTTGATGGTGCGTTGAATACCACCACGTGAGCCCCACTTTATCCATTATTTCAGATTCCACTTTTGTTAAAATCGATCATTTTAGAAGAAACCCGCTTTTTGATCAAACCCGTCATTGTCAAAATCCATCTTACTTAAAATCCGTACCCAATTTTGGCAAAACCCACTTTTGCCAAAATCATTTATTTACAATATCAACCTTTCCTAAATCCCATAAATGCTTTCTCAACCAGGGTCTCGAACCCCAAAAATTTTGGGTTCAGGTACAGGTTCGTGTTCTAGTTTGGGTTCAAAAAAAATCTAGCTTATTTAGTTTGTTTATTTAAAAAAAATCAATCACACGTACAAATAAATTATTTTAAGAATTTTAATTCAATTGGATATGCTGTGGCGCTAAAATTAATTTGAGGGCAGAAAATTCCGTTCCACACAGACCAGTGTTGCTAGTAAGGTAAGCACAATCTGAGCAACCTCGTATAATATTGGGGGGTTCCATAGAGATTTTTTTTCTCAAGAACTCCAAAAGAGATTTTTTTTCTCAAGAACTCTTTGGGATAAGTTTGATTAGTGTTTTTTATAATAAAATTATCGCAGTCTGCGTTGTCATTTTTTTCGCTTTCTGTACTGCCAACTGTTTTCTTCGATTTTCAAGATTTCTTCCAACACGTGCGGCTATTTATTTGATAAGCTAGAGAATATTTTAGAAACATCCATATTTTCTTCAACTGCTTAAATGATTTTAAATTTATTGCATTTTAATTTTTATTTTTAATTTTTGAAAGGAAAAATTAATTTGAACTCGAACCCGAATTTTGATTTGGTTTAGTTTCGGGTTTGGGTTCCTAAAATTATGAAAAAATCTCTGAACTGGAATGGGTTTAAGTTCGGGTTTGGGTTCAGTTCGAAAACCTGATCTCAACCAATCTTATTACAATTAAAAATAAATGTACATCAGGTCAATACAAGTTCAAAGTTTTATTAAATAATAATTTAAAGAAGATAATTAAATTTTATAAGGTATAAACCGAATCAGAGCGACAACGACGAGCGTCAACGCCTGTCAAATTAAAATACACTAAAAGCATAGTATGCTAACAGAAACATCGACGGTAGCGACGACGATTTTTTCGTTGAAATAAATTTAGAGTCTATTTCTAATTTTGTCGCCGGTGAAAACATGTTGCCAACTGTTTCTTTTTTTTTTAAGTTGCCTTTTTAATAAAGTGCGTATTAAGCAGCCATGTTTTAATTTTTTTATTGTTATTTGTATATCGCGGTACGCTGACGCTTTTGTTTGTTCTGTTAACTACAGCGATATCGCTGGCGAAATATATATTTATTCGTTGACGCTCGTCGTTGACGCTCTGGTTCTGTTTATACCAATACTCAATTTTACTAATAAATTCTCTTTTTTTATTGATCCTTTTAATCTTTTTTTAGTCGTTGGGAAATTCTGTTTGACTGCGTCAAAAGCCGTCCAAAATGTGGGGAGGTATTGTGGATTTTTAGATTTACGTAAATTTTTTTAAACCAGTTAGCAAACTTTTTCGAGTCAATGTTATTAAAGCTGTTATAAAGCTCTGAAAAGACTACCTCATCTGCTGGAACAAAATTCAAACATTTAAGCATTTTCATTTGGAGGGTGAATGTTTCATCATTGCCGTATTTCCTACTTAGTAAAAACTTTTGTATGCGGCGCCAAATTATCTGCCTAAAGTGAAAAAAGCAGCCCCTATTTTCTCCATCCGGGAAAAACTCTTTCGTAGGCCCAAAAATCACTTTTTCAATATCAGTTGTTATTCGTTTGGGATTTAAACAAATTTTATGATCACAAGCAACCCGAAATATCTTATAAAATACTTTTTTATATGCAACATTTAGTTTAGAGCTCATGAGGCAGTACAGCAAAGGTACGGTTGTGTCATTAATTCTCCCGTGATTTGTAAATAATTGATGTATAATTGGTGGCATAACTGCAAAAATACTGCCCATCAACCAAAAATCCGCCTTGCCTAACAGCTCAATACTGGCCACAGTTCTTATTATAATAATATAATTTTCATTAAATTGTTTTTCATTATTTATTTCGAATGCGAATGTTTACCTGCTGTTCTTTTAACCATGAGTCTGCCATTTACTGTTTCAGTGACCATTCGGGCTTTGCAATTCTCTGTTTTTCTTTTAGCGCATTCCCATCTAATAGTTTCATTGCTTTGACCAAAATTTATAGAAGATGTAACCATCCACATTCAATTTTTGATTTCCTTTATTACTTATAGAAATTACCAAATTCATTTTCAAATTCATTTGCAATTTATGTATTTATGAAATTAAATGTTTTAATGTTTAGATATGTTTTTGATGCAAGCAACTATTTTTATTTTAGCAAGCAACAACTTTTGTTTTAAAACTAAAGAAAAAACAAAGAAAAAGTTTTATTTATATTGCAAAAATTGTTTTTCAACGCACATGAGATTGATTGAAAACAGTATTCGTTTCCTTATTTTCACTGAATTCATTGATAAATTTGAACGAATTCCAGTGGATTCGTTGATAATTCAGGAAAAAAGAATAAAATTACCAAGTGGTTTTTATTTGAAGGTGCGTTACCACAAACTAAATTACATTTTTTATTATCTGTAGATAATTACGGCAGTATTACTGTTAAAAATTGTAACTTAATTACTTAAATCCAATTCATGCTTTAATAGAAAATATAATCAACCTAGGCTTAAACTCATAAATTTTGTATTAAAAATACTACGTGTACATAGTATGTGCAAAGCAACACAATAAAGTACATTCACTAATTCAAGCAAAGTTCGTTAGATTCGCAAAACAAATTCACAATTTTCAACCAATTCAATACCCACCATTCGGTGAAAATGTCGCAAAAATTTCACAGGCCATTATTTTATTTTATTTTAGTTGGCCGTGATATCAAAACAATTGATTATTTTCGGAAACATTGCAAAAATATTTTATCACACCACATGCGGATTTTTTTATGCTTTATAGCACTAACAATTGACTCTTGTTCCATGATATAATATAACGATGTGCTAACTCGTATACTTGGGGAACAAAAAACAAATTTTGGCTACTATAAAATAACTTGGGATGACATTATTAAAGATTACCATTTCTCCGTTGAGTTTTTAAGATTATTAAATGTCAGTTGCATATCGCCACATAAGTTAGCATTGAAGGTAAACAGAAACCTTTGTTTTATTCATTAGAAGCTTAAATAATTTTTTTGAAAGCATTAATTAATGGCACAAGATTGCATAGCAAAGCTTAATGCATTGAAATGCTAATGATTGCGAAATTTTAAACGCGTATAAATTAGACTTGTATATTTATATATATATATATATATATATATATATATATATATATATATATATATATATATATATATATATATATATATATATGTATATATATATATATATATATATAAATATATATATATATATATATATATATATATATATATATATTTATATATATATATTTATATATATATATATATATATATATATATATATATATATATATATAAATATATATATATATATATATATATATATATATATATATATATATATATATATATAATATATATATATATATATATATATATATATATATATATATATATATATATATATATATATATATATATATATATATATATATATATATATATATATATATATATATATATATATATATATATATATATATATATATATATATATATATATATATATATATATATATATATATATATATATATATATAGTCGCAACATTTACATAGCAAACTGTCCCGTCATCGAATCTCGTTTGTCACCATTATGAAAGATGTAATTGAAATGTTCACAAGTTTTATTAGGATGGATGGCCGAATTATGGACTTGGAAACGATATTTGCACTGCGTTTATGTGGTAGATGACGGTCGACGGTACGGCTCTGTGCCCAGGTGCTATAATATTTTATATACATTTTTGTCAATTTTTTTGGTCAATTTGCTGTTGATTAAGGTATCAGTTATCGCAATCAAACCACTAACACACTTTTTATGTACTATTTTATCCAAATAGTCATCTTCGTTCCATCATTGTATGCTGTGTAGGCGCCAATACCTTTGATTCTCGTACCGCGTTCTAGTACATTACTAGAACCCTCATGTGAATTCTCTACCGTTTGAGCTAACCTGAAACGTTTATCTTTGCCGTACATGTTGGCCCACATATTCATGTAATTGAATATTAGTTAATGTTACCGTTTCTATCTGTTGGTGATTATCAGAGGTCTCCACTAAAATGGGAATACAACGATAACACTCATTTTGAATTAATAATACATACAGTCCTAATGTTCCATGATTTTATTGCTTACCCTGCCCAAAGAGCACACGATTTGAAAAACAGATGCGGTTGTGATAGTGTCCTCAGGTGGGCATCTATTGACAATCAAACTCAAGCTTATTACGAATGGGGGCTATATTGAGCTTATTGGATCTTGGTTAATGAAATACTAAACTATCTGAGCGCTTCCTCTGGACAAGATGGAGGCTATAATTGATTATTTTTTGGAACAATACTGAGAACCGTGTTGGTGTTTTATATCGTCATTCCGTTACCTTTACGATAGTTGTATTTCACTGTGCCATTTTGTTAACCGAAATATGTTGCTTGTTCTTTCTTGTTTAGGATTCAGTGGCTGCTCGTAGTAAACCATGAATAGCATATAGGTTTATAATAATACATAGAACTTTTTCGGTTTATTTTTTTTTAAGTTATACATTTTAGTTTTATAATTGACCTTGAACCTTCAAATATACGTCATATAATCAGTCTAATCATTAAACCACCATTCCATAATTCTCAACATTAAAAAAAAAATTAATTTTAAACCAAATTCAAATAAAAAGCTCGATATTAAATAACACTGTAATCCATAGATATAAAAATGACCTTTGTGTATTTATTAAAGCTGAAAAAATATAAAAAAAAAAAAAAAACAAGGAAAAAAAAGTTTCAATGAAAATAAAAAGCTTTGCCAAAATACTGTGACATTTATTTACATATTATTTGCATATTGTGCACATCGTATTTAATGTCCTTTGGGGATTTTTTTTTGTGTATTTTGTTTTTCCGTTCAATTTTTTCAAGTTGGGTTTGGGCTTTTTTTTTATGTTTGGTATTTTAATGTTTTGGAATGAAACTGATATATTATTTTGTGAAAATGTTACTTTTTATATTTGCTGTATCGTATTGAAAAAGGAAATCGTAAAGTATATCAATCAGGTGAAAAGATCTTAAATTTAGTCTAGAGCTTTTGCAGGCTAGTAAATACCATAGTGACACAATTAAATATTAAACTCAATTATGGCTGATCATCAAACATACGAGTATATAGTAAAAAATCGATTATCGTATTTACCTGCTCCATCACAATTTAGTGTTAACGATATAACATTTTATGTGTCCAACGATACAATTTTATATGGTTTTTGGTATTCGTTGTAGCTGATTGCATACTTTGTTCGTTGTTATAAAATTTGCTAACAATATCGATTATAAAATAAACTTTTTTTTAACAGTTTTTGTAATCTACAACGTACATAATGCATAAAGTTGGCAAGCTCATGATAGCACAACATTATATGTAAAACATAAATACACATATATTTATGAGCTTAAGTTTAATGTAATGTGCAGATTAAAATAATTTAATTTAATTTTATGCTGACAGTTATTTGATGTGTACGTATAATAGTGTCAAATAATCAACATGAATTGTAATTTGCACGTGAAATATAGGAATTATAAAACTGAATCTATGCCTTACTTCAGGCAGTTCAAAATTACAATTAAACTAGTTAATAGATGCTAAAAGATATTGACTAATGATAATCCAGGAATGGATTATGGATCTATCGGCTGATGAATCTATTAGTCTGTCTTGCCTAATGTGATCGAATATGCTATCGAGGTTAGGAGTTCTTTCAATTTCACTGCTGCTCTGTTAGGTTTATTAATTACCTCTGTTCAAAAATTCTCAAAAATGATGGTTAACCTTTCAACATTAGGGATTATGTAGCCCAATTAAAAGTTTAAAATTCTTAAAAACTAATGACAGTTAGCTTATCAATATTAGCAAATATTTAGGAAAAATAAAAAGTTTCCAAAATTCTCAAAAGCTCATGCTGGTTACCCTGTTAAAAGTGAGAAATATTTAGCCAGAATAAAAAGATTCCAAAATTCGCAAAAACTCATGATGGCCTTTCAAAATTGGGAAATATTTAGGCAAACCAAAATGTTTGCAAAATTCGCAAAAGCTCATGATGGTTAGCCCATCAAAAGTGGGAAATATTTAGGCACATTAAAAAATTTCAAAATTTCCATAATTTTCAAAAACTCATGATGGTTACCCTGTCAAAATTGTAAAATATTTAGGCCAATTAAAAATTTTCCAAAATTTGCAAAAACTCATGGTGGTTAGCCTATCAAAATTGAGAAATATCAAGCCAAATTAAAAGTTTCCAAAATTCTCAAATGCTCATAATGGTTCGATTATCAAAATTAGGAAATATTTAGGCCAATTAAAAAGTTATCAAAATTCGTAAAAGCTCATAATGATTACCCTTTTAAATATGGGAAATATTTAGGCAAATTAAAAAGTTTCCAAAATTCTCCAAAACTCATGATGATTAGCCTATCAAAAGTGAGAAACATTTAGGAAAATTAGAAAATTTTCAAAATTCTTCAAAATTCATGGCGGTTAGCCTGTCAAAATTGGGAAATATTTAGGCAAATTAAAAAGTTTCTAAAATTTCCGAAATTCTCAAAAGCTCATGATGGTTAGCCTATCAAAATTGGAAAATATTTAGGCAAATTAAAAAATTTTCAAATTTCTCCAAAACTCATGGTGGTTAGCCTATCAAAATTGGGAAATATCAAGCCAAATTAAAAAGTTTCCAAAATTCCCAAAACCGCATGTTGATTAGCTTATCAAAATTGGGAAATATTTAGGCAAATTAAAAAATTTCCAAAATTCTCAAAAGCTCATGATAGTTACTCTGTTAAAAGTGAGAAATATTTAGGCAGATTAAAAAGTTTCCAGAATTCTCAAAAACTCATGATGCCTAATCAAAATTGAGAAATATTTAGGCAAACCAAAAATTTTCAAAACTCGCAAAAGCTCATGATGGTTAGCCTATCAAAAGTGGGAAATATTTAGGCAAATTAAAAAGCTTTCAAAATTCTCATGTTCTCAAGATGGTTACCCTGTCAAAAGTGGGAAATATTTAGGAAGATTAAAAAGTTTCCATATTCTCAAAAACTCATTATGGTTAAGCCCATCAAAAGTGGTAAATATTTAGGCCAATTAAAGCATTTTTCAAAATTCGCAAAAAATCATGATGACCTTTCCAAACCAAAAAGTTTTCAAAATTCGCAAAAGCTCGTGATGGTTAGCCTATCAAAATTGGGAAATATTTAGACAAATTAAAAAAATTTCAAAACTCTTCAA
This sequence comes from Tipula confusa, assembly GCA_963556175.1. Taxonomy (NCBI): domain Eukaryota; kingdom Metazoa; phylum Arthropoda; class Insecta; order Diptera; family Tipulidae; genus Tipula; species Tipula confusa. The sequence goes on along the minus strand of OY744475.1, from coordinate 47,653,492 downwards.
AACTCATGGTGGTTAGCCTATCAAAATTGGGACAAATCAAGCCAAATTAAAAGTTTTCAAAATTCTCAAAAGCTCATGATGGTTAGCCTATGAAAATAGGAAAATATTTAGGCAAATTATACATCTCCATAGTCTGTATTATTGACAACTATCAAATACATCGTATGACACTTGTTGAACTTTAAGTAAATCAAATGAACGTGAGCCTTCCACCATTCACGTTTTTCCGTCTACAAATTCGCTTGTCGATTTTCCTAGCAAGGACAACTTTGTCCTTCGTGCGATTGTAAAAGTTATTTGCGTTTCTTTATAAGCTATATTCTGTTAATCAACAGCAAGATGACACTCCTCATCAAACCAATCATTTATGAGTTTAATTTTTAACATACCTTCAGTTGCCTGAGCAGCACCGATAACCGAAATATTTAATACATCCCATAGAACGTTCACATCAACAGAACTGTAGTTGGTTTCCATAATGCTATACTGCTAACTCTGATATTGTGCTATCTCATATTTGTTTATCATACCTTCATAGTTAAACTTTAAGTTTCGTTTTCGTGTGAATCTTGACCTGTACGAAAACTGCTATCTGAACTTTTCAGTGTGCTAACGTCGTTCTTTGATATATGAATACCATAGGATCATTCAAATTCTTGCAAGATAAGTTAACCTTTGGATTGGCTTACGTAAGTGGCCACATGAACACAAACAATTGGCAGGTTGGCTATTCACATGCGTAAATTTAGTTAACACATTCGATTATCAACTGTTTTGAAATCCTATTCATCCTTTCTTCCCTGGGACCCAAGGAGAAAACCAAAACAAGATTGTCGATTGGGATATATGGTTTCCACTTTTTAGCAATCGAGTTTCCTGGAGAGCAACCAAGCAATACTCTTTAATGGCTGATATACAGTGCCATCAAACTCACTTGGTTTTCTTAGCGACTACACGTTCCATGTACCGATCCTAAAATGCATGTCCTTTAACATAAGTGGAGATTTGGTTAAATTTTAGCATAATTCTTTAACAATGTTTTTTTTACAGATGCAAAGCGATCTGATCAGCACAGCAATCCTACCTTTTTTTAGTCGCCTCCTACGACAAGCCAAGGCTTTGCGGGAATGCTAAGTATTACATGCTCGTTTAGAAATTATGAGGCATGGAAGTGGGTGCCTTCCCTTCCAACCACAGAGGTTTGATTGGTTAGCATGTACTATATTATCCCTTGTTTTACCAAAAGCAATATTTAGCTACTAAGGTAAAGGAATCTGGCATGATTTACTTTAATAACTGTCTTTCTGTGCACGTTAGACAATAAAACCAACACTGCATAAAACATAATAATAAACACTGATCTGTCCGATAAATCCAACATACATGGATGTATATCATATAGATATAAAAGCTCATAAAAATTTGTAATAAAACTTTCTATCCAAACATTTTCTGCTATGCTAGGATTTTATCAGTGTGTATCCAATGTATATATGGTGGATTCTTTGTTTACGTTGTTATCTATATCCAAATGCTAATATCTTTCGAAATTATCCATATTTAAATTTATTTTTATTGCTATTTAAATCTTATTTTATTGCCGAACGTATGATGTTTAATGAAATTTGACTACATGATTCCAGCATGAATTAGATCATCGCTTTTATTACCAATTTACAATTACGAGACAAAAATGACAAAAATTGTAAATTGCATTTATTGGCCAATAATAACAGTTATTATACTATTCTATATATGACTTTCGTTGGTAATACCATTACAACTTTTAAAACTATTCCATACATACATCTTGAGATTTGGTACGTGTTTACTTTGCACGTAACAAAAAAAAATGGTAAAAAAGCTCAAAATTTTTGTCGTCGAAATATTAAAAAGTTTCATTTTTATCTGTATTTAAACACTGTAAGAAAAGTTTTTTTTTTTGGGAAAACTAAACTTTAAATTGTTGTTTATATGGGAAAATTGGATAATTTTAACGTTACATTATAACTTTTAGATAATTCCCAGTATTAATGACAAAAAATTATCTCTGCAGCTTAGAGTATCACGTATAGGCATAATCATGTTCATATTGTATATATCTATAAGAACTAAAACTAATATTATCTCTGTATATTCGTGTGCATATGTAGCAAAGTTTTTGATAAACTTTTTCGAAACTTTAAAGTAAAATAAAATTGTCTATATCAGGGTTTTGTAATCGTTTTTTGTTTTCAAAATTTGCATTGGTTTGGTTTAAGTCTTATCAATATATATTCGTATCTTAGCTACTCTGAATTGCACGAGGTTTATGATAAGGTACATTTCGTATTTCACGTTGAAGTGAAATAATTTTTGCCATCTCAGTTTGCTTTCGGTGGTTTGTTTACTTTTGATATGATGGTAGAAGAATTTAAAGTTATTATGATTAATGGTAACGTGTTATTAGTAGTCTTTATAATTACTCTTACTTGCTTTACCGTAGAAAGCGATTAATCACCTACAAAGGTTGAATCAATGAGCTGATAACCTGCATGTTTTAAAAAGAAAATTCTAATAATTTCAACAAAAGCAAATAAAGACTTATGGCACAGAAAAAATAATATATATTATTAATTTTATATTAATTTTTTCTGTGCTTATGGTCTCCAAAAAACTCGATGGCTCAAAAGTATATATGATGGTTGTGCTTTCTAAAATTGGACGTTTATTTACAGTAGTGATGGCCTCAATAATCGACACGTGAACCAATATATTCCCAAATTGCACTACCATAATCATTAATCGTTAATCTGAAACGGCTGCGATCGGTGCGTTCCGTTTCGTTATGCAATAAATGTACAAAAAAGGAAAAAAAATAGTTTTTTTTGAGGTTTTTTTTTTTGCAAGTATGGGGGGGAACAGATGATAGATAAAGAAAAAAAGAGATAAAAAGGGAAATGAGGAAAGATCGGGAAGAGGGATGGAATTAAGCATTTTAAGAAAAAAGAAGTTTTTAGAAAGAGAATAAAGACAAAACAAAATTTTGAAAAATGAAAAAAAATTCTAGTTTTTATTAAGAATTAAAAATAAGTTTAAAATAAAAATGGTGAATTGAAAACCCAAATATATTTATGGGACTATGTTATTTTCTAAGAGTAATTAAGTGAATTGTGATATATAATAGCTGTAAATTGTGTGATTGAACTTTTAAATTATTCCCGAGTCGAATTTAAAATCATACCTAAGAAAAAGAGATACCACGTGTTTTTCTTTAAAGAGTGGATTATCCGCAACTGATGGAAAAAAAAAAAATATATATATATATATATATATATATATATATATATATATATATATATATATATATATATTTATATATATATATATATATATATATATATATATATATATATATATATATATATATATATATATATATATATATATATATATATATATATATATATATATATATATATATATATATATATATATATATATATATATATATATATGTATATATATATATATATATATGTATATATATATATATTTATATATTTATATATATATATATATATATATATATATAATATATAAATATATATATATATATATATATATACATATATATATATATATATATATATATATATATATATATATATATATATATATATATATATATATATATATATATATATATATATATATATATATATATATATATATATATATATATATATATATATATATATATAAATATATATATATGTATATATATATATATATAATAAGACAGCACATCAACATCAGCGACAGCGACAACAACAACAGTTCTCACCGGGAAAATATTTTTATTGTAAACTAATTTTTAAGGTTTGTGTTGGTGTTGGGGTGGTGGTAAGTTTATTTTAGTAGCATACATTTTTTTTTTTGTTGATAATTATTTTTTTTTTGAATATGATACAATATAATATTATATTATAAAATATTATATTTTATTTTTTTTTTTCTTAACTATTTATAATTGTACGTTTTGTTTCCTCTTGATTTTTTGATTAAATAATTTGTTTTTGAATTTAAATGCAATTAGTTCAAGTTATTTTCACGTGGTTAAGAAAATCGAGATGAAAGTTTAATTGAATCAATTAAAGGTAAGTTCAGGGCGTCTGCGTTTCCCTAAAAATCCTAAGCGGTCTAGCAAAGTTCATCCATGCATCAATACCCCCACAAACACTCCTTCGAATTCTAGCCGGCAAAAACGACCGCTTTGATGTCTCTGGATGGATAAAATTTTTTTTTCGAATAACGAGATCATATATTTTTTTATTTGAACACCTCTCACATCTCTCGAAACCGTTATAAATCTTAACAAATTGGCAACGATCGGAAAAATGCAATAACCTAATAAGCATTAACTGACAAAATAATAAAAATTTCCGTTCAAAAGCTTTAAAATGTTTTGGAACATCTTTTGTCGGATTCAAAAATGAGGCGAACGAAAAAAGTTGTTTCTTCTAAAGCTTTTCATGCGAAATTTTCATATGATTTTACCAAAACGAAATTAGAAATGAAGATTTTCGTTTTTGTTTTCGTCAAGTGGTACTCAGTTCAATGATAAAAAAGTAAGTTTTTCTCTATGAATCAGAGATGGCGCACAAAATCCTCCAAATCAATTTTCGATGTTTTAAACATACTTTTCGCGTGAAATTATGATTTTTCATTGTTTAAGAAAAATAAATTGCCATTGTGTCCATATTTGTTTAATTTTTTTCTGTGTGACATTATGGATAATATTTTTATTTTGTGCGCTTCGAAAAAACTTGTCTATTTCACTAGAAAAGAAGTGTAATTTTGGAGACCGCGTAAAATGTTCTTTTCGTTTTGATATGAGTACTAAGCTTAACGTCTTAAGCCTAGTACTCAGTTCAAATTGAAATGAAATTTTAACGCGGTCTCCAAAAATCTATTTATTTTCTTGTGAAATAGAAATGAAATTTTTTGGAGAATTATTTTTTTTGACATATGACTATGGAGACATTAATTTTAGTTTGATTTTGTCAAGCTGTAATCAAGTGGTTTTAAGTGTGTTCTGAAATTTAAAAGTTAATTTATTGTTGAATTTTAAATATGTCCAGTACCAGTAGTTCGTCTAGTGAAGATGATACTATTATTATTGCCACTACCGGGATTTTGCTTATGGCATTAATAAAGAGAAGAAACCGCCTTCGTCGTGAGCGTCACTTTTACATAAACCTATACATAATGGAGCGACAAACCAAAGGACGATTTTCTGTTTTTGTAAGTGTATATAAGAGTTATAAATAATTAAATTAGGTTATTAGTTAATTATTTGTGTGAATTATTTTTTAGTTTGATGATATGAAATATGGCAGTTATTAAAAAAAATTCCATATGACTCCAAATAAATTTTAAAACAAAACCTAAAGATGGGATCAGTCCGAAAGAAAAGTGATCGTTTAAGAGTAAGTATAATTTGTCACGTACTATTGATTTTTAATTTTTTTTTTCTAAAAATTTAAATTATAGATATTAAGCAAGTGGCTCAATGCAGCGAAATATGGCATCCATTTACCGCATGAGCAAACAACATATGGGTGTTATAATTGATGAAGTATGCAGCGCGATTTGCAATAATTTGGCTTTAGAAGACTTAAGTCGAGAAAGTTTTATTGAAATCACCAACGAATATAATATAAAATGGAATTTTCCGAACTGTGTTGGTGCTATCGATGGCAAACATGTAGCTATTAGATGTCCGAAAAATGCTGGAAGTGTGTTCTACAATTATAAAGTGAGTATTAAACATTATCTCTTTAATCGCAGAGTTCATTATTTTTGTTTTTATATTGTTTGCTAGGTCCGTAGTATTATTTTAATGGCTGCAGTTGACGCAAACTACAAGTTTATTCATCTTGATATTGGCGCATATGGCAGCGAAGGTGATTTTGGAGTATTTACAAGCAGTAAATTTGGCCAAGCAACTCTGCAAAATACGTTGCCGTTGCCCGAAAACCTTTCAGTCGGGAATGCAACTTTTTTTCCATTAAAAAGCGAGCAGCAAGTAGAAAACGAAGTTCAAAAAATTTTAAATGATATACAACAATCAGCCTAGGAAAATATCCCAACAATTAAATATAAAATAAAAGGAAACAACTACCCTAAAGAAATTAGTGAACTCTTGGCAGAAAAAAGAAGAGCGAGAAGAATATGGCAGCAAACACGAGCTCCTCAATATAAAACTAAATTAAACAATTTAACCCAACAGTTAAGAAGGGAAATCCAAAAAGTAAAAGATGAGTCAATCAGTCTAAAAAAACTAACTAATGATAGCAGGACTGATTATTCACTTTGGAAAGCAACCAAAAAAATTAAAAGACCAATAAGAATAGAAGGGAAAAATATGCTTGAAATAACGAAGATAAAGTGCAATGTTTTGCGGAGCACCTCTAAAAAATAATTCCAACCACATGCTGAAGAAATTCTATTGACTTCTCCAAAAGAAGTCATGCATGAGATAAAATTCAAAATGAATTCGAAAAAAGCTCCTGGTTATGATCTTATTACTATACAGAAATTTTAAAAGAACTACCAAGGAAGGCCCTAGTTAAGCTTACTTATCTTATCAATGCAGCATTTAGAATCAAATTTGTGCCCAGTTTGTGGAAAATTGCAGAAGTAATAATGATATCAAAACCTGGAAAACCACAATACGAAACTTCATCTTATAGACCAATTTCGTTGTTGCCAGTTATGTCTAAACTCTTTGAGAAAATACTGATTAAAAGATTCAATCCGATAATCGAAAGGAATAACTTAATCCCAAATCATCAGTTTGGATTTCGTCGTCAACACTCAACAAGTATACAGAGTAATCAATGTAATTGAGAAAGCACTTGAAGAGAAAAATGTCTGCTCCACGATATTTTTAGACGTGGCGCAAGCTTTTGACAAGGTTTGGCATGAAGGACTTAATCATAAGTTAAGAAACCTCTTACCAATGCAATTCGCTAAAATACTGGAATCATACTTGAAAGATAGATTCTTTAGAATTAAATTTGCTGAAACTTATTCTGAATTAAAAGAAATAAAAGCAGGTGTACCGCAGGGTAGTGTATTAGGACCGCTTTTATATTTACTATACACGTATGATCTACCTGAATTAGAAAACAACAAAGTGGCGACTTTTGCTGATGACACTGCGATCCTAGCTGTTGGAAAAAGCAACGAAGAATCAACACAAAAAAATACAATTAGCTATCTCCGAAGTATATAAATGGACTTAAAGATGACGAACTAAGCTAAATGATACTAAATCAGTTCACATAAATTTTACCAACAAATGAGTTAAACATCTACCTGTTTCAATAAATCGAGAAATAATACCATATGCGAACACAGCTAAGTATCAAGGCATGACCCTGGATGCTAAACTTAGATGGAAGGTCCACATCAAAAAGAAAAATGAAAAACTAAAACTAAAATATAAAAAAATGCATTGGCTGATATGCAGACACTCTTCTCTATCATCATACAATAAGCTGCTACTTTATAAGCAAATACTGAAACCAATATGGACTTATGGTATTGAACTCTGGGGTTGTACAAAACCCAGTAACGTCAATATCGTACAAATGTTTCAGAACAGGCTACTAAGGAACATCGTCGATGCACCATGGTACATCAGGAATAGTGATATACATAGAGACCTTAAAGTGGACCTCGTTTCAATTGAAATTAAATAAAATGCAAGGAAACACGAAGAAAGACTTCAGCAACATGTGAATATAGATTTCAGCTATTAACCAACACCAATATTATACGCAGATTGAAAAAAAACAAACCCTTTGAACTGGTTTAATTGTTAATGCAAACAGCGACTTGCTGATTTAAATCCACAATAACGATGTGGTATAAACAACAACTTACCAGAAACTGTGAAACGCCAATGGGTGGTCACAGATATAATTATCTTAGTAAATTAAGTCAGAAACAAATTGCTCATTAGTCCAGGAGATTAGATTGTAATAAAATAAAATAAATAAAGCCAATTTATTTAAAAAAAAAAAAAAAACATTTGTGGTTCAAAAACAAATTTGGTTCAATTTTCGTCTTTGCTTACTATGTAATTCGTGATCTGATTTGGATCACTTTTCGTCAAGAAATGCAGCTATTGTTTGCACTTGAATTTAATTTTTAATTGACAATGTATAGTCTTTCACGGTAATTTTTGGAATGGCTCCCTCCATCTTCGATGGTTGGTTGATAAGAGCGAGAATGTCTATTTTTACAGCAAATTATGTTTTATAATTATTTAGTTTTACTTATGTCTACTAGGGGCGTCACTGTTTAAGCCAATAATAATTAAACGAACGCATTTACATTGAGCAAAAAAGCATTACTAATTTGTTTCAACTACTAGATAATAGATGGCAGTGAAGTTATAAATGTTATTCTAATTAAAGGCGCATTTGATTGGACTGAATATGCTGAATAACTGAATACATACTGAGCGTGTTCACTGTTAGCCATTTGACATAACAAAGTGGTATATTTTTGACATACTTTACCCCTTCTAATTTCACTTCGGTATAAAAATATACCGATTATTTTTGTGCACTAGTGAACGCATTTTTTTTTGGTTGACATATATTTTTGTCAAAATCGTATTTTAAATGTCAATTCACGTTCGACATAAATACTTTTCTGATTTATACAAAGTTTTAATGAATTAAAACTATTAAAAATCTATTAAATTAAGTATTGTGGCTAGCGGTTACTATCTATAATCTCTCGACAAAATGACAGTTTTAAATCAATGAATTAATGTGCTGTTATAAGTTGAACACACTGAATAACCAATATTAACCTAACTTTTACCTGTTTCTGCATGAGCTTTCTAGTCTCTCACAATAAAAAATATCTATTGGAAAACACAATGAAAACTTGTACAAAAGTTAAACTAAGCAACGTGGTACTTCCAATTGAAAGCACAAAATCCATGCAAACAAGTATTTATCCACTTCAAACGTGACCTGCATTTCAAATTATTTTATATTAAATAAAATGTTCGCCAATAAACTGATACCAAAAGCTTTTGCTTTTATTACGTACTTTAAAATTAACTTTAAAAGTAAGCATAAAAAAAAGTTGAAAACATAAAACTACATAACAGTAAATTAATTGTTAACAACAAAGATGAAAAACTTAATGAGCTGATAAGAAGAAAAACTATTAAAGAAAATTGTTTGTCGTACTCAAAATATAAAGTTAGGTCCAATTATATATATTAAAGGTGATGGCTTTGTTTTATACCAAACTGACTTTGTTGTATACACTGGCCACGTACGACCAAAGTAATTTTGGATTTTTAAGCCGAATAAAGGACGGATCAATGTCCATTTTTAATCAAATAAAAATATATCGAAAGAGGTACAATTTGTTACATAATTTTTCTAGTCTTCACTACCTGGTACATACGATAAACGAACAAATGTACTACATAAAAAGCACTTACATTGTTTTCATTTTGGGGAAAAAATCTCTCTTTAAATTTACTATAAAAAAAAAATGATTTATATGACTTTAATGGAAATCCCAATTTTTTTATTTTATCTTTTTTATGGAAAGTAAATTTTCTTATTTTCCCAACTACTTTACGATATATTCACTTATACAACCACAACATAAACATTATATAATATACTTGTCTACTGTAACCATGTAAATTTTCTATTTTCACCGTATATTATGTATAATATATATAATGATGTACTTTAGAATGCATTGCAAGTATATTATGGAAATTTTACTCCAAGCTCATAAATTACCTAACTAGAATAACATGAATTTTCAATTTAACCCTATAGAAGTAAAAACGTTTTTTTTTGGATTTTTGTGGGTTGTAATATTTTATATGGAAGGTTGCTAGCGCACCGTTTTCAATCCATAATTTAGTTTGTTTCAATATTAAACTTATAAGGTCTGGTGTAAATCCGCACGATACCATATAATCCGATATATCACAAAAACTAATACTCTGATTAAAAATAATCACAAGTTCTACTATTACTTTGCTCGAACACGAGAATCACAACTTAGTTAGACACTGCTACAGTTTCTCAAGTTTGAGTAAGGTTGGAAGATGTTACAACCAAATGTGATAAGGAATCTGAAGAAAAGTTGGAAGAACTTTAATTTCATCGTACTCCCAAGACCAAAAAAATAGTCTAATACGTGCAACACAGGCAATGTAATCATTAAACTTCTCTGACTATCTTCCAAAGTTAAGGCATTAGATAAACCTTGTCCACGTCTATTTTTACATAGGCTGTATTGTAAACTTGATTACGGAACGAAATAAAAAAGGTTTGAAGCTGCTCCTATATGGACAAGAATGCGACTTTGTTAAGTATTTCCAATTTTTCCGCTAGTCCATCTTTCAATCTCCCATCTAGTTTTCAAAAGTGCTATTTCCGATATCCACAAAAACTATTTCAATATCGAGCCACAAGTACTAGTCGAGCTACAGTTTGAAAACAATTTTAGCCAATCAATGGACGGAAATTAGCAATCCCAGTCTAGTGCTATTGTTTGCGATGTCGCCTTGTCAAACCTTTATGGATTGACTTTTTTGGATCATTCTATATAACTTAACCAATCCGTATCCGCACTCATACCTAATCATATATCAATATGTATATTTGTAAGTTTTGAAACTAAAGCTACTTATTTGAAATATATCGAAGACTTATCATCTCCTAGGATTAATATTTACTGGGAAAGTAAAGCAGATATGAAGGCCGATGCGATTAATTTTTTCACGGATGGCTCGAGGATGGATGGTATTGCTGGCTGTGGGGTTTTCTGCGAATTAAATTTAAAACTCTCTTTTCATTGCAATTAATGAGGCCATAGATTGGATGAAGTATAATGTAATATCTGTAAGAGATATTGGCATTTTTACGGACAGTCAGGCTGCAATTAAGGTCCTACAATCAGGCTTTCTCACGTCGAAAGTAGCCCGAAATTGTCTCTCATCTCTTAACGAGATGGCTGAACAGTTCAAAATCCATTTTACATGGGTGCCATGACATTTCAACATAACGGGAAATATTAAAGCCGATGGACTCGCTAGACTGAGTACCTCGTGTCGCTTATTACTAAGTAAGGCTGGGGTACCACTTTCTACGTGTAAGCTACTTCTTAAGAAATAAGCATATAAAATCATAAATGAAAGATGGTCAAAGCATAATGCATGCTCCATTACTCAGCAGATTGGGCCTATACTCGACTTAGTCAAGTCTAACCAACTAATATCTATGAAGCGTTGTAGCATTGGTAAAATTGTGGATGTCATCACTGGACACTGTCTCATTGGTAAGCATGCAAGTAGACTTGGTGTCCTCTCTCATAATTACTGTCGTGGTTGCATGGATAAAGAGGAGGGGGAAACTATTCTCCACTATCTCTGCACTAGTCCTAGCCTGCCTCAGTACAGGCTTAAGTTTCAAGAACCTCGTATCCTGTGTGATCTCACGGACCTCAGTTGAGTGAGTATTAGGCATATTCATCGCTTCGTCAAAAGCTCGTATTGGTTTCAGTAGTGAGAGGTGGTAAGAAAATTCGTTGTGGTAGGGCTACGGACCTAACCCCACCTAACCTAGGTATATTTTAAACACGATAGTCGCGTCTAAACGAATCTTTAAACCAATCCTAAGCTCACAATTTCAGTACTATATTTGAACTCTGAACAAAAACGTAATCGCATTAAACTGAAGAGAAATCAGTATTTTGCATACCTCTTCTGTCATTTCCTTCTTTGCCAGTTTCTCTAAGCTTTACCAACATGAAAGTGGTTTTATCTATAGCAATGGCTATTAAATGGTTTGCCTTTTAACAAAATTTGTTGACGTGTATAATTATGCGGTCAAAAATATATATCTGGTTGAAAGATACGAAAAAAATGTATTCCACCAGCTTCTTAAATTAATCCCAATTGGTTCCAATATTGCTAAAAATGATTTATATCAAAAAATTTTCACTTCAGATAAGACGACACACAATAAAAAAAAACGTTAGTCGAATACAGCAAAAAACCAACCACACAAAAAATTACGGTCTTCTATGGAGATAAGAAATATCGATTTGCAGTATTTGCAAATTCGCACAGTTAAAATCAATTAAAGTATGAATGTCATGGATAGCAATAATAGAGATATTCCGATTCGACCAAAACTAATAGCTTTCGGAATCTGTATACACATATCGATATTATGTATAGTTTTACAGCTAAACCCGTAATCCGTAAATGTATACAAAGAGCATATGCATAAAATTTTTTTTTTTTACAATTTTTTTTTTTGTTTAAATGAATGGGAAATGGAACGAAAATTGGAATAGTTCTATACACATTTTGCCATCATATCAACCGTGAAAATCTAATTTTGCAGATCAATGAAAATGAAAAGATGGCAAAAAAGCGATATGCTCTCACATATTAACATAGTATTGTGTAATTGCACCATACATTGGAGTTTGGGTATTGTACAATGTATACATATTGGGTATTCGTTTTTTAAAAAAAGGTTTTTTGCCCCGATATTTAAACAGTTTTAGCATGTTACGTCATAGGAAATTGTAGTTTTCTTGAATAGTTATACATTTTTAATGCCACCAAACCGGAGATAAAATAAGCTGATGAATAGGAAAAATATCATCAAAATACTAAAAGTTCGGTTTTACATGCTGTTCTGTACCACAATATCATTTTGGTATATTATACTATAGACAAGCACAATTTCATAAGGTAAGTTCATCGTCAAATAAACTAAGAGCAGAAATATTTGTGGCAACCTGCCACGCAGCGCTATTAAACTCATACGAGGCGTTTGTTACGGCGCGCACCGAGACTAATTTTACATTTTATTAGTCAACTGCGTATCGAAGATCCATGGCTCAGGCGACTCACAAGATTTTAGAGGTATAATTTTGCAGAAAATTGGAAAAATGGTCTTTGCTGAAATTTCAGCAAACAGTGCAGCTATCTAACCATTTTGAGCTTTTTTTTATGGTTGTATGAAACATGACAACACCTCAGTGTAAGAGATATGTGGAGAATAAGCCATGTAATCGTTGAAAAACTAAAAAATATCGTTTGCACTAAAATGAATCAGGATGACCAGGCAAGCAAAACCGGCTCGAATGGAACAGTTTGAATATAAAATGTTAGAATTAGACCTTGTTGTGTCCCTTCGAAGTTTTTTAATATTAAAGTTAACTCGATCATACTCATAATTCTGGTACGAACTCTTTTCTCGTATTTTTGAGCTTTGTTTAACTGTATCATCTCTTTTCTCAATCGCTCTTGTTCACTATTGATGACATTGTGAGGTTCGAATCGTGTTTTACCAATTTGATCACGTTGTCTATTATCGACGTTTGATATTTTATTAACGCCATTAGACGATTCTTATACTGACTTGCCTTGCGCTGAGTGAGGATTCCAAATATGTCTCCTAAAATAACAACTGTCGAATCTCCCAGACCTCGTTTATGTTGACGTCTTTCCTTATTGATTGATTGTAAGAGTTCATTGTCTGCTATTAACTTGCTAAATTGTCACTAATAGTCGTTGTAAAATTATATCGCAGCTTAAGTCAAATGTTGGTGAGCGACTATAGGTAAATAATTACAGGCTGCTCTTAATTTTAGTTGCGCATGCTCAAAAGCCTTTATTTCTTCCCAATAGCTCATAATGTTGTTATAGATAACTAAAGTCCATGTCATGGCTACCACTTTGGGTTTGCCTAGATTTTCAAAATATATGCCTATCGAGTGATTAAAAGGGGTAATATGAACCTGGCCTTACGCGTACTCCAGTATGCAGCAAATTGATAGTACCACTAATGCAAGATCAGTTACTTTAGATACATTCTTTGCTTGTCTGTGAGGCTGCTTTCGTCTACATTTCGTCTACATTTTGTGGGGTTGATATATATTGAATAAAAGTTGTATCTTTTTAACAGTGTTGGGACAGGGTCATCCTTCTTGTTAATGTGATTCTTTGGCTCACTTGTTATGGGTAGGTGGCATATTTTAGTGATATTACTTTTAAACGAGTTGTTTTTGTATTTATGTTTTACTACTCTAACAAGGCCAACCTGTCCTGGATTTAGCTTAATGACTTAATAAAGGATTACTAGTTCTCCTAATTGGATGATCCGTATGCCATTTTCTCTAAAACCCTTAACAGGTTTTGGTCTGCAAGTTCCATCTTGTAACGGTGTGAATACTCTTCATATCAGGTTGAGGCGTTGATATGATCACTTTTCCTATCAGGAAGTGTGCCGTACCTAAAAATCCGTCATCATCTGAGTCATTTAGAAAGAGGCTAATGGCTTAAAGTTTAAACATGCCTTTATTTGATCCAGAAGTGTTGACAGCTTCTCAAAGGTTAATGTATGAGCTCCAATTACTTTTACTCTGGCTTCCGATTCTCCTCCAAAGTGAGTACTTCCCGGCGTTACAAAATGTCACTCAGTTCTGAACTAAGCTGTTTTACCCTTAATTATCGCCTCTTGTTCTTTTGCCTGCCTTTGGAGTTGTTTATCTGCTCCAACGAAATTTGTGCCGCAATCACTAAATATTTTCCGATAATAAAATATAATAATTGTCTTGTTATAAAGACAAGTCAATTATATCCACCGTCCTAAGAATCAACAAGATGACCAGATGAAGCAACCAAAAAATCAACAGAATTACCCAAACCAACAAAATTATTAATCAGCATTGAAACGCGAGAATTCTGAATTTACCACGAAAAAAACAGAAGATTTACCACCTAGAAACCGAAAATGAAGAAGACCTATATAAGGATATAATCAGGTTATTAACGAAATGTCAGACGTGGACATAGGCGATCAAAAAGAAGAACAGGAGAGTGGAAAGACCGAGCTAGATGAGCTTATGGGCGCCTTTCTAGCGTACCTTACTTAGAATACACAACTATAGAGATATAAAAATTGGTCAAATTTCACATCGATACCGGAGTAAATAAAAATTTCATCAGATCGGAGTTAGCTAAAACCCAATGCCGACTAACTACCCATTGAATATAAAATCAGCAAGTGGAAGCATACCAACTAAGGAAAAAATCGTTGGACCATTTTTTGGGTTTATCGGAAAACACAAAACATTGGAATTTTTCATTTTACCAGGACTTCAATCATTTGATGGAATTATTGGAGACAATACTCTAAAAGAATTAGGAGCGATAATCGAAAGGAAAAATAACCCACTAATTCTAACATCAAACATATGGATACCATTAAAGGAAAAACAGTCATCACACGTCAATAATCTAGAAGTTCGAGACGATCATCTCTCACAGGGATCTAAGTATTACTGAATAGATAATATCCCTCTCATCCTTTAAATCATGTGTTTGCTTCATAACAACACTATAAAACTTATATGAGTACAACAACCAGCTGGTAACAGTTAAGCAAGGATCCGGACGAATGATAAATGGAAAATTCAAGATCGTTCATATCATCAATCTAACTATTTTTGAAGGCATGGTTGAAAGGATCTTATCCGAGATCAATCATTTTTAAACCTCAGCTGACTCATCAAGTTGAACAACTAATTCAACTTGATGAGTCAGACAATCACACTACTAATTTCAAGAACTAAAGGGTCAAAATACACGGGGTAAACGATCAATCAACTAGATAGGAACGGCATGGAAATGGATAACAGGTACACCAGATGCCACCAATTGGGACCAGATGCTGTGGGAACACAGCAAATTTTGTTCAATAAACCAACAAATATCAAAGAAGACATGAAAGAAATAATTAGAGCTACGTAATTGACAAAAAGCAAGATAATCAACACAAACCTAATGAACAAAACGGATATCCGATGACTCGTTTCAGAAATTGAAACGCTCCCGTATGCAAATGAGACAGAGGTAATTGAATAAGAAGAACCAATGATACTATATGTAATATCTATATTCCAAAAACAAGCAAACAGGACTATAACCATATCCTTAATAGATCAATAATCAAACAAAATAAACAGGTTCACTTAGAATTAAAAACCAATTCAACAAAAACAAATAATTGAGACACTGAACGACAACACAATCTACCTGTAGTACGTTTTAATCGAAAAATGTTTAATTTCAATTTTTATGGTGAATTTTTATATAATTCACTAATTCAATATGTCAATACGGAGTATGAAAATACAAAGTATTTATCACAATTTTTGTAGTTTGTTCGAATTTGGATAAAGAATTAATATAAAAAATTTTATTATCACATTAAAGAAAGTTTTACTTCTTTTCTGAAATAATTTTTATTTTTAAATATAAAACAAGAAGTATTGTTTTTATTAAAACAAGGTTCCCTATTTCGTTTTATTAAAATTAAAACGAGAATATTTTAGTAAGAGGTCTTTTAGTGTGCACCAGATCAACAGATCTAGGAACGAACGTGGCTAGTTTAGAGTAACATTCCTAAAACTGAAGGAGGTTGATCTGGGCCAATTCTTTATACATACTAGAATGACAAAAGAATTATTCTGTATGCTACTGCAGTTGGTCCGGCCATCGATGCAAACTACCGGAAAAGTGAGGTTAAACACCGAGTTTTGTTTGGCTTTCACATTATTGTAAGTTAAATTTGACAGTTTTAACCAACAATAGATTGTATTTATTTCAAATTATTTCTAGATACCTATCACAAGGCGCTTCTATCCAAAGCTTAGCTTGGAGCTGGAAGAAGGAAAGGAAACGGCACACCTTCACCAATATTGACGTAGGTACATATGGATCACAAAGTGCTGGGTGTAATGTATACTTTATTTATAGAAATAATTAAATAATCATAAAAAAAAATAATAATTGTATCTTTGGGCATCTTCAATATCAGTGAACTCGGGAAACAAATTTGCAATAATTTCCAATTCCACCTGCTAAAGTTTTGTCCAGCACTACCACAAGACTAAATAATTTTTACGTGGCTGATGCAACTTTTACTTTAAGTAAAAGTTTGATGAAACCGTTCCCAAGAAATGGTTTATCTAGTGACAAGGAGGTATTTAATAAAAGATTATCTCGAGCACGTCGAGTAATCGAGAACGCGTTTGGTATCCTTGTAAGCAGATGGCGAATATTATTAACGACGCTACATATGTTTCCGGGTAATGCTGAAAAAGTTGTGTTAAGTAAGCACTTCATAATTTTTTACGTCTCAGTACGGACATCTACTTCCCTACTAATTTTGTAGATTGGGAGAATTCATCGTATACAATTTACGAAGGACAATGGCGTAGTGAAGTAAGCCGAATCTAAGGATCGATACCTCCATCTCAAAGCATTCACATGTTGGTAGACCAACATTAGAAATGCGCAATAAGTTATGTGCGTTTTTGAATAATGAAAACAGATTGCCGTGGATGTCATAAAATTATACAAATTTATATAAAATATAAAATACACAAATATTTTATAATTTTATTTTATACTGTACAACTTCTTTTCTATTTTAATATTTAACATTCACATTACTCATATATTTAAATTAATAAACATATAAAAACACTACATATTTTAGAAAGATTTATAACACGGTTTCAAAATAATTTTATCACAAGCGTCAAAATCAAGTAAAAACAGTCTCAAATAAAATTGTTTTGGTCTTGTTTTCTCTATTTTACAGCGGTTATTCTTTTTCCTCTTCACATTTTTAAATTTCAATTTTTATGGTGAATTTTTATATAATTCACTATTTCAATATGTCAATACGGAGTATGAAAATACAAAGTATTTTTTTTAAGTTTGGATCAGTGCTGTCGTTTTGAAATTTCTATGAGGAGTACTTTCCACATTTGCAGGGGAGTATTTTGTGTCAAAAGGGAGTACGCATACAAAATATTGACAAAAAGTTACAGAAGTCACATAAAGAAGAAGTTTGATTTTCAATTTCCCCAATTAACATAATACCTATAAGTTTCAATACAAAAAAAAAAATTAAAAAATTATTTAAAGCGTAGTAAATATTTATTATTATTAATACATATAATGTTTATTGTTAAATTAAAGACTTTATTAAAAAAAAATAGTTTAACTAATAATTAAAGAATATCACATTCCATGTGTTTACGTTATCACAAAATAATTACATATTATTAATAAACTACATTGAAAAATAATAAATTATTTATTATCATTCCATTCAAATTTTAGTGTCTTGTTTTGCAGTTGAAAACCAAAAAAAATTATTTAAAATTATATAAATAGTATCACATTCTATGTGTTTACGAGATTACAAGATTAATATTTACTAGTATACTTTATCTAAGCATATTTAATTAATATATAGTATATAATCAATAATTAGTAATTGCTTAGGTTTAAATTATTTTTTATACTTCATTAACAAATTTTTGAATGGAATCCATTTAGTTGCGTCACTTCTTTTCAATATCTCCTTTGCCATAAGGATTGAATTAACCGTACATGTCAATAAAGAGTTCCTTTGTTTATTTTTTATCAAAGCTACTTGCGAAAATACACGTTCCGCCGTTGCACTACTGTGCGGTAAACTTATGATCGTTCCAATAAAATTTATTAAATTTGGATACATCTTATCACCCAGTGCATTTTTTAAATTGAAAATTTCGGTCCAAAACTCTTCAAACTCTAAATTGCAGTTAACGTACTCCTGATGCAAAAATAGCCTCCATTCTTCATCCAATTGTTCTATCAGGTCTTCTTCAATGAGGTTAGGAAATCGTTTAATTAGCTGTGTGAGAGTAGGAACCTTTTGTTTTTGATTTAGGGCTTGTACAGCAACCAACACCTCATCCTCAAAATTGATTCGTTTCTTAATTTGTCTACAGATTTCTTTATAATATTCCCGGCAGTTATGTTTCAAGCTTTGTATTGCATTAGTCGATAATGTATCTTGTTTGATTAATAAATCAGCTTTGGCCCCGATATATATTTGATCGTATTCTAGTAAGTTTTCGTCATTTGAAAAATTTATTGAACCTAATAAGCTATCAGAAATAAAATTAGGTTTAATGAAATTCGACAGAATAGTTTTATAATACGATTTTATTGTTGGCAATAACAAATGAATTCTAGGTCCCTCCGACTGGTATTCAATATTTATTTTATTTGTAATATTTAAGATATATGCCAAATAATGTAAATAAACTTTATTCTCATCGTTCATTTCATTGGAAATATTTTGTACCAAATTCGAATCGGCTTCAAATTCATTAATTAAAAAGTAATGTTTTAATGGAACCCATTGTTCTAATATTCGTAAGACCACTTTTTCAAAAGAAAGCCACCTGGTCGAAGCACTTCTTAAAATTTTATGATTATTAACATTAAAATACTCCTGAAATTGTTGATATTCGGTTTGACGTTTTGGACTATGTGAAAAAAATGCATATATATTTTTTGCTAAAATTTCGATTTTTTGAGGAACCATTTTAGCTGCCGCCGATGAACATAAATGTAACGAATGGCAAATACATCCTGTTACATATAATTCTGGATTGCTTTGCTGTAATAGGGTTTTTACGCCGCTCTTATTGCCCATCATGACCGATGCATTATCTGCAGCAAAGCCTACTAGATTTTTTATTGGTATTCTGATGGATTCGAAGTAATTTAAAATTTTTTCATGTATACTTTTAGCATCACAGTTATCTAATTGAATGAGACCCAAAAATTTATCTGACACCTTACCAATGGCATAATCGAAAAATCTAACGACTAATACTAAACATTTTTTTGTGCTGATATCGGTTGTTTCGTCGATAATTAAAGAAAATTTTTGTTTACGTAAAATCTTCGCAGTATTTTCCAAGCCCTCTTCTAAAATTAATGTGTTCGTTGTTTCGGTTGCCTTTGTTTTACCACATTTAATATCTTTAACTACACTCGAATCCGAAGCAATAGATTTAATTAATTGAATCAAAGGTGTTATTAAAACGAAAGGTAAATTATGTTCCAAGAGGAACATGATAATTTTTAACTCTGCCGATTTAACTTGCGTTAGTTTTTTATTAAATAATTCGACCGCGTTTATTTGAAAAATTTCTGGCTGTGATTTTAACGCATTTATTGTTGCCTGGTGCATGTCGGTATTTTCATGCCTTTTCAAATGTCCAGTATTATTAGTAAGCATTTTGTGATAAAATTTGCAATAGGGTTTCTCCATCCCTTTTGCATCAAGCTTTTTTTCAACCCAACTAAACCTCGTGGCCCAAATTGGCCTATATAGTTGTTTTCGAGTTTTTGATTTTTTGTTTGGTGGACTACAATCTATGTGACTGTGGTCACTTACATTTGCAATATCTACTTCATGTACTTCAGTTATATTCAAGTTAACAGAGTTTTGTACACATTCCAAATTTAAGTCAAGTTTTGAAACTTTTGATATAACTGGAATGGGATTTATATTGTAGTTTAAACAAAATTTAAAAGCAGTAAACTTTCCTGTAAAAATGAATTATTTATAACACTTGAATATACACATTTAGCTTACCTGGTATATATTCTGGTACAGGTTGTCGAGATTTTTTGGTTGGCGGTGGCGATATTGTGGCACGAGAAATGGCGGTAGATGTTGGCTTTGTATTATTTAAATCATCCTTTCCGTCTTTTTTACATCGAATTAAAAAGCTTTTAAGAAAATCCAATAAGTATATAGGTAAATACAACCAAAAACTATTTATCTTCTTACCGTTCCATTTTAAAATTATTTTTGAGATTCTTTTCTAATTTATCTAACTAAGAACTATAACTATCCCACAATATTATAGTATACACAAGACACAACCTTCTCTAAAAAATGTACTCTAAAAATGAAACATCTACTAACTGGAAACAACAATTATTACACTTTACAACTTTAAAAAAATGTGGCGTTGGTTCGCTTCAATTCCGCGCAGCGTTGTGATTTAATATGAATATAATACAATTTCACAACAAACCCTATAACCACGAAAATTATACCTATAATCAAATAAATATATGGTAATGGTATAATAAAAACATAGAATAAACAAAAATACATGATTCAAAGCAAAATATGTCATATTTTTAGTTATAGTCGTAGGGGAGTACAAAATGAATCAGAGGAGTACGGGCATACGGATGAGATAAAAGGAGTACAAATGGACCGATCGTTCTCAACTCGACAGCACTGGTTTGGATGAAAAATTTCGCACTCCTAATTTTTCTTAATTTTACAGCTAAAATTGAACGAAGCTTCAATGTTTTGTAAGTAAAGTTTACCAGCGAGTTTCTAAGAATCTGTAGCGAAACCTTACGGAATTGAACGAAGAGATTTTTTAAAGAAAATTTGTCAGTGCGACCACCGATCTGTAACGCAATACACGAATTACAATAAACTTTAACCTAAAAAAGTTCAAATTTATTTGTGAAGTGTGTGTACAAAGCGAAAATAAATTTTATTATTTTCCGGCAATATAATATTTTATCACATTACACAACTAATAATATATTTTATTATGTATTTAAAAAGTAAATATAATAATAGATACAATATTAAAATTTAAACAATTGAATATTTACATACCAATAACCAATCTAAAACTATTAACTACACATAATTGTTTGACATTTCTTTCAGTTTGTGTGGTAATTTTCGCTCGTTACAGAATTGTTACGTGACAGTTCAAATTTAACGAAACTGAACGAAACTTTCTTAAAGAGACGCTGGTCATTAACATAAATTTTCCTATTGTCGCATTCTTACGGAAATTTCTTACAGACTCGCTGGTTGATGCTTTAATTTAATTTTTTCATGGTTACATTGCGGTTACATCGCATGCCTAATTTTTTTTAAGTTAGGTTTGTAAATTTTTTTAATTTATATATGGTTACCACTTTATTAGTTCGAAACCAAAGCTACTGAAACTAAGCATTTTTCAAACATTTATATATATATATATATATATATATATATATATATATATATATATATATATATATATATATATATATTATATATATATATATATATATATATTTATATATATATATATATATATATATATATATATATATATATGTATATATATATATATATGTATATATATATATATATATATATATATATATATATATATATATATATATATATATGTATATATATATATATATATATACATATATATATATATATATATATATATATATATATATATATATATATATATATATATTTATATATATATATATATATATATATATTTATATATATATATATATATATATATATATATATATATATATATATATATATATATATATATATATAAAATTTAAAATAAAAAATAATTTGTGTATACACCCATGTCGACCACATACAGATTTCAAACCTAAAATCTTGAATACCACAAATTTTTTTTCAAATAGTAAAAAATGTAATTCATTGGAAAACTAACATGTCATCCGTTTCGAATCACAAATTAATGGAACCTGGTGACTTACATAAAACGACAAATAAACAAAACGACATTCGACCCACATACGTTAAACGTGATCAAATTGCTTTTTTGTACACATAATATATATATTGAACAGAACACAGACACATTCTGTAAAATTGAAACCGAAGGCAGACACAAGAAAATACCAAATTTTGTTCATCTGTAGCGACATTTGATTGGCATTGTAAATTTTATTTTATTCGACTGTGCTTTCCATGTTCATT
Source organism: Tipula confusa (assembly GCA_963556175.1). Lineage (NCBI taxonomy): Eukaryota > Metazoa > Arthropoda > Insecta > Diptera > Tipulidae > Tipula > Tipula confusa. The sequence goes on along the minus strand of OY744475.1, from coordinate 47,630,711 downwards.
TCTCGGCAACATAAACTTTTTTAAAAATATTCAACCCTTTTCAAATTTGGAATTTTACAAAATGTGTTCTGGTTGTTGATTTTCACTTAAATCGATTGTATGTTCGGTGGTATTTACGGGGTCAATTTTACACCCTGTAGCGCATCAAGCGGAATTTTAATGATTGATTTTCGAACGAAAAAAAAATTATTTACGAATTCCAAATGAATCTTGAGTTTTCTTTAATCGTATTTCCCGCAACTTCATTACTTGATTTAATCAAAAAAGAAAAAAAAACAAGCGGAAAAAAAGCTCGTCTACAAAAAAAAAGCGCGAAACGAGTTGAAAAATGGAAAATTAAATTACCTTCTATTTGATTTTATTCCTTCGAGCAATACAAATATTTTATGTACACCAAAAAATAAAGAATAAAAAAATTGTGTACTGTTTATGCAAAATATGTACATGAGGGGTGAGACAATGTAAAGAAAATCACAAGGAAATGATTGAGATTATTAGATTTTCCTTGTCGCGTTTTAATAAAAAAATTCCATTTATATTATTGTGTACCATCGTCGTTTGATTTGTCGTTGATTTATCCAATTTGATTATTTATTTTTATTTTTTTTTTTTATGTAAAGCACAACATAAAACTTTTAAGAAGATTAAGTGATTATCGTTGTTGCTGTCGAAATAATATTTATTAAAAAACAGAACAAAATATATTTTCATCGATTTAAAAAACTTTTAAATCTTGTAAATTTGCAAAAAAAAATTTATATTTAAAAAAAAGCTCTTATATTTATTTAGATGGATTAGTACTTGTTAGCTTTGTCTTAATGTAAATTAAAATACGTGTAGCTTAATTCATCGCAAACGCATGATTTTATTTTGCTTTTAGCAAAATTAATTCTTATTATATCCACACACACACAAATACACAAAAAAAATGTAGCACAAAAATATAAAATAAACATAAAACCAAAAAGCTCATTTAAAATGATAATATTTTCATGAGGTTTCTGTGGTGAAACAATCATCAAAAGAAAATCTCTGTTGAGTTGCACATAATTTTTCCAGTTTCAGTTTTGTTTGTTTGTATGAAAATGTATGTTTCATTTTATTTTTTTTTTTATTTTTATTTTTATTTTTTTTGATCAAAAATGAAATGAAAAATCTTTGAAGTGGCATCAAAAAGCATGTTTAACCATAATATATGCATACATTAAAAAAAAATGCTATGAAGCTTTTCAGTATTTATTCAAATGAGCAATATTCTGATTGCTAATGTTTTTACACTTAACTGGATCGCTTTGATTTATTTTTAATTTTTTTTTCAATCTTTAGTGAAATTGTTCACATCTAAAAGCTTTCAAAAATGATTTTAAATTTATTAAAGATTTAGTCGGAGTAAAAAAAAACGGATGATATGGATATTTGGAATATTCGATTTTCGTAATATCTGAAAAAATGTTAAGCTTATGCTAGGTACGGAGCTCGAGCTAAGCTAAATTTCAACGCGGTCTCAACGCGGAAATATATTATCGCATTTTAAAAAAAATATAGCAAGCCATGAACGCGTATAAAATAGAAACCTAATGAAATGTCAAAATTTCATTTAATATTCCTTGCAGATAAATTGACGCGAAAAATATTGGAGATTGTTGGGGTTTATCCGATTTCAACATAAATTGGTTAACCACAACAAATTAGAAACTCCGCAATATAGTCGAGACATATTTCACCTAAGACGTAAACCAAGATAAATCTTGTGATTTCTTTATCCCGAACGCAAACCAAGTATTCCCCATACTTTACAATATATGGCGCTATTTCCACTTAGCAAAGCATTTGTTATGTAAGCAATGTGAGTGTGTGCGACGGATAGAGATATGTATCCCGATGAATGCCGTTTTGCATTCATCGCGTATTTTCATAGAAAATGATGTTTCACTTTCTTTTTTATATTGGTGGAAAATATATGAAGTGGACACAAACCGAAAGCGAAAAAAAAAACCCAAACGACACGGTCGTGCTATTCAAATTCAAGTGATAATTTTTTGTTAATGATTTGGTAGAACCAAAATACAAGTGTTGAACTTTATAAAGTGAAATAAATAGTGGAACAACGATAAGACTTTATAGTAGTGCCATCTATTATACAATCCGACAAACTATATTTTTCGATTATTTTTCACGTCAAGCTGTGTATCGGTGTGCGAAATTGTGTGCAAAAACTATAAATCGAGCTCTTAGCTAGCTAAATTTTATGTTAAATTAGTATGGGAAATTTATCTTAGCTCGAGTTGCGCACGACCTTTATTGGAAAATACTCTGAACATATTTAGAAAAAGATCACCTAAACCAATTTTATAATTATTTTTTGGCATTGTAAAATTGTTTAATTAATATTTTAATTATTTGTTAGAAAAAAGTTTGGAACATTAAGCTTATCAAAAACGCAATTTTGAATTATTTGACAGGCAAACAATTATTGTTATGACATCTGTTGTCGGGAAGCCTTTGTAAAGGAGAACAGTTGATAAGCTACGTTTGTGACGAGAATGTGACGACCCAACCTATAAATCAGTTGTCCAAACACTAAGTATGTGCAAAAATAGGCAATATAAAGATACAGCCTCATTTTACAACAGTTTAGGCAGTGATCATCATTTAGTCACTGCGAACCTACCAGTTTTTGTACAAGTAAACGACTACAGGAAAATGATCTTTACTTTTCATCTGATCAAGTATGCTACGTAAATCTGTTTGGTGATAAGCCAATCTAGATAAACCTAAACATTTATCTAAAAATGATTTTTGATGCGAATTGCCATCTTGTTTTCTATAAAACCGAATACTGCCTATAAAGAGCGCGAATACGTTTCACATGTTATCGAAACAATAAAGTGGTCCTCATGCTAAAACCACCAAGCATAAATATGTGAACGGTTAAAGGCTGAAGTCTTAAAATAACAACAACTCAGAACTGAATAAATATTACGTAGCTTTTGTGCAAGAATAGGTTGCACTATACTTTCAGACCTAGGTATATTGTCATTTGGGTCCAGTATTAAAATCTTCGTTTAAACATTCATTACAGACAAAGGCCGACCACAGAAGCGTCAATACTAGACTGACTTCTGAACGACTAAGCAAAACTGAGGGGTATCTCTACAAATGAACACAACAGGACAAACCACGAAAGAAATACCAGCATATTCCACCAAAAGCCAAATTTTCAAGGGGAAATTGTCATTATTGACTCCATTTCTAGATGACAAAGATCTTCTTAGAGACGGTGGTAGACTAAAAAACAAATCATACATATCGTCACTTACGCAGGCATCCATGTAGAAACCAACGGGTGGCTTCTACTCCTGCTGAGAAATAAATTGTTAAAAATAAGAAGGAAATGGTTGCTCCTAGCTCAGTTGAAACGAACATGGTTAAAAAGAAAAACAAAGGTGAAGATTCGTAAACATGGACTGTTGTAGTTCAGTCAAAGAAGCAACCACCTAAAAATAAGAGGAGAAAGAAAAGTTGCCCAAAACCAAGAGTAGAACCAGATGCCCTTCTAAAAAACGGCAGAGAGCCAGTTTTATGCACAAGTGATAGGTGCAATAAGAGGAAAGGTTGACCCGGGGGCTTTGAATACATAGATTAAGTCCGTACGCAGCACCAGGATAGCGATGTTTTGGAACTCGGAGCAAATACGACCAAAAAAGCGAACGTCTGTGGAGCATTAAGATTTGTTCTCGGAGAGATGGCCATGATACAAAACTTGCAACCTAAGACCACAATGCTAAAAATCAGGGGTTTAGATTGACTCTCCTCTGAAGAGGAAGTGAAATAAGCCATCAGACGAGAACTCAAAGGATTAAAAGAATTTAATGACGAATTTAAGGTGTCACAAAACCAAGTTCGAGAGAGCAGGGATAGGCCTTTGTGAAGATTGACGCTCGTGAAACATCTGAGCTGCTTAGAATAGGTCGCATATAAATAGGCTGGCTATATTTCAGAATCTAGTTAGTGCAAGACTGTAGCAGTCAGATGTAATGCCTGTTTTGATTATGGCCACCATGAGGTGAATTGTAAAGGCGGGGAGTGAACTTTGTCTGCATTGTGGAGAGAGAGACCATTTAAAAAAAGAATGTAAAGCGAAGACCAAGTGTTCCTATGTTCTGAAACAAAATTGGGCCAGAACAAACCAAACACGCATCAGGGTCAGGCGCTTTTCGAATATATAGGAAGGAGCTTGAGCAAGCCAGATATAAAAACACAAGATGAAGGTCCTTTAGGAAAACCATCATAGAACTAGAACCGCGGATGCTCTCCTAAACCAGTTGAAAGTGTAGTTTTGGAGCCGAGAATTATGGGTGTGTTCTCAAAGGCATAGAAAACACAGCGGTTGGTACTCTGGTAAATAAAACGAAGAGCGACCGGAACTTCTCATCGGCTTATAGACCCTTGCGTATATTGGATACTGCAGGCACATTATTATAATGATTACTAAAGCCCCGACTCATGACAGCAATTGAAGCAGAAGGACTTATCCAATAAGCAATAGGGCTTTAGAAAAAATCGATCTATTACTGGTGCTATTGAATAAGCGGTGAGAGCCTTTTTGGGCGGATCTGTTATTGGCGTTGACAAACGATTTCCATATGCTAGACTACGTTTTACCGATAATGCATAGCTACCTTTGCGATCGAAGGCTAATATTTGAGACCAATGCAGCAAAGAAATCAAAGGAGGTGCTGCCAAAGAATCATTCCTATAGAACCTGACCTATAGAATGCATCATAACATGGTATCTTACGTAGGGAAATGCCAGACGACACCTTCATAGTGGAATATGGAGACGATAGGGATGGCATGGAAGATGGGCAGAAAGGTTGAATAAACACATATCTAAGTGGTCGAGAAAACATACCTGAACTAAAGCGGTTGCTGGACTAATGTTCTGAGCCACAATTCTCAAAATGTTTACAGTTGGCATAATGGCAACCCGAGGCGTTGACCCGTTTCTATGGTAATCAACGAAACTTATGTGATTCTTGGTCTATTAGAGCTCTTCATTCGGTAAGCATGCCGCAAATGGTGATACTCTTCACCACATCAGTTGTTGCTAACAGAGTTGTTCGATTACTGCCTTGGTTACGTGCTCTTGGTTACCCTCTTTTCGATTTGTTGTTGTGGTTCATGTAATAACTGGTGATGTCGGTTGCTACACACTGTGCATGATGGTCTCTCCTGACATACTGTTTTTGAAGTATGTAGAAGGCAGTTAGTAGTGACGTAGTGATGACATCGGTCAACCATATGTCCCACTACTTTGCAATAAGAGCATGTGGACTTACTCTTTTGCGCAGAAACTTTATTACCACTACGTTCGGTACCAAGAAACACGGCCCGCTGATGATTATTTTGCATGGCTTTAGCGGCTCTCGTGATGGATGGTTTTGTGACCCCTGTTGTCTCTAGCGACTGGAACCTCCACAATAAGAGTTCCAAGCATTGAACTAGACTGGAATTTGTCGTGGGCTGGTGGGGGATGTTTCAAACTTTTCCAGCGTGTCTGCGTCGATCCTTTTCATAATTAGACGACCCACAAACCTTTTGAAGGGATTCTCTAGTTGAAGATTCTGGATGTAGTGTATCGTTTTGATGACCCTATCATACATACTTCAGATGTTAAATGCCGTCGCTTGATTTGAATTGTCTAATTATGTTAGTGTGTTGAAATTCGTGGTGACGATCAACCGTTTATTATTGTATCTTGTTTGCAATATACTTCACGCTTTTCATAATTTCCTTCAACTGCAGGCAGGTGGCTGCAATTTCGTCAATACAGGATCCGTATATTGATGTTCTTTGATCGTTGATAGATAAAGACGACCGTCTTATCGTAGCTTGCGACGGAGGTTCTATGGCTATTGATGGTTAGGCGTGAATTTCTCCTGGCTGGCAGGGGTAATGTTGATGGTTCTTTCACCGATGGTTCTTTCTACATTGAATGTTGAAGATGTTTCGTTGTGCTTTATTGGAGGGAGCGCATGATACGCGTTGCACTCCTCAATGAAACGGTTATAAGAACGTTGGATCTGTTTCCATTTCAACAAATACGGATGTTCCTAACCTAACTCATTGGAAGCCATGAGTTCTTGGTCACCTGCGTAGTACCCTTCATACATTGACCTTACGGATTGCTGATGTTTGTCCAAGTGGCTTCTAGTTAAGAAACTTCCTTCTCGTTACAGCTTGGCAATTTATGAGAGGTCCTGGCCTCGTTGGCATTAAGGCCAGATAGCTCCTTCCTTGGAGCTAGTGCCATAAAATAAACTTATGTAAAAAAAGGCCTCGTTGGTAATTTCGGAAACCCTAACAACAATGTTTTACGTGAATTCATCAATAAAATTTCCAATAGAAAGTAATTATAGAACCTAGAATATAATTCTAATGTTACGGTAAGCACAACATACAGGGTGCATATGCGCGCATAAAATATGCATTTATTGTTCTCTTAAACAATTATATTAGAATAGAATCGTACTATGATATGCATGAATATTTAATATTTACTATTGGCCATTTATAATATTTATATCTAACTTTCCTCCTATCCTTTCAAGTATATGTTAAATTGGTTGTACGGAAGCCCGGTGCTATCCGGGGAATCTTGTTTAATGTTTGGCCGTACACTTCAAATCAATCAATCAATCAATCGATCAATTTCTTTTTCAGGCGTCAACGTTTTTTCAGGAGTCGAGGTCGTCGAATTGTCAATATCTAAGTTAGTGTTTGTTTATCAATTTTATGCAACTTAATTCAACAACTTCAGATTAAAGTTCCACTCAAATAAAATTATAAACCTCAAATTAGTTGTTCAATTAAAACTTTAAACGATTTTTATAGTATCTACCAACTAAAGTATGGACTATATCCGAAATCCATGATGAATAAATTTGCGAATACAAATTTATGTCATTTAGTTAAAAAATATTCCTCTAAATTTCCGATTCTTTACTATGATGTCCGAATTTCAAATTTTGAAGTAGAATTACATTTATAATAGTATACATTATTTATTGAAATTGTCATAGCAACAAAAAAAATTCAAATATTTCTTACATGGTTTTTGAATGGTATATTACAAAACCAAGTAGTGAATTTTATTTGTTTCATTGTACATATTCGAGTGTGCTACGCGATTTGTTTTAACTTTTATTATAAAAAGTTTTGGTATTTGTCAAAAATTATTATTGGCCATGATAATTTGAGTGTTTTTGGTATTATCAAATAAATGTCAAAAATGTGTATTCACAAATATATATCATGGGTTTCGAACAGTCTTAAGGCGATGCCACATGAAGAACGTCAATCGTCAAATCCGTCCGGTTTTTCTGTTTTCTACGCCACATGAATAGAAAAAAACAGCAGCGGCAAATGACGTCACCAGACCACTACTAAACAAAAATAGAAAAATGGTTTTGTGAAAATTGCTTCAAGTTAATTTTAATGACTTCAAGTGAATTAAAATTAAAATTGACGCTATATAGAGCATTTATAGACAAAATAAAAATTATCGGAGATATTGGATTCATCCAATAAACCGAAAACAATTTGGGGAATACTACACCGTAGTAAAACTGATTTTAGATTTTCCAGAAAAATATTTTAACTATTTCAGAATGTCAAAAACACATTTTGAAAACATATATCAAATAATTTCAAAGGAAATTAAACCATCAAGTAATGGTTTCCGAAAAGATGCCATCTCAGCCAAACAAAAATTGGTACTTACTTTAAGGTATGCTTCTCTTATTTCATTTACACGGTTTATTATAATTTTATGTACCAATATCAAAATATATAATCTTTTTAACATATTTGTAGATTTTTAGTGACTGGAGCAGCTTTACAGATCTTTCACTGAGATTTTTGAAGGGAAGATCTACAGTAGAGCGATATATCTACCAAACTATTCTGGCCATCAATAAAAAATTAACATTTATTGCATTACCGAAACCTAACAGTAATGATCGGATCCGGATCTTAAACCGTTTTTACAATAAATGGAATTTTCCTAATTGTTTGGGAGTCGTAGATGGCAAACATATCGACGCTTTTGCACCAAACAATTCCGGAAGCTTATTATTTAACTATAAAAAAAGGTTTTCTATAGTTTTAATGGCCGTCGTTGATGCTGAGTATAAATTTATAAGCGTTGATATCGGAGCGTCTGGTTCCAATGTGGAATCGTCAGTATTTAAGAACTCCGAATTTGGGAAAATGTGGCTTAACAATCCAGAAAAAAATAGATATTCCTGATGATGCTTATTTGCCTAGAACAAATATTAAAGCACCTTATGTACTAGTAGGAGGCAAAGCTTTTTCCTTGGAACCGGCTCTTCTCACTCCATACCTAGGAACTAATTTGCCACAAACTCGTCGGATTTTTAACTATAGGTAATTGAAAATTATATAATCTCGTACATAAAACTTTTGTATTCATTCTTGTAAAATTAATTATTTATAGACTCTCACGGGCACGAAGGATTGTAGAGAAAAATTAATTGGTCTAATAGTAAAGTTCTTATAAAGCTATTAAAAATTGGTCTACTATTTCTAATAAGATTAAAATACAAATAAAAAGAATACTCAATCGACTTTAGTTTGGTAAAGCAGTACAAAAAAAAAATGGACCAATGTTTAGTTTCGATAGTTAAAAAAATTAAGTTTCATTTTCATTTTCGTTTTTAAATAATCGACAGCTTTAAGGCTTTTTAAGCTTTGTATTTATTGTTGTTTAAATACTAAAATGATAACAATTTAACCAACACTGCAGAGCATGTGAAAGATACGTTTTATGTGAGAAAGATTGTGGTTGAAATAAAACCGAAAAACTTGGAGATATTTCGGTGCAAAAACACATAGCAGAACTAAAACACATCTCTTAATCATAAAAATGTACAATTATTAATAATCTTTGAACTATGGCGACATTGACCAACATCATTAAATAATCTGAAATCAACCACAAACACCTTTCCAAATTATCATTTCATGCCTAAAAAAAAAAGTCACCAACAATAGCACTTTAATCGATTTTGTAGACTGATCATGAAACCTGTACGGTGTCTTAACCTGCAAATTAATACAAGAAAGTATGAAAAACGATTTAATTAAATTTTAATTCAATTAAAAACATGTTAAACAGCGACTGCAATAAAACAAGAAAAACTAACATTTCTTGCGCATATTTATGTGACACCAAACTTTTTTATTTTATTTTTTCATCGTCGTCTTATAGTGTGTTCATAAATGAATAATTATAATGACAGTCGAGTATTTTTTTCACCTTGTCTGGTGTTGTAACCGTAATCAAATTTAGTTTTAGTTTTACAATCGATTTTCAGAAACTTCCGGCTTGGTTAAAATTCATGAAGTCGAAAGATCGCAAGCACCAGGTGAAAATGGAATCATTTCTAGTTTCTCTATATTGTTTCGACAATTTTAGGCGTTTAAAAAGGTCAATCACACACAGCTATGTTAGATCCGGGCCTTAAGTGTCGTTAGTTACTGAAAATGTGCAAGAACGACTAAATTTATAGCAAAACAATGCATTCAAACTTATCAAGAGGATTTGCAAGGCAATAGCAGAAACAACAAGGGTAACGTAACAACTTGCGTATAATCCCACATCAAACAAATTAATTTGCAAGTTAAGTGCCTTATAACTGCCAAAATTCTTCTTCTCTCATTTCTTCGATTTACTGGAAGTGGATATTATTATTCACTGAGTTCACTGAGATGAACATGAACAAGTTACCTGGTAATGAGGCTGAAGTAAAAAAATTTCAAATTTCAAATTTCAAGATGGTTCAAGACGGAACAAATGTTAATTAAATTCACTAAATAAGCCTTGAGAGTTCTCCTTGTAAAGAACAAATTATGGACTGACTCCACTTTAGTTTGAAGATAGATGTCTATTCTCAGAAAATATGGAAGACATTTATCGATAATCGAACAGCCAATATTCAAATTTAAACATTGAGAGTATCTTAAGGTAATGTCGATTTACACAACAATTCCGCGAAATGAGACCCGCAAAATTAACAAGTTTTGCGGGTCTCATTTCGCGGAACCGTTTTGTGGTGATGGTGAAGGAAAGCACAGAAAAATGTTCAAATCAAAACTTTATTGTTAGCAAAGGTGAACTGCCGAAAGCATTTAGCATTTTATTCCAAACGCAGCACAGTGTAAAAAAGTAAATCATTTTATTGGTCGGATGATTTGCATTACGCATTTGAATGATCAAAATCAGCTCAATCTACGGTTACAATGCAAGCGTCCTGAGATATATAGTAGATAGCAAAGCCAATTTTGTGTGTTTACTGACCACAGAAGTCAAACTTACTAGAACGATATCGTGAAATTTTCTTAGCAAAAAAAGGTAACCATAGTACATATTCCAGATTTTCGTAATTTTGGAAATTTTTAATTTGTGCATAAGTTTTGCAGTTTTTATGGGCCAACTTGCAAAAAGTTGTCAATCTTTGATCATTTAAAAAAAAATCGATTTGTGGCATAAATTTCATTGAATTTCGAAATATTCTTCTATTGGTTTAAAAGTCACATGTCCAGAATTTCTTTGATTTACAAGTTTAGGATTTTGGCATTAATTAAGCAGATTTTGTGTAGGCTTATTGTTGTGCATTTTCCAGATTTTGATAGTTTGGAAAATTGTATTAATTTCGAAATTTTTCACAGACTTAATTTCACAGTTTTTATGTTTTCCAACTTGTTTCATGACTGAAGTAAATGCTGTCTAGGTTGTATCATTTCACCACAAAATAGACGAATTAGTAAGAGGGCTTAAGATGTTAGGCAAGGAGGTAGAAGCACGGAGTCTTTGGGTCTTTTTCAATATAGTTGATTGTCTTGATGCTAAAAGCAGGAAATATTGAAGATATATAACTCCAGAACAAGGTTTCCTGACAGTGGCAACAATCCCAATCGTCAAAGGTGTAATATCTTGACTCGGCATCAGTATGAAGATAAGTGATGAACAATTCCTAAAAGAAAACCATCGTTACTTTAATTGTCTCGGAGGAGACCATGATTAAAGTGCCAACATTATACTGCCTATTGTGCTCATTGCAATTTAACTAGTCATACAAGATTAGTGTGTATATAGCTTGGGGCTGAACAAAACTAATGATAAAACCTTGCCGCACGGCATTGAAAAAGTAAAGGCCGGTTGCTTCAAGGACATCACAAATATTATAATTATAGGTCGAAAATCAATGATGACGTGACATGCAAACAAATGTTACAAATATAACATGGCAATTATTAACTAAACCAGTGTTGAGAAATTCCACACTCCAGAGCCTATTGACGTATTCATAGGCAGTGATTTTGTTTTCAAGTTGTTTAAAAGGTAACGATTAATTCAAATCGTATTGCTCAAAAATCACAATTAGGCTGTATTATGGTAGAAGCAGTCCGTTGCAAACGATATCAATTGCAAATCGCATGCTTACTACGGTACAATAGGAGGTGAATATTAACAAAACATTAAGACTTTTCTTAAAAACTAAAAGTCTATATCTGCCTTCCAAATATATAGTGGCAGAATTTATTGTATAGTCTACTATACAGCCCCATTAGAATGCAACGAAAATGGAAGGATAACGGCCTTGCCAGTTAGAAGCAATTCACCTCGATTAAACCGTCTTTCAATACTGCTTTACGCCAATTCCAAGTATTGAGGAAAAGGTTGTGTTCAAACGTACAATTACAAACAAAATATATTGCTTTTCCCCAAGAGTATCACCCAGGTCAGATGACAACATTACCAAGTAATGTAATCGATCAGCGATCGGTCATATTACCTTCCACACCATGGCGTAATTAAGAGTTTGGAACTTTTCAAAAATTTAAATTGTGTTGAATAGATCACAGATAACATCGTTGGGCTGGTCTCTAAATACACCTTTCTTGGCACTTCACTCGTTGAATCTTGTCAACAATAAGTTGCGGCACAAGTATATCGCATTTTGACTGATGTTCTCAAGGCAGATGTGTATGCTGTTATAAGTTTGCCATGTGATCACCGGATCGAGGACGAAATTTAAGAGAACTCCGGATTTAAGCTCAGAATGATCATTTGCAACCTTAGAATGATCATTTACTGACAGCGAAGCGATGTTGTTTCAATTAGGCCGTCGTCTTTAAATTTAAAGTGGCTCTCCCAAATAAATCAGTTATGGCCAAACGTAGTTTGTTTTTAGAATCGTCTAAATTTTTGTTCCATTGTTGGCTATTACGGGCAACCGTTACAATGGCGCCGAAACACATGGCTAAATTACCTTTCCTTTCCCATTCTCATCCCGTTTATTATTATAGTTGGTCTTGTTATTTTTTTTACAGTTTATGATTATAATTTTTTTTTTTTGTTGTTTTATTTTCATTTATTATTTTTAGTTAACCCATGCGCGCATTTGTTTCCATATATTATATATGTTTTGAATCAAATGTTTGGCACGCATGGGTAACTATACTTTTTTCGTTTTTTCGTTTCATCAAATTTTGTTTTAGCTTTTCATTTATTTTTGCGTAGAAATTCATTTTTTTTTTTCTTATAATTTTTTTCGTATCATTTTTTTTTGTTATTATCTTAGAATTCGGTTTGTTCAATTTTTTTTCAATTCTTGTTTAGTTTCATTTATTTATTTTTTTATTATGATTATTTTTGTCATTTAACTCTGTGGAGCACCAATTCATTTTGATTTTAGCGCTGTTGCTGTTTTGATTTCACACGAGTTGGTGCAACATTCTTTCTGGGAGAGATGGAGCTACGAACAGCCACTTTTTCCACTTGGTGTGTTTTGATTTTAGTTGAGGTTCGTAGGTCCATTGTTCATAGAAGTTCCCTTTTCCTACCTTTCATCCTTTCCTTTTTTTTATAACGTGTGGGCGGTTTGTCCTCGACGTCGATCACGGAGCTCTGCTGCTTCGGCCATAGTGCTTTGACTTCATAGTGTCTCCTAATCGACGTTGACATACGATCCGCATGCATGTTAATTCCTTCTGAATCCTTCCTTTTAAATTATCCTTTCCTTTAAATGGCAAAAATTTGTTTATTTCACTTGTCAAGCTCGGCAAAACCAAGCAACCTTAACAATTTATTATCGCATCACCTTTATCACCTGGCTGTGAGACTTCTCAGGGTGTGAGTTATCCCCACGTTGTAACGAGTGACTTTTAGGTGCTCGTTCTCTGGGTGCTCGCATAAAAATGTATGTTGTTCACCCCTGAGTCTTATAAATTATATTAGTATTCATTTCCCATACTTTTTTTTATTTTTTTTAAATTGGATAACGGATATATGAGTGGTTATAAATATAAGGTGAGTTTTAGGTCAGTCGAGATGGACATTTTTGAGAAGGCAAACAAAACAAAAAAATTATGTGTCAGATTTTGAAAAAAAAAAAATAATAAAAATTTTAATATTGGGAAAATATATATAAATTGTTGTACTTAAAATTATAGTTAAACTTAAGTAAATTAACTAAACAAAACCGTAAATTAAATTAAGTTTTTAGCGAGACTATCTCGTAATATTTAAATAAAAAAATTTGATGCAAAAACTAATTAAATAACACCAACAATGCAAACTGTGATAATAAGAAAACCCGAATTAGTGGAAGTAACGTAAAGCACAATCGACGAACTACAAAGGTTACCGCAAGTGACAGACAAGATCTTCCGTTAATAAATCGGGAAAAGAGGTAAATTAGAACCATCCAAATTACAAGGAATTTATATATTGATTCAAAACCAACACAAATGTATATACAAGCCATGAAGTTGCGATACTCATGCCAAAAAGTGACTACTATACCTAAGTATTAGTGTTGTGACGTAGTATAATTTGTATATACTTTTATTATATACTTTGATGTAAATAAAAAATGAATACGAATGATGGAACAACAGTATTTTGCGCTCTTTAAGACAAAGCAAAAAACAAATTTATTATTTAACGAGAGAGAGAAGTATTGTTATTATTATTTACTTCATAATATACTATACTATATACTAATAATTTAGAGCAGAGTGGACAGTCGCAAAATATAATTTTTGTTTCGTTTTTTTTGTAGAAATGTTATGTACTTTGAATTTAGAGGAGTATGGACAGTGCGAAATATAATTTTTGTTTCGATTTTTACTGTAGTCAAATTCACTAACACATACACCCAATAGTAGTCATAATATGTTTTACTTAGCCAAGCTTCATGGCTTGTATAATATACAATAGTGTTGGTTTTGATTGATTGCATAAATCTCTAATCGAAGAACGTGGTAGAGTATATTGAAAAAAAATTAATTTATTTTACACTGGACGATAAAAATATTGCGACAATCATATGGAAAAATGTAGTTAAATTTTTTTTATTGATTTTATTTAATTAAAATAATTGTGTTAACTTAAAAATATTTTGTTCTGATTTTTTTTGGTGATGTGATGGTTGCGAGTCCGGTTGCGTGCCGAGACTTGTTCGAGTGTATTTCCCCTTCCTTGCAGTTATGCCAGCAAGGCCTCTGCTGGAAGAATTTCTGTTAACGTCATCGGAGTGTGGCTCCCACTTGTGTCTTTTTTAATGACACGAATGGGACTCACACTTAGATCCGTTACACATCAATCATAATATAGCAATTAAATTATTGTTTCAACCGTTATAGTTGCAGAAAAGTTAGAAATCTAAAGATGACTGTACTCAACCGACACACTAAAAAATTATGGTTTATAATTAGTGCTATCATGTGAAATCGGAGTGTCAAACGTAAGAGCCGAAGCCTTCTAGTATTCACATGCTGTTGGTGCTTTAGACGCAAGGTTGCATGACACCTTCGCAGACTTAGTAACGAAAGACAAAGGAACACTTCCATACACTACATTTAAAAATAAGGTAATTAGATGGATAGGAGATTCGGAGAAATGTAAATTAAATAAATTATTGCTTGGCTTAGCTTTGGGAGACCAGAAACCTTCCCAACTTTTGGCTCGATTACAGTTGAATGCGGGTACTAATTTTAATGCTACTTTGGTTTAAAAGATTACCCCATCAAGTTCAATTAATTTTGACACCATTCGAAAAAGATTTAGTATTAGCAGATCTGGCAGAACGAGCTTATTCAGTTTAAGAAATAATGTCTAATCTGCAGATCCATTCGATTAAAAATTCAGAAAATATTCAGCCGCAAAATTTCAATCCTGTTTCCGGTTCTTCTACAACAAATCATTCGTCATCGTTTTCGGAAACGGATTTAAATGCAAATTTTTTATACAGAATTATTCTCTGAAATTTCAACTGTTTTGAAAACAAATTCTCGTTCCCATTCTCCTAATCGTTCAGACTCGCGAAATTCAAGAAATAGGTCGCAATCAAATAATTTTGATAAAAAAATGTGTTTTTACCATAAGCGATTTGAAGACAAGGCGTTAAAATGTGTATCGTCTTGCAAAAGGCACGCTGAATTCATGCAAAAATCGGTAAATACAAAAAACTAAATGCTCATCATAAAGAGACGATTAACAGTGATGAAGCAGGTTCGAGTCGTCTTCTAATCACGGACATTTGTACAAAACGCAAGTTTTTAATTCGGAGCCGATGTTTCTGTTGTACCGCAAAATTGGTATAATAATTTAGTGATCGATTCAAAATTCAGTTTATTCGCGGCTAACGAAATTCGGGTAAATGAAATTCTTGTAGATTGCCACTAGATAAATTGGAGGACGCTAAAATTGAATTTCAAAAAATGATGACACAAGGAGTCTATAGACCCAGTAACAGTGGGTGGTCAAGTCCATTGCATCTCGTTAAGAAAAAAGATGGAACTTGGTGAGCCTGTGGGGATTATACTTAAAATAAGGTATAATCCTTTCGGATTATTTGAATTCTGTAAAATGACTTTTGGCTTCCACAATGCAGCTCAATCATGTCAACGACAGACGCATTCTGTTTTATTCGGTTTATCATTCTGTTTCATCTATTTGGATGACATTTCCATTGCTTCAAAATCGTTCGAGGAACATTTAATTCACCTCAAAACTATCTTTGAAAGATTATCAAAATTTGGTCTAGTTATTAATCTGGATAAATGCATTTTCGCCAATACCCAAGTTAACTTTTTAGAACACAACGTAAATGCTCACGGTATCCTTCCAACAGAAGATCGAGTCAATGTAATCACTAATTTCGAACGTCCGCATACCGTAAAATAATTGAACCGATTTTTAGACATGATAAATTTTTACCGTCGGTTTATTCCCCACGCAGCTTTCGATCAAATTTCATTAAACGATTTTCTAAAAGATTATAAAAAAATAGCAAAATTCCAATTACATGGACAGAATCTTCAATACAAGCTTTCAAAAATTGTAAATCTAAATTATCCAATGCAAGTTGTCTGGCACACCCATCTTCATCTGCTCGTTTGGCAATTATGGTTGATGCCTCAGACACACCAATTGGTGCAGTGGTACAACAACTAATTTCACATTCTTGGCAACCACTTAGTTTCTTCTCTATGCGCCTCACTGATACACAACAACGTTATAGTGCATACGATAGAGAGCTACTCGCAGCATATTCCGGCATCAAACATTTTCGGTAAATTTTGAAGGTCGAAATTTTATATTGTTTACTGGTCACAAACATTGTTTTCGCATTCAATGAAAATTTAGAAAAAGCCTCACCTCGCCAGTTTAGGCATCTGGATTTTATCAGCCAGTTCACAACTGGCAAAAATCACAAAATCACCTCTTGGCACGTTTCAATTAACTTCTCATCGTTTTTCGGAAATCCATCTCGACATCATTGGTCCGCGACCGGTTTCTAAAGATCAGCGATGATTGATCGACATACACGTTGGTTCGAGGTGATTCCAGTCACAAACATTTCTGCTGCCACGGTCGCTTTTGCTGTTTATTCAAATTAGATATCTCGTTTCGGTGTTTCAGTGTCTATTGTAACAGGCAGGGAGGACAATTCAAGTCCCATATTTTTCAGAATTATCTAACTTACTTGGGTTCGAGAGAGAAAGGATAACTGCTTTTAACCTAAAATGTAATGGCATGATCGAGCGATGGCACCGTATAATCAAATCTGCCATTATGTGTCATAATTGCACAGACTGGACTAGAATTCTTCCGAATTAGTATTCGGAACTTCGCTACGAAAAAAAAATTATTTAAAACATCATTTTGACGAAATTAGGCCTTTACCAGCATCCAAACATTGCTCTGAAAAAATTTAGATCTCGAAAATCTTTACAACCACCTTACACCGGTCCACATTTGGTTATTAGTCGTGCGGAAAAGTCATTTGTCATTGAAATTAATTTAAAATACTGCAAAATTTCGACCGATAGACTTAAACTCTGTTATCTCGAAAATCAGTGGAATAATCAAGAAATTACATCAGAACCTAAGTCTCGAAGACTCTAATTGGAAACCAATTTCAAAAAAAGTTACTTTCGATTTAACACCACATTTTAGTTCTTCTTCAAACCCTATTGTCACTAGAGCGAGTCGTGTGAGCAAACCACCTTGCCGTTTTTAGACTTCGTAAAATCATCTTAAATTATAGAATATGAAATTACTCGAAATGCTGAACCAGATTCACATTCTTACAATATCGTGCAAGAAGACAATGAGTTTCAAAAACAAATTGAAGATCCGATTGCAAGAGTATCGAAATATCCGATGATAATAAATAAAGTCGATGATAAGCTCGTATCCACAGATGCATATAAAATGCAAACCTTACAATTTCGTTGGCCTATGGAAAACTGCCACAAAATTCCACATTAAACGTGTAATCGGTAAAACCATCACGTTATATAATATAATATATACCATACACTTTATGCTGGCCATCAACTAACGCTTATTCTGTAAATATCATTATTGAACACCAAACTCAATACATTAGTGAGATGACAGATGCAACAAAAAATGATTAAGCAATTCTAGATCTGTTGGCAGATCGATTAGAGAAGAATAACTTATTGAATACACTTATTAAAATATACAGCAACTAACGATTGTACAGTTTAGGCCAGTCTGCACCCTATTAATACCCTATAGGACCTAGTTGAAATTAGAACGTGGCCATTTCCGTTCCAATACCGTGATTTAAACCAATGGCCCAATTAAGATGAGTCACTGGACATCCATCTAAGTTTTTACCATTTACCATCCCAACAACAAAGAAAACATACTCGACTTTAGCATAAGACGCTTAAAATTTAAAATGAAAAATTCACTCAACATTTTCCCTAAAAAAAAAATTCGTTCTTCCATATCCATGACGTGCGTGCACCACGTATAAGCGGACAATTGAAAAATTTTCACAATTCAGTCACGTTTCGTTTTTGAAAAACTGTTGATGGAAAATTTTATTATTCATGAAAAGTATATGTACCTATATATAGCTGGCTCAATATACTGTAACAATAATAGCAAATATCCATCTAAATTTTTACTTTTGGATTGTAAATTTAGAAGGTTATAGTCGAATTAGAGACGAAAAGATGAAATTCGATGGATCGATAATCGTGCGTCACACCATTACGAACCGCCATACCTTATAAAATCGCAATTACAAATCCGTTCTATATATGCTTGGGAAATTATCAAGTCGACATTTATATTAAACTTGAAAAGCACATAGAAAGCTCTTTTTTTCTCGTAAAAACGCAGACAAGGAAAAATTCGTTAGATTTTTATCAGGAGACGATATAATTTATGACAGTATACAGTCGGCATACCACCACCACCACCAGTGGGACGCTTATTTCATAGAAACAAAAGAAAACGTTCTTAGATCATGGCAAAATGTGAAATATTTTATTGTAGGTTAGAGTCTCTAAATTTATGACTTATGCTTCATAAAAAAATGTATATTAATGTTTTATGCTGTTTTATGCGGTACTACACACACACACACACAGATATATATATATATGTACCCGAATGAATACGGCTACGTTATCTGATTGTTGAACATGATTTCATTTTTAATGTAATTTTAATTTTTTTTTGTGTGTGGATGCTGAATGTTACATGCGGTGGTGGAGCTTTCTACTTTTTTTTTACTGTATGCTTAAATTTATGTTTTATTATGGTTTCTTTTGGAATTTCTATATAATATGAGATTTTTTTTTTGCATCACATTCGCGGATTCTAGATTTCATATTTTTATCGTAAAACTGGAATCATAAAGAATTATTTAGGTTTAATTGAAAAAAATGTACGCGATGTGTGAATTTTTGTGTGATGTCAAAAATAGTTTGAGGTTATGTATGGTTTTTTTGCGAATTAGGAATTATTTTACTGATTGTATTTGATAATTTTTGGTTGTGGTTTTTAAATGATTCCAGAACATCTGAAATCTTAATAATTTGGATTAGAATTGATATGGGAGATTAAAGTCCCTATTCCATTATGAAACCGTATTGTACAACCAATTTTTGTTGGAGAACCAGAACGAAACAAACAAAAAATTGCGTGAGAGTCAAAAAAAAGGGAGGGTTTTTTGTTAATTTTTGTACAGCTATATTTTAAAGCTTAATTTAGACAGCTTTGGTTAACATCCAATGTAAACGCTGCATCTGGAATGTTCTCTGCAGCAAGAACTGAAAGAATATTATTAGAATTATTTTTAATATGTTCATAAATCTGGCGAAGTTCATTATTGGCTCCAATGAAATTGCAACCATTATCCGAATATATATTGTTGCATAGTATGCGACATGTGACAAATTGTTGTAATGAAACTGTCCGCTGTTGAGTTTAACACCACTTCAATGTGTACAACCTTAGTGGCCATAAACCAGCATATATGGCCTAATTCATATAACCAGTGGGTTGTTCTACCATATACATCTACTGCTTAAATTGTAGTGGTCCGACATAGTGAATATATCCATCTTCAGAAATGTGCTCTCGTAACAGATATGATTTTCTGGTGATGTTCCCATAATTTGATAGCTCGATTTTGTGTTATATCGTCGGCAAATGATACATTTCTTAACGAGGTCTTTGATTATTTTCCGTCCATTAAAATGTGTTATCGTTTTCTAATAATGCTTGTGAGCAAAAACTCTCCTGCGTGATGGTGCTTTTTGTAAAGATTTTTTATCAGTAACTTGGCTAGATCGCATTTCGATAATACTGCTAGATGCTTATTTTCATCTTTTTGTGGGCCGTGCTACCACCAATTAAATTCGTTCAGTTTTGAGGGCATCATCCCTCTGGAGGAGCGATCTGCTTGGTTGCTATGAGAATCGACATGGTTCTAACATCGTCTAGAAGGTACGATAACCGATTTGATGGTAATCGTAATGGCTTCTTTACAGACACTTTTAGTATGGTTAATAAGGCTACAGCACACAATTCCAACCTTGGAATTCTCACTTGGTTGCTCAAATTCATGGGGCTCAAAAGTCTAGAAGCTCGTTTCAGAATAGAATTACTATTGAAATTTTCGTTCGTATACGGTAGGTCCTACCATCAAAATATCATTCTGTGAGGTTCCTTTGAATGACTTGAATAGTGCATCGTACACTACATAAAGTTTAATTATAGAGCTTGATTCTTTCAGCACGCCTAAAGATTCTTTTATAAAATTGTGGTAATAAGTCTTAACTTTTACATCCTTCACAAGCCTCTGCTCCATCGATTAAAGTATTTTTAATGCTCTGCGTACGGTATTCTCCAGCTTTACTAATGCTGTTGATTTAGAGTAATGTAACGTCATCCAACTCACAGAACCTTAGTGATAATCTGGTAATAATTGATAAATACTGGTTGTTTGAGTATGGGCCAGCAATAACCACCCCCACACTGTTTTTTGAACAATTAATCCGTTAGTGCTTAGTTTCATAGCTCAAGGTCTCAACAAACTTTGGTTGATTCCCAAAAGCCAATCAATTTTATTTGATTGGCTAAGCAGCTAAGGATCGGCCAATTGTAAATGTTGAAAATGGAACAAGTTTCGGTTTTCAATGAAGTGAAGTTGACATGAGATTATCTTTGATATAACAAGACGTTCAAGTTGCAGGTTGATACATAAACGATTACTTTGCTTTAGTTATTCCCGCGGTTGATTTCTCAATTCCTTTGATTCTGATGCGTCCATATAATCCATTATTCGAATTCAAGAAATTCAAATGAATGAAAATTCTAGAACGCAGGGATTTTACGTTTACACATAACATTTGCGTTAATTGTCTGACAGTAGGACATTCATCACACTCATGTCTGTAAGGAACTAAATCACTCGATGCTTCATGTTTTCATACAACTACTAGCGTAGAAGATTAACCAAAAACAGAAACTTAGTCAGCACAAGAAAAGTCAAAAGATGTTGGGACTACACATTTTTTGTGTGGCTGCCCATTGATTATTGGTAAAATCGCCTAAATGTCATATATTTCTAAATGTTACGATATTCTATCGACCCGACATCTGGAACATTAATGGGTAAACTGTTTTTTTCTTATGATGGTATATGCATTTATACTAAGCTGTCTGTTAAAGTAATTAAGTTTCAGTTGCCAGTGGTCAAGCTGAAATCATAATCGGTTATGTTAAGATACCAATTTGCCTGGAAGGAAAAACTAAAGGGCTATTACATTATATTTATCACCAAACTTGAAACAGCGGTTGTATCTCGGTGTCGATTTTTGGCAGTCAATCGACTGAAAACCCAATTATATTATTATATTATTATATTATTATATTATTATATTATTATATTATTATATTATTATATTATTAAATTATTATATTATTATATTATTATATTATATTATTATATTATTGTATTATTATATTATTATATTATTATATTATTATATTATTATATTATTATATTATTATATTATTATATTATTATATTATTATATTATTATATTATTATATTATTATATTATTATATTATTATATTATTATATTATTATATTATTATATTATTATATTATTATATTATTATATTATTATATTATTATATTATTATATTATTATATTATTATATTATTATATTATTATATTATTATATTATTATATTATTATATTATTATATTATTATATTATTATATTATTATATTAGAATTAATAACTTTACTGTAGATGCTGATCTAATAATTTTGTAGTTTTAGCAAACCAACTGTGACTTATTGTGAACTGTTTGACCTACAATCCTTTAGAAATATATTTTTTTAAATCCTGCATAATTAGGATTAGCATTTTCAGACATATTGATAGTTCACTTGTATCTGAATTTTTACCAAAAGTTTTGATCAGTCTTCTTCGGCAACACAATATTTTAAGTGTCGTCACCCTACGATATAATCGAAAAGGATATATTATTTAGAAATCCTTAAAATAAAATATTGACTGAAAAATTCAAAGTACCGGGTTAGATATTTCATCCGTAACCACTAATTAAATTGAAGAAATTATCATTTTGGGGACCACTATATTTTTAGGATCATTGATTCCTTTTCAACAGTATATCCTTAAAGCATGCCAGCTAAATTTGAAGATTTAACTGATTTAAAGGTTTTATAAAACTTTGACTTAATATCCATTAACCTACTTATGCAACTAAGAAGACCTCGATTTTAATTTAGAATTTTTAATCCTATGACGTTGACCTTATAATGTCCTTGCAAAAATATTCTATTTAGTTGTATCAACCCACATAACTTACTCAGTATATACGAAACTTAGAAACAGATAAAATCTCTGTTAATAAAAAACCATAGAAAAATATGGAAGGACGATACTGAACCAAACGAGAAAGGATCATTATTTTCCATTAGATATATAATTCAATCACGTATACGGTTTATCTCATTTACCATTAAATTCAACAATATCTATTGGGGATCGACGAAACCAAAAAAATGTGTTACGATACACTGTGCATTCGAGTACTTGTATCACTCTCGAATGAGTTCAGTATCAATGTCCTTTTTTCGTAGTTGTTGTTGCTAAATTTTCTTTATTTACACCATGAAATCTTAGACAAGAGCCACGAACAAATTTATATATATATATATATATATATATATATATATATATATATATATATATATATATATATATATAAAATATATATATATATATATATATATATATATATATATATATATATATATATATATATATATATATATATATATATATATCAACGATAAAATAATTTTCTCGTTTTCAATTTTTTTTCTTAAGATGTTATCTTTTATGTAAAAGGACCAAAATAGATATATATGAAACAATCTGTTGAAAAAAAACAACTGAAATTAGGATTTATGTGATTTAAAATGGTATTTCTGTCTTGTTATTTACTAACATATGTATCCAATGGATACATCCCTATATATGTATCCGATTATAGAAAACCAAATGGAATGAAAATAGATTTGTACTGCAGAGCTATTGTGTGGATACGGTAGATTAGTTTATTGACTGGCCACCACAAATTCGATGATGTTGAAATTGGTAACTATTTATGGCTAATTTAATTAGAGTTAATCGAATCTGGTAGGGTTGCCACATTAAAAAGTTAGATTTTGAGCAAAAACAGTGCCAATCCTTCTCAAATAATCAAAATCTGGAGAAAGAATGATGGGAACCCGATGAAAACTCCAATTTGATGCCAGGCATTTCTCTGTTTTACTATAGATGTTCACTATAATTCAAATACTGTTGATGAATTAAGCAATTAAATCCAGACTGTGGGGCATGAAAAGTGGCCCCATCCTACGAGAAGGAAGGAATTCTTTGTGAAATTATCGTTTTGAAAAATAGAGAGTACCTACCGACGGTCCTTGATTTAATATATCGGTAAAACTTTTCTTAAGCAACTGTACCCCTAGGCCAATTTTTAAGTCTTTAAATAATGTTTTAACAATTAAAAATTTTCTTTTCTTTCAATGAACACATAATATATTCATAGATATAGAGCTTTTAACACTTTACATTTCCATGAATTATGTATTGATATATTAAATAGCTTTTGTATAAATATATGTACATTTGTATGTACATAAATATTTAATTAAATTTCTAAAATTCTTTATTTAATTTGTATTCATTTGTTTAAATTTTGATAATACAGTAAAACATTTTCATGAAAATATCATGATGAAAATCAATATTTGCATTTATCGTTTGTATACCCAAAGTCATCTTCAATTTAAATTTATTAATTTATCAACAATGCATCATGGCATGAAAATATTTTATTAAGAAATTGAAGGTTATAACTTATAACAAAACATGGTAGATGTTTTGGGAGATGGAATTCAGATTGGTTAAATATGGTAGAAATGGTAAACATCTGATGAATGATGAGCATGTTTTTATGTCTAATTATATTACAGCTTCGTTAAAGTTTAATTTACAAAATTCAAAAAACTTTAAATTTTTAGTTCTCAAGGAATCAATGTAACTGAAAAAGATAAGCGCATTTTTGAATTATCATTTTTGAATTATATAGTGATTGATACCACTTTAAAATTATCTTAAACTTTATACTTATTCTGACATAAAAATTCGTTACATTTTTTTATTGTTTGATTTAATATATACGATGAAGCTTCAAGCAGGATCTCCCGGAAGTTGCCGGGTCCACCGTAAACCTTCCTGATCAATATTTAGTATTATATATTCATGCATATGACATTAAGTACAATGGTATTTAAATATGATCGCATTTTCATCAGCAGATCTTAAATATCTACGACACGCCATGCTCTATATGTCCCCACCACGGCTTCATGATGGTTGACAGCACCCTTTCCACAATGGAGTCCGAAAACTAATCATATATAGTGTACCCTAATCATATATAGTGTACTAATCAGACATGCTCACGGGAACAATGCCTGGGCCAGATAAGAACCTCATTCCATCCAGCCAACACTCATAAGTACCAATAAACCACACTCCCGGTAGAAACCTTCCAACCACAGTTCAAACTCCCTCCAAAAATCACTTAAAAACCACAAACATAGAATTCACACATTATCAGTCATCAACCACTTTTAGTCGCATCCTGCACCATGCACCAATCCAACTATAACTCTCTTGGCCCCATCTCAAAAAAAATGTACAGAAATCACTACACAGTCACATCGAGAACAAACCGTCGGAGCATATAAACTCAACATCCAACTCACAATTCACAAACATCAACTTAGATAAACTCACAAACAGTATTCAATCAGCAATTAATCCGTCCTCACTACCAATCCCCAAATCAAAATAGCTGTTACAACAGCAAACATCCCTCCTGCAGTGTAATCAAAGATATAGTTAAAGATCGTGCACTCTGGTAAACTAATACCAACTCCTTGTTTCCGTCACACCGCTAACGCAAACTTGCAAAAATCAAGACCAACACCACCAAACCCCACGCTTTCCTACTCATCATCTCAAATACCATCAATAAGAAAACTAAAATGAGTGAACCGGTTCTTAACAACTCTGACACTAATAACTCCGTCCCACCTTGCAAAGTGTGTTTTAGGAAAACCGCTAGGCACATTTTTAGACGAATTTTTAATTACTCAGCAATAATCGCAGTTGTTACTTCTTTAAAATAGTCGGTGGGCTGCACCATACTTTCAGACCTACGTATATTGACATTGTAACCTCTATGTGTTAACTTCGATGCGGTACTCAGTATTTGAAGATGCGTCAAATACTGTTAGAAGAAAATGGTCAAATATATAGACTGTGCAGGTTTGGATAGCGGACCCATTCTACGAAAAAATCACACTTTCTATGCTGATATTAAAAAAAATCGTTCTCCGTAGAAGAGTTGGGTGTGCTTCGACCCCATAACAGATGGCATAGATATATACTTACATAACACTGAGTCTCTTCTATGCTTATCTTGTATAAGGTGTTGATCACACGTTTTGTCATCTATAGGTGTTATAGTTGGGCCCTATCAGATGAGTATTGAAGCTGGCTGATGATATTTGATGAAACAGTGATGTTCTTGTATCTGTACGGGCCAGCAATGATTTTTGTTCTTTTTTACAGTGCAATTATGTTTAAATTGTTGGCACAGTGCCAAAACTCGAGATGTTCACTTACGAGATGTAGAACAAGTTTGATATACTTTTTTTAGAAGGGATTTTATGACAGATCACCTGTGAGTCGTGTCAAAAAATTATGGTATTTTTGTTCAGTATTGATTGACATTTCATCATGGAAAGACTTAGCCCGACACAGCGTCTAAAAACTATTCAGCTGTATTTAAAAAAAAATTGTAAAATTGTGTTCAGCGATGAGGCCCATTTCTGGCTTAATGGCTAAGTTAATAAGTAAAATTGTCGTTTTTGCGCTGAAGACTAACCCAAAATGGTTCAAGAGCTACAATTTAATCCCAACAAATTAACGGTTCGGTGCGGTTTATAGACTAACAGAATCATCAGTCTATATATTTCAAAAAATGAGGCCGGCCGGAACGTAACTGTGAATGGCGCCCGTTATCGCGCCGTGATAATGGACTACTTGCTGCTAGAAATTGATGCCAGTGACCTCGATGACATTTGGTTCTAACAAAATGGCGCTACTTACCACACAGCCCGTGAAAACATGGCTTTATTGCAAGAAGAATTCGGTGAACAGTTAATTTCACAAAACGCTGACTTTTACTACATTGCTTTTTGCTCAGTTTTCAGTTGGAAATCTTAGGGGCAGATTTGGGTTTGTAGGTCCTTTTAAAGAATAATATGTCTCATTTAGCGTGAGTTCACTTATGTTTCTCCGGACACTCTGGTTTTCTTCTTCCCGCGATGCAAATCGAATGGTTCTAATAGTGTTCTGGATTAATGCCATTATCTCTGAATTCTTAACTGTCCTTGAATTATATTTTAGATATTATGTGAGAGCTCATTAATTTTCTCGTAAGTGTTTTGAGTAGGTGCAGCATTTTTAGCTGATGATTTCAGTATATATATTAGAGTTTTTGCTGATGAATTGGTTTGCTTATTTGTTAGACGTTTCGCCCTAAATAACGGCCAAATTTTTCTGTGATACAAGAACATTGGCTATAAATGTCTTCATTTAGTTGGTTATGCTAACATCCATTAACTATAATTGATCTCTATCTTTGCCAATTGATGAGCTCAATACAATAGTCCCGGTACTGATATAGTTCTGATTGTTGCTACTCTTGTTTTAGCAGATTATCAGGTTGTTTCTTCATTACCACTGAACTGAAAATTTTTTATAGTAACGGATCTGCAATCAATATTTACCTTAAAAGTGAATGAATCATTACGGAGGATCCTCTACAGTTTTAGAATTTGTATTGAACCAATGAAGTATCATGAAGTGTTTTGCATTCTCATCGCTTGCAAAGGGTTCTTACGATCGTCCAAAAAAAAAGGATGCTTATGAATTATAAAGATCAAGAATGTGATCTTTAGTTTTTTGAAGACCCCATAAATGTAGACTTCGTATAATACATATCAAAGAGCATGGTATTCCTAGAATTTTGCAACATTATCCATGGCTTGTCGTAGGAGGGAAAACGATAACAATGGTTGGATCTCTGACTACGTGTATCCTTATAAAAAATTTGTTACAAATATCAACAAAAATAAAAAAAATTCCAAAAAAATTTAACAATATTCCCACTCACTCTAGCTGACACGCAATTAAAGTCTGGAATATGGAGTCACTAAAAAAAGTTAAAATGACAAGTTGTACAACTGATGAATTTTAAAGTGTTGGCATTTGCGCAAGAGATCAATGAATCTCAGATATTGGAAAATCTATGAGAAAATCCAGCAAAAATTCCCATAGTTGTTTGTTGATTTGTTGGAGTTGTAAAGAAAAATGAAGGCGTGAAGGCGTCTTAAACATTGATTGAACAAAACTCTTTTTTTGTAAAAGTGGCGGGTGCCTTTTTAGCAGTAGAAGTGCTCATATAAATGTGCTTAAAAGTTTGCAAATATTAGGAGGAATCAGCTCAATCAATCACTTGGATTTGCCTGCTCCATTGGTACCTGTAAAGATAAAGGGCAGGTGCATGGACGAGTAAGAGAAACCAGTGCACCAAGAAGCTTCGAGTAGCTTAGAAAGTACTTGTAGCAAATTTGGCGTTAACCCACTATAATCCAAAGAAGGAAATCATCGTGTTAGCGCACGCTTTGAGTTGGGATATGGGTGTATTTAATTCACGAATTGTCCGACGGTACTCAGTCGCCCATTATGCAAACCACATCATTTACAAAAAAAGCCAGAAAAACTACCCGCAGATCCAGAAAGAGGCTTCTGCTTTGATGTTCGCCCTAAAAAAGTTTAATCGAAACACATTTCACCATTATTCACCATTAAATATGGGGACACGAAGAGCTAAGCGCATTCAGATTTTATTTCGCGATTTATTGCCGGTCACGAGAAACCAGAGATTCGTACTGAAATTTCGAGAAAATGAGGCCTTGTTAACATAGGTGTTTTGCAATCGATACAGCAGAAGGTGACCAAGTGAATCCGCCCTTACCGAAATATAAATCTTTTTTTTTGTTTAATTACAATTCCAACTCGTTTGATCGTTTTTTATTAACTGATTTCATTTTGTTTTTTTCGCTCACACTCGTCCGTGCGTTCAATAATGGAATTACGGATGAGTAAGTTTTATACTACTTATCTTCCACCACTCCTTCATAGATGGCACTATTTAATTAAGAATAATTTATAATGATAAATAATATGAACTAAGGTGCGTTCATATAGAAGATTTCCGAAATGTTGAAAGGTTACCAAAGACAAAAAAAGTTACATGATCCAGCTTAGTAGCCCTGTGATCTTTAATTAAGGAAAAATGAAAAAATGCCAATTTTGCCGTAAAAATAAAATTAATTGTATACTATTGGTAATAGATCTTTTTTATTCATAGTATTGTGACCAAAGCTTTTATTAATTTAATGGTGTAGAATAATTATAAAACCGTTACGAAGATACCGAAAAAAATCATTGAAGTGTTATATTTAATTGTGAATATTTGTGTTCCGGCTACATTTCAAATTTACTATTCGTATAGTCATAAAATTTATCGTGCCCCAACACTAAATTCCATTTTCCACAATAATTTTCATTAATTTTTTTTTTTTTATTTATGCTAAATAAATTTTCATTCTACAAATTTTCATTTCGAATGGTAATAGAATTTTTTATTTTTTTATATGAATAAACAATAAATTCGGAAATAAGCAAATAAAATTTTTTTAATTTTGTTGTTATTTTGGATGATATCCAAGACTGATCTATTCAAATAGAAATTTTCTAACAAATAGATGGAAATAATAAAAAAAAAAAAAAATTTCAATGAAAAAAATTTATATATTTTGCACGAGTAGATGATGGTGGTACAAAAACAAAACACTTTGCTATATTAAACATGGTGAAATTATGGCAGAGTGGTAAAATAATAAAAAAAGTGGGAAAACTATTATCGGTTTTAACTTTATGTTTCAAATAATTTTTCAATTGTTTTCTCATTTTTTCATACTATAACCATTATAATATATCACATTTTTTGCAGAGTGAAAATTGTTGAATTTTTGTGTATACGTGTGGTAAATGCATTGTAATTTATTTCGATTAATTATTGCCGATTTTTTTTTTTGTTGCTACTCTGAGTACAGTATAAAATGGATTTTCAAGTGCTTTTGTATGTATGACAAGGAGCTTAAAATTATGAGTTTTTTTTTAAAGTTAAATGATCTATTATTATACACTTTAAATATTTAGTAACCGTGTTATGCAAGTAAATTGACATTTTAAGCAGAATTATACGGTTTAATCAATTGTAGAAATACTTAAAAGCTTTTATATACTTTAGTTTCGTTAAACCACTGATTTGTTAAATACGTAACAATTAAACCAATTATTTGTGAAAGCTCTAAGTCCTTAAAAAAGGAACCGTATTGTAATGTGAGCTTTAAACCAGTTAAGCAAAATTTGAGACATAATACATAAAATATAATTATATATTGAAAAGTACTATTGACTACTAGCACTAAGCTTAATAAGTAAGCCCATTGATGTATTTTATTTTAAAATAAAAACTGACGTTTTAAATTTGGTCAAACTGCAGTTTAAAGCTCTAATGAAAGACATGATTTGTTCTCTATTATAATTAGTGTTTACACTTATAATTTCAATGTGTTAAAAGGCAAACAGCAAGTATTTAAAAAAAAATATAAAATTTTGGAAATTTTTGTAAAATGAAGTTTCAGTTTGATTTCGTGCTTAGAAAAAAGTTTTTTTATATATGTTGATTATTTTAAATCACAAATCAAATATTTTAATCTATTTAATATTTTATTTGATTCCAAGCAAAGTCAATCACAAACATCCTACATCGTGAAAAAGTACCACAACCAATGTTCCGGTTAGAACTTGAGCCCGACGGGATTAAATTAAAAAAAAAACACAGTATGCGTAATTTAAAATACTTACTGCACAGCAAAATCACCGTAGAGGAACCAATGAAAAAAACCGGACCAGTTCAATGCATCAAGTGCCAAGAATACGGCCACACTAAAGCTTACTGTACGCTGAATGAAGTTTGTGTTATTTGTGGCGAACTTTATGATTCGAAACTGTGCAATAAAAGAAAAAATTATCCATCAGTAAAGCGTTGCAGTAATTGTGGTGAGAATCACACTGCTAATTACCGATGCTGTCCAGTTGATCTGGACTTGAAACGCAAAACTACCCCAAAAATGCGATATGAGCAACGAGTGCTTAAGTCACAATACAATCAAAGCAATATGATCTCAAGAAATTTTATTGTTCCACCAACCGATGTATTTACAAACGCACAAAACAATAATATCCAGATATCTGAAAATAGTTTTGCCAGGCATCACCTTTGCAAATATTCTATAGGGTGCACAGTACCAACACCAAAAGTTCACTACAATGACAAAGAGTCAAATATCCATGCAACCATAAATAAATTGTCTGAAACAATCCAAAGCTTCATGATGATGATAGAAAAACAAATGGGCATGATGATGCAAAATATGAGCACACTAATGCAAATTATTATCAAAAACCAGAAATGACTCTCCTAAAAACAGCTGTACAGAAGGCAAATGGCCTTTCACAACACAAAGCTGAAATACAAACATTCCTCAACGAACAAAATATTGAGATTATGCTTATATCAGAAACACACTTTACGACTAAAACATTTTTCAAAATTAATGGCTTTTCAGTTTGAAAAGCCTAGAGGAATGGTCTGGTAATTGTGTAATTTCCGCCGTTTACTGCCCACCTAAACACGCAATTAAAAAGCAGTAATTTACTGATAATTTTAATCGGCTGGACATAGAATTTCTCGCAGGAGGCGATTACAATACTAAAACATTTACAATGGGGTTCGAGGCTGACTTCACCTAAAGGTAAACAACTTTATGAAGCAATTAATTCAAGAAAAGCGGAAAATACTTTAAATACTGAAAATAATTTTTTTTTGAGTAGTGAAGCGGGAAAAGTCTTCACTACTCAAAAAGAAATTAAATAATGCTATTAAAGCTCTAAAACGAGCTTTCGGTAGTGGAAGCAGATCAAGGAATACAAAATTACCTGAGTGAACTCTCAGCAACGGAAAAAAGGATTTCCTACTATGGAAGGCAACAAAAAAATTAAGAAGGCCAGCCCTATTGAATCCATCAATCAGACAACCAGATGGCCACTGGGCCAGAAGTGTTATTGCAAAGGCTAATGTTTTCTCCAACCACTTAAAAAAATTATTTGCACCAAATAAGCAAAGCAGTGTTAGTATACTGCCGGATTGTGCAAAGGTTGATAATATCGTAAATTCTATTAAATTTAAGTGGAAAAGTGTTAAAATTACTATTAAAAGTTTAAATCCAAAGAAAGTTCCAGGACCTGACTTAATTACCGGAAAAATGATTAAAGAATTACCATATAAATGCATAAAACTCTTAACCTATATATTAAATGCAATAATGAGATGGGGATATCTCCCTAAAAAATGGAAAATGTTACTAATTATAATGATCTCGAAGCCTGATAAGGACAAAACGCAAATCGCGTCATAGAAGCCGATAAGTCTTCTTCCGACAGTTTCAAAACTTTTTGAAAAAATGTTACTACAAAATTTAAAGCCAATATTATCTGCATAGCACATTATACCAGAACTCCAGTTTGGGTTTCGTGACCAGTATAGTACTGTAGAGCAGGTGCATAGATTTGTAAACGCAGTTAAACTAGCTCTAGAGGAAAAGAACTACTGTTCCGCCATTTTTCTGTATATTGTACAAGCTTTTGACCAAATGTGGCATGAGGGCCTGATATACAAAATAAAAACTCTGGTCCCAAACAAATTTCATGCAATTCTTGAAAATTACCTGTTCAAAAGAAAATTTCAGGTCAAGTAAAATGAAGCCATTACCGAACTAAATATGATAAACGCTGGGTTCCACAAGGAAGCGTATTGGGAGTGCTTTACTTGTTGTACACAGCTGATCTACCAACCACTAAAAAATAGGTAACACCAACATTTGCTGATGACACTGCTATTATGTATTCACATAAAAATCGACAAACTGTATCAAGAGAGCTACAAGATCACATAAACAAAATTAAGGACTGGCAAAAAAAGTGGCGCATAAAAGCTAATGAAAACAAATCGGCGTCCATAACGTTTACACTGAATAAACGAACATGCCCATCGATTAAATTAAACAATTTCACGATTCCTCAACAAACAAATGTCAAATCCTGGGTCTTCATCTTGATAGAAGATTGACTTGGAGAAAGCACATTGAAACAAAGTACTAGCTGATTGGAAGAAGATCAAAACTGTCCCTAGACTGCAAAGTTTTACTATACTAGGTGATCTTAATCCACAATTGGACATATGGAATTCAACTAAGGGGCTCTACCAGCGCATCAAATATACACTTTTTACAACGCACGGAATCAAAAATACTACGTAGTATTACTAATTATGCTTGGTATATTCGAAATGATAACATCCACAGGGACCTAGAGATTAAAATGGTAAAACAGATGATAAAAGCATACAGTTTGAAGTACCATTCAAAATTGAAAACTCATCCAAATGAATCAGCAAGGAAAATACTAAGCCAGCCAAATTATAGATGTCTTCGCATAACAGCCCCACTAGATTTAATGAAAATAGTTTCATCATTTAACCTTAGGCAAGTTTACTCATTTAATTAATACGCATACCAATATAAGTACTAACATAGGTTAGGGCTTAGTATAAGATATATTAGTTCATAAGTTTTGCACACTTCTTGTTAGTTTCAGATAAAGAAAGATTCAAGAATAAAGCCATTGGCAGTAATTAAAAAAAAAATATTTTATTTAAAAGCACAAGTGATATATAAATAACGTTTAAGTTTAAACATGAACAGTTTTGTGAGTGTACTTTTTGAACGAAAACTATCATTTTAAGATTAAAATGGATGTTTTTTTGTCTTTTATTAACCGATTTCTTTTTATCTTTTTTTGCTCATACTCATCCTTGCGTTCAATAAGGGAACTACGGATGAGTGTGTTTTATACTACTTATAAAATAATATACGTAGTATTTATACTACGTATTATCTTGCACCACTCTTTCATAGATGGCAGTATTTAATTACCAATAATTTACAATAACAAATAATATGAACTAAGGTGCGTTTATGGTTAATACGAGTATTCTTACGGTGGCCGTAACAGACACAACGTTTTAAAAACAAACAAAATTGTTTTTGGGTAAGCTTTTAATATTTTAAATTTTAATTTCAAGCTATTAAATGCAAAAAAAATATGTTTTTCTAACAAAAAAAATTATAAAAGATTTAGAAATTGAAAATTTTTGAGCTTTCATATTTATTATTAACTTGTGAGAGCTTTTGGTTTCAATACTTGTAATTTCATATATGCATTTTAAAGATCCAGTGGTAAATAAATATAGTACAGAATCAAAATAATTTTGAAATTTTGTATTGTGCTTAAATTTTAAGCTTTCTATTTAATAGTAGAAAGGATAGATTGACCCTTCAACACTAAAGTTAAATCAAAATAATTTCGAGATTGAAAACATATCATTATTATTGTTTCTAATAAAACTTTGGAATTTTTGTGAAAATTAAAGCTTACATATTTATGTATAAATACTTAATAATATTGTTTAATAGATTCTAGTTAATAAACATTTAAAAGCTCTATTGATGCGTAAACTATAAATCAGAAGAAAATAATGTCCGAAAATTAATGTATTTTGGAAGGGAAACTGATCAATTCACTATTGAATAAGTAAAAAAGAGATATTAGATTATACCAAGTATAGACATTTTAAAAAGATCATTGAAATTTTGATCGTGTATAACGATGAAAGCTTTTTTATATATGTTGAATCATTTTAAAACACTGATCAAATATTTTAATATACTTAATAGTTTGCTTTAAAGACCAAAACTATAAGCAGCTACGTTTTAAAACTAACAAAATTGTTTTTTGAGTAAGCTTTTAATATTTTAACTTTTAATTTCAAGCTAAAGAAACAAACAGTATGATTTTTTTTTAATTAAACCATAAAACTTTCTAAATTTAAAAAAAATTGGAGCTTTCATATTTATTTTTATTCATTTGAAAAAATGTAAATTTTGAAATTAAGTTATCATTTAATGTGAAAGCTCCAGTGATATGTAGCAATAACAACTAAGTGTATGTGCTTTAGGCAGAACACTTCAAGGTCTTTCATTTTTTTTCAAATTTAGTTTGTAAACGTCTTTGGCAAATAAATTATGTTCCAATTAAATCCAAGTAGTTTTGAGAGCTTTTTAAAAAATTGTGTTGTTTTCAATAGAGAAAAGCACTAAAAAATTTTACTAATAAAAAATGTTAAAACGCTTAAATAATTGAAGCTTTTATACTCTTGTCAAATAGTTGTACCTTGTACAATGCTTTACTATGTTTTATGAATTTAGAAACTCTAAAAATTGTTTTAAATAATTTGTAGGGTAATTTAAAAGCTCTAGTGAATTTATAACTAAATTATATCCAAAGTGCGTGTGTTTTTAGTAGATTTTAAAAACTTTGGTCATAATAATCAGATTAAAATTTTAATTAAAAACTGTATTAATGCTTATTTATAAAGCTTTTAATTTTAAAGTAATAAAACTTAATAGTTAGATCATTTAGCTTATATAAGCAAACTGAAAGTATCAAACAATTGTGTCTAATTTTTATTTTCAGTACCAAAAAATCAGTAACAAATTTCAACAAGTTATGGAAGTAAAACAGAAAATTTGATTACAGAATTTGATAATTTTGATTAGGTTTGATAATTTTTAATCAAAAAACATAAAGAAATGAAATGTTTTGGATCATTTCAAAGCTGGATTAAAATAATTTCTAGGAAGAAAACGCAATATTATTATTTTTTTATAAAAAAATTCTAAAAGCTCTAAGCTCAAAGAAACTTTTTTAACTTTTTCGAAAATTGCAGCTTGTTATTTATGTTTTTAGTTATTTAAAATTTAAAAGCTCCAGTGGTGCATAAGTTATATATCAGTAATTGATTATTGAAAATCCGTTATTTGAGTGCTGGTCAATTATGCTCAAATGTTAAATTAACATTTTTTAATTTATTGAAGTTTCATATTAAATCGATTGTTATAAAGGGTAATTTTTTTACAATTTTCTATTTGGCAACACCGATTTTGACAGGTCACGTATGTTTCGTGTTTTGTGTCACTGTAAAACATCATCAGTTTGGTCTATAATTTAACCATGTATCGTCTTACAAATGAACAACGCTTGCAAATCATTGAATTTTATTATCAAAATGCGTGATCTGTTATGAAAGTTCATCGCGCGCTTCTTACAGTTTATGGTCAGTTTAATCGACCCACTGAAGCGGTTATTCGGGCTATTGTGACTAAATTTTGCACCAAATTTACATTGTTGGATATTAAATCACCAACACGCTTACGTACAGTGCGAACTGAAGAAAATATCGCAGCTGTATCGGCCAGTTTTAGTGATGACCATCAATTATCGATTTGGCGCCGTTCGCAGCAATTGGGCCTCTATTACTCAACAACGTGGAAAATTTTGCGGAAGGATTTAAGTGTGAAGCCTTACAAAATACAGCTAGTGCAAGAATTGAAGACGAATGACCTACCACATTGCAGAATTTTTGGTGAATGGGCTCTTGAAAAGTTGGCGGAAGATCCATTTTTTAAAGCTCATTTCTATACTGACAAGCCCGCTTCAATTGCCGCATTGGAAGACATCATTGAAGCATTTATTCGTGAGATACCGGCCGAAATGTTGAAAAGTGTATGCCAAAAATTGGACTAAACGGATGGACCATTTGAAGCGCAACCACGGTCAACATTTGCATGCAATAATCTTCAAACATTAAATTTTTCTTAATTTTATGTGCCATTTTTTGGAAAAATTTCAAAAATTAAAAAATCACTCTTTACATACATTTGGAATCACAATGAACAAACTATTTGACAAAACTTTGAATAAACTTATTATTTAAGGAAAACGCCAAAGTATTTTTTCTAATAAAACAGCCAAAAACTTTAAAATTCTTATAAAATAATTTGAGCTTGTCTTAAACCTAAAGCTTTTTAGTTTATATTTAAAGTTTTTTGTTTTCAATTAAAAGCTCAAGTGATGCCAAAAGTCTATCGCAGTAAAAATTAGTAACTTTAGCAGAAAAAATGTAAAGCTTGTTAAATAACATTTGAAAGAAACATTGAAAGAAAGCTTTTATGCTGCAACTTCTAAGTTTTATTAACATAAAATTGAGAGCTTTTAAGATTATTAATAATAGTTAAAAAAATCGTTTTGTTTTCATTAAAAAGATTTTGATACGAACTTGGGAATCTATTTGATTGTTTTAAAGTTTCGGTTAATTATTTTTAGTTATCTGAAACTTTTATTATATGTCGGTAATCTATTGCAATTTGTTCTTTCTTGAACTGTAGTAGATTATTAGATGTTGATCAAACAAGCCGTTTTTTAGGATAATTCACGTTTATTATCTAAATTAGATAATTTAGTTATAAAAGCTTAAAATAAGCTTTACAAAAAGCTTTGAATTTTTGCATTTTTAAAAATGAGTTTATTTAATATACAGTAGAAGTTGCCTTCTTTTTGTTTTATTGTTTGAACTTTCTAATTTAGTATTGGTATTTGGCTAAAATTTTATCCAAAAGCTCCTTTCTCATAAAAATGTTATAAATTGATATCATTTTTTCGCAAAATTTTTAGCAGGCTTGTAGTATTTGACTTACGCTGTGAAAATAAAAAAGAGCTAGATTATTTTCTATTTATGTATTTAAAGATTTTAAGCTCTACCCAAATCAAATAATTTATTAATTTCAAGTCAAAGCTTCTGCTTTTGTAGTAATGTTTCCTTGTTTTAAAGTTCTTCAGAAGTATTTTATTTTTGTTAAAAAGTTCTTTGATCTATAAATTATAGGTTAATATTTAAGTTAATGCTCCCGGCCCTCAACTGCCACACAGGATTTCATACCAATACTGAAATTTTATATGTAGTTTTATATGCTTAAAAGCTTCGATATTTGTTCTTATTGGTTTAAATCTGCGATAAATTATTACGATGTATATATAAATCGATTTATATATATAAAGTATATTTTAAAAGCTCCGTATGCATTTTTATTGTTGCCACATTAAAACTAGTTATAATCGTGAGCTTTTAGTTGGCTACTTATTTCAAGTAAAAAACATTTTTATTAAGACACTTATGCTTTTGAAAATAACATATACGTGTTTGCTGGCTTTTATGTTGCTTACTGTATAAAGGCTTAACGCTAATTTTTTAGATTTTTTTCTATAAAAAATTAAAGCTTTTACGCTAAATTAAAATTAAATTAATTATTAATACACTTTTGAATTTACATTTTCCGAATATTATGCATAATTATCTTAAAAGCTTATATAAAGTTTTTAATTGTTGAAAGCTTTAATTAAACATAATTTATGGGAACCTCACATCTTGTCAAGCTAGATAACAGTCAATGGTATTTTTCTGAAAACAATTTCTTTTATTTCCGCTTTGAGCTTTTTATTAATTGTCTTAATTAAGTCTTAAATAAAGGCTTATTTTGAAATTGGCTTAAAGTTTACTTGAGACACCAAGTTTTTTAAGCTTAGTGTTTAAAATAAAATTCTGAAGACATTTATTTAGGACGTCCTTCATATAATCAAATTACTTTGTAGGTCTTAATTTGGTGTTAGTGCAAAACTTGGTATTAAAAACGCTCTCTTAGATTTCCTTAGTCTAGTTTTTAAATTTCTTGATATCAATTGGAAGATAGCCGCAGCTTTTATTGACATTATAAGCCAACGATGCCGTTATCTAATTATTCTTTCAGCTTAGCTAGAATTCCTTATTACTATGGTGATGATCACCGATACCATGAGATTGGTTGCAAACCGATTATAGTAGTCGTGCTATTTGGTTGTCATGGTATTGATACTAATAATTGGGTTTGACTTCAGGGGGACTAAATGTCAATAGTTATGAAGAAACCAACTAATGACGTGTAAAATTTACTTTGTGATGTGTTGTAAACGCATAAGTAAAGCATCCACCGAGTGTTGAAAATTGTATCAAATAATACTGGATTTTGCCCCTAGTAAAGCATCCCCCGAGATGTGAATGTTTTATCGAGATGAGATTTGTAGATTTCATATAGGATGCAAGAAGTATAACTCAATCGTGGTAGTATACGGAACTAGTTGCTACCGTTACCTTTTTGGAAACACTAGTGTTGTTCCATCTTTTGTTTGTTGGTAGAGCCAAACGTGTTGCTTGTGTATTACGCTATATGGTGATTTCACACATATATGTGGACTGTTCAATCTTTTCTTGTTAGTGGTGGTTTTTGGTCAAAGAAAAAGTTCTGAATGCCGGTTTTAAACTGTAAATTTTGACCGATTGGTGCTTATTTTGACATGACTGTCCATTTGGATACACAAGTATTTTAGGCACTAGGTTGCTATTTACTTGCTCGAAGTTATTCAATCATTGTGTTGGTTGTTGTTTAAGGTAAAAGAGGATTGTCTCCAAAAAAATCATCTGGAAGCTTCATTGTTTGCCCGTAGACCAGCTCTTATATTTTAGTTTGATCTGTTTTACTGTAGCTCGGATATAACTAGTGGTACTCTGGGTAACTTGAAGCTCTGATGCACAGTGTTAGATCGGCTTTAAGGGTAGTTTTCAACAAGCAGTGAAAATGTTGAACCATGCTATTTGATTAGGAGTGGTACAAGATGGTTCAGATCCAGGTGTAAACTAAGAGCTTAGTAAGCATACCAAACAGTTTCGATTGAAACTGTGAACCTTGATCGATCGTAATGTTTACCAGTACTCTGAATCTGGAGGTATAGTTTTCGACAAAATTTCGAGTACTAGTAAATGCAGAAATATCTCCCATGCATTATGCTTCTGGCAATCGTGTGAAACGATCGGCACAGGTTAACAAATTAGTGTGTCTTTTAGAAGGTGAAAGTGATCCCATAATGAAAAGATATATGTGCAAAACGTCCCGGTAGAATGATTGAATGTCCACGTTGGGTCTTTATATGTCTTAATTCCTTAATATCTTAATGCCTTAATAGGATGTCACCCAGTGCGCTACGACCTGAATCATACCGGGTCAAAAATATTTAGTTGCTATTAGCTTTCTAGTGGCTTGGATGTTTGGAATACAAAATGTTAAGCAATGCAACAAAAATATTTCAATAAATTGGTCATGCAATGTACAGACGGTTTTTGTCCCTTGACATTTCGAAGTAAATTGCTAAGTCAGCTTTTTAAAACATTCTAGATCACTTGTAGAATTTGACTACCGAATTACTCATGGAATTTAATTTTATAACGTTCCGTTTCAGCTTCTTGTGATTCTTTGATTTGCTTTATGTTGCAGTGAGTCTTGACAGCTAAAGTTAAGTGGTTTGGTCCACGAGGCAGTGTATCGGCAACCCAATATTCCTTAATTATGGATATGTTGAATGTTCATCGTAAATGGAACACATAATCCAAGTGGCGAGTTGATCGCGCAGTGCGCTCAGCTTTCGATTGAATCGCTCTCGTTAATGGTTTGTGGTTGGTGTAGACTGTAAAATCTTGACCTTCGAATTAATATCGAAAATGTCTGATAACTAGTAGATCTTTATCGATTTTGGAATATTTTCACACATCATCCGAAAGTGTTTCTGAAAAAATAACGAATTCCAAAGTGTTGATACTCACCTCAAACTCTGAATGAAACAGTGTTTGTTGGTGATTGTTCCTCTAATGTTGAGGCTACAAAACAAACGTTAAGTCGAGGTCTTTGACAATCTCGTTGATGAATAATTAAAACGATTTTGCGGTATTTCGAATTCCAAATGGAGTTCGAGTGAACTTGAACTAGCCAAATGGAACAGTGATAGTCGTTTTGTAAACATCATCAGGTGCGACTGAGATTAAATGATAAGCTTTGACCAAGTCAATTTTAGAAAATATCGTAGGTGCACGGAGAAGTTTAGGAAGTAAAAGTCGCGGTCTCACTCTTCTTAAGGTTGAATAGCAAGTCGAATTTCTTAAGAAAGTTTGCACCATTTATAGGACGATTTACGTTCGCAAAAGTGAATCAGTGGGAAAAATTTCGTCTCAGTCCAATATCTACTTGCAGCAATTTGTTTCCGTAGGTATTGATTGCTGTACCATTAGCGGCTGACAAAACATGGCCGCTGTTACTTGTTGATTTCCATTTTGTAGTTAATACAAAATGTTTATGTAATGACGGATATAGCTGCGCCAGTGACAATCAGAATGGTAAGTTTGATCTGGCAGTCCCTTAAAAATTAGCGGTTAGTGTATTTTGGTCTGTTTTCGTTTGCTTAGAGAAACGATTGATTCTTATTGCGTTTATCTCTAGATTCGAAAAATCATAGGGTTATTGACAGTGATCGGCTTTGTGTCCGAATCTGCCGTGACAGTAGCAATAAATTCGATTCTGACAAATTTGGAGTTATTTTGATCCTACTCTTTTACTTGTAGAAGGTGCACGAAATTATGTTTGTCAGATGGTTTCTATGCTAAAGATGATGCTCGTAGTTCGAGTCTGTCTTTGCACTCTGACGAGCGTACAAACTCAGCTAAACTAATTGAGTATGGACCAAAAAACTAAACAAATCCGTGATTCAACCTTTGTTTAGTCACCTCTAGTCGTTTTCCTTTGGTCACCTCGGCTGTGATAAAATTTTAATGATGTCATGATCCCTAAATCATATTTCGAAAGTTTTTAAGACAGTGTCAAAACAAACTTTAGTTCTTGAAATGGTAAGGGACAACTTAAGCTTTTTAAATTGTTTACTATTATTTCACAGTGACGTTAAAAAATATCGAGACCTTGCTTAGAAAATTCTAAATAACAGAAGAAAAAACCTCAATATATTTCTTTTACTTAGCTTTCATGAGATTACAAGAATATAGCATTTTTTCAGATTAAGTCATTTGTCACGGACCACTCTCATATATCACATCCAATATTTATTCATATCACGCTTCCCTCCTATACACATAAATACATAATATTTTATTGGTATACGACAATCATACAAAGATTAAGGCAAACTCATAAATTTTGTTGTATTTGATTTATTGCCATATAAAAATTAAAAAGTTAACAACTTTATTGAGTTGTGATAGTAAAGAAACAAGTGTCAAATATTGATTCTCGACATTTTTTTTTTGCTACGTGTATCCTTGAAAAAAAAAATTATTTTACCTTATCACCAGAATCCAATAATTCCACCAACACACTATACCAATAAAACTTTAAATCAACAAACGATAAGCTTTCAACTTTTAGTAAAACAAAAACAAAAAAAAAATAAAAGGTCTAACTTTTATTTTTATTATTTCTATTAATAAATTTTCCTCGAGATATACAAAAACTTTCGTGGAGCTTTCGTTCTATAAAAACGTAAGACACACATCTACTCACACAGTTAAAATAAAAAAAAATTAAAACTTTTATTTCAATATTAAAAATGCGGGATTTGAAATGAAAAGCAAAAAGTTTGATAAGATACAAATTTTGTTGTTGTCAGAAATCAAATCAAAAATTTTATGTAAATTCAATCAAAATATTATGTATTATGGTTTTGGTACGAGGTTTATATGGTCGGTTAAGAAGACATAAATTAATTTATATGGCGCATATATCGAGGTGAATTTATGACTTAATACACGATGTCTTCAACATAAATCTTTCAAGTCATTTATACAAGTTGGTTTTAGTACTTGCAATATTTATGATATTTACATATGTAACATAAAACAAAATGCAAAGAGATTTCGTCCAATTTGTCGATATTGGTATAACAATTCATGCATGAAAATCAAATTTTTCAGTTGAATAGAGTCTCGGATAACTTTTCTGTATGTGAATCATTATTTCGTCTCGAAATATGAATTTTGGGATCTACGTCATATAATCGTAAATTTTTTTACAGTTTAATGTTTTATGATAATCAATATGTTTCTTTAAATTTTCTGCTGTCTGCATCCATTTACATTTATGTAATTGGATACGTACTCGATACCATGTAGACCAAGCACCGAAGCTTTAACGACGGTTTTAACTTCACTTGTATTATGATAACTTTAACAACTTTGAATTAGAGTTTTCTGCCCTTCAATTTACATCAGCTGGTTGTTGTTGGGATGATTGTATAATGGTAACATTTTCATCCGTGAAACACCATACAACTTCCACAAAACCAAAGGATTTATGTTTTAGGATTTATTATTTTCACCGAGACCTAAAATTGGTTTATTCGCCGTAAAAGGCTTGCCATAAATATCTGCAACAATATGTCTTTTTCCATTCCCAATTTTTTAGGCAAAAGCACGAATATTGATTTCAGCATTATATGGATTGAAATTCATGTCCCGAAACCTTTATGGTCTTTATCGACACCAAAATATCCCAAACAACGCCACTCATTTTGGATTTGATACTCTGGCAGATTCTATTAATTCTATTTTCAGAAATCTAAACAATGCTGACATCGCTGAGGTAAGTGATTTCAGCATGCGGAGAAATACAATATTTCCGTCAGATCTCCTTTATACCTAAATGAATGTTCCTACTAAGCTTCAATTATTGCTCTATAAAAATGCAAAATGATATTGAGATCCATCTCAAATATCTCAAGGTATTTCAGATATTGCAACCATTTTGGATTAGACTGTCTTTCTCAAAGGATTGGAACAATTATCCCTTCTAGTTAAAATTTAGGGCGGCTAGAAACCTGGCAACGCAAAATGTGTTGAATGTTAAAAAGAAGGTTCAAGAAGACTTGCGGCAAGTCTTAATCTCGGTAAGCAATCAAACCTTTTGGTTCTCTCCTTGTAAAGTCGAGAAATATTTCTTTGGATCATATAGGAAATCATCTAAACAACCTCTGAAATGTTGGTACCATATTTGTCTGCTCCCCAAGGTAATCTGATAAGGTAATCTTCACGCTCGAAAATTTGCTTCAAACTCTTATTAAGCTGATTCTACCTTGGCACCACGAATTAGCTATCTAGCCCAGTCGTCACTGCACCGAATTAGATTAAAGCCTAGAGTTGGCTTTAAAGTCATAGTAAACATTAACACAAACAAGCTGCTGAGTCAGGATGGTATGCACCAATTGTTTTCAAATATTATTGTAAATCCCTGTCAAAGCCATAATCATGTTTCTTCCACCGTTCTATGCCCTCTAGCATATTTTTCTTAATCCGGAAAAATGCTAACATAGATCCTGTTCTACAAAGTAGGGCAGTAAATCAGACCGTTCAAATTATTACCCAATCGATATCGTCTCAGTGCTTTCCAAAGTACTAGAGACCTTAACCAATTTTCAGATGATGAAATATTAGGAAGTATAGTAAACCTTCTAATTTCTGATCATCAGTATGGTTTTCAAGGAAGACGGTCGATCGATGATCGTTGTAGCGTGTAGTGGCATTTTGTTTTCCACTTCCAAATATATTTCGGTTTTATTTTTTTAATTTTATTGTATAATAATAATTATAATTTATAATTTAAAAATTATTATTATACAATAAAAGTGAGTTTAGTTTTAGTTTTAATGATAAAATATGAGTGTGTGATTTCTTGGTGTTTATTGTACATTTTACAAAAATTTTCATGTTTAAGACATGTCTTTTTATTATTGTAATATCCTTCTCTTTTTAACTAACATGATTTTAGAAAAACCAATTGTGCTACGCATAATTTTCTCTTCTAATAAATTTAAATTGTGCTTATGTCATTTTTATTACTATATATTTGTTTCGCTCTAACCAATTTAATATACATATTTTTAATAATTTATAGGTTATGAGTTAGAAAACATGTGCACTTATATGGCATGTAAAAACAAAAAACAAAAACAAAAAATGTAAAATGTAGCGTTGTTTTCGTTGTTTATAATGAGAGTCAAGTTGAAATCGAGTTGCATTGTGATTTTTATTTTTATGTACCACAATATGGCGAATTGAGAAAGTTGATTTTTTCGACTCAACGAAAACCGTTCTCTAGCGAAAAGTTGGGCTTGTGTATTTGTTGTGAAACAGTTGGTTCGATCGAGTTCACACGTTTAATTGTTTTGTTTAAATTTTGTTTGTTTCTATATGTATGTGAATATAAATAGGAGCTCACTTAATAAATTTTAGTAGCATGGTTATTATTAAATTTTTTAAA
Source organism: Tipula confusa (assembly GCA_963556175.1). Classification (NCBI taxonomy): domain Eukaryota; kingdom Metazoa; phylum Arthropoda; class Insecta; order Diptera; family Tipulidae; genus Tipula; species Tipula confusa. The sequence goes on along the minus strand of OY744475.1, from coordinate 47,585,825 downwards.
TTTTTTTATTTTTTTATTTTCTTATATTAATATATTGTTATGGAACAAATTAAAAAGTTTGTACTTTCAGGAGAAAACTAATCCAGTTTATTTCAGCCTACGGCTTGCAGAAATTATATTATTAAAAATTTGCAAAGCAATATTTGGGTTTCGCATTTAGCGCATGGTCGTTCATGTTTTCGATCCTCCTAAGCTTACGCTTTATTTTTCGAAGAAAATTTCTGTTTTCTTTCTAGCATTTAATTATTAAATCAGTCAGCATCTCTCAAAGGTCGAACGTCAGTAATGCTGGTGGTCATAGCGTGATCGATTTGATTTGCAGTTCTTCTACTATTCAGAGAGAAGAATGTGCTTTAGATGACTAAAAATAACATAAAAGCAAGGTCAAGGGCGTGAAATCCGTTTTTAATACTTACATGACCAAAGCTGTTTATGGACATTAAAATCATCATTAATGGTGTCTTTAATTCCACCCACTGACCAGCTGAGTTCTTCCTGAGCTAACATGTCGAGTATTTAATCACTTGACTTGATAGTTTTAAAAGTAAACCCTAAAGTCTAAGCAGACTTAAAACGGGCATTCTTTCTTTTTTTAAAACGAAGTCAGTGTACAATTTTCGGGGTGGATTACGTTTTTGTGATAATCTTAAGGAGCCTATAGTCAAGCATTTGTACGTATTGATAAAGCAAGCCGCTTGATCTCCAACCGATGCTCTCTTCAGCTACCCCTAATATGGAAAATAGACGCTGAATATTGTAGCCACTTCTACCATGGAGAACAGTTGCTTCGAGTCAGGTAATGATAATTTAATATCATCTTTATTCATAATGTTAGCTGTAAATGATTGACAATGAGTTGGCCATCATTGGCATCATTCGGTTCCTTTTTACAAACATTTCAAAACCATGCATTTACTTTTAGCCTACAGTTGAAGTATTACAATTACCACAAACCACGATGAATACGTAAAGAATTCGATGCCGTAAATGAGTCAATTTGGTTTTAAATAAAGGGTTAAGTCACAACCCAGACCTCCAATGAAGAATCTAAAGGATTGAATTTATTTAAATATATGAAAACTTCTTGTATTAGGTTAAATGAACCAACTATATACAGTTTAAAGCAGTCCATACACTGCAATGACCAATAAGCTGTTATTTCGCTATTATGCCACGTTTTATGTTGACTTCCATTTCTACAATTGTTGTTGGTTTATTAACAGAGACCCACATAAAAATAGTCAAAAGACATAATCTCACGATTTGGAGGTCTGATTACCGGACCGAAACGAGAAATAAATTCCTCACCGGACTCATTTTTCAAGAATTCTATTACATGCTGTGAGGCATGCGGCGTCGTCTTTTATAGTTTCGTAAGTTTGCCATATTCACAAAGACAAAAGTACTTCAGCAGAAACCCCAGATGTATGTTTTTTAACTAATATACACATCTTCCATCCAAGCATAAAGCTTTCTATTAGTTTATTTTTATTCCATTAGCCGAGACATAAACCATTTACGAAAATCCCTAAATGTATACTTTTAGCCGAGAAACCAAAATATGATATTGATATCAGCAGTCAATATAGGCGAAAACAACTAGATAATGGTCTTGGAAATTTGATCAAGGCAACGGAAATTGGTGTAAATTAAAGACAACACTAACAGTTGAATTAGTGTAAAAAATACCAAAGCTATAACCACACTCAAAGATGTTGTCAACGAGAGCCTAGATGTATCAGATGTACAGGAAAACACACAGTCAAAACATGTCCTTTAAATAAAAACATTTCCTCAAAATGTATAAACTGTAAAGGGCAAATTATAGAGGATATGAAATTGCTAAAGAACTACAAAAAATAAAAAACAAAGTGCTACAGCAAAACATTAGGTACTTGTTGAAATAAAGCCTACTTTAAATTTAGGTATTGTTGTTATCACGCCATCTATCCAGCAGGAAAAATGAGAGGAAAAATGGAGGATCAACTATAGTTTTAAAAGACATCAAATACCACAAAGGAATAAAAATTGAAGAAGAAATTATGCAAGTAGCAGCTGTAAATGTTCAACTAAACGGTGGGAAAGAATATGTTTCCTCATCTATTGCCCTCCGCGTCATAATCTAAATAAAGAGGACTTTATCTCGTTATTTAAATCATTAGGGCTTAATTTTAATATTGGCGGTGATTTTAACGCCAAAAATTCGTTTTGGGGATCAAGACTAACAATGCACATAGGAAACAAGCTACTTACCGTAGTTCAAGCAACAAAATGCATATTTTACTATGGATGTAAACCAACATCCTGGCCTTAGGATCGAAATAAAATTCCAGATGTGAACGAATATCGTCAGATCATTCTCTTGTAATCATGACTCTCAGTGCGACGATCATTAAGAAAGAGCCATTGCCTAACAAATCATCATTTGTTCATTGCCTAACAAACAATAGAACAAATTGGAAACTGTTCCAGAAACTAATCAGTGATAATATCAATCGTCAAGTGCCAGTTAAAACTTTGACACAACTGGAGGACAAATTTTATCAAAAAGATGTTGATTATTCCCTCGAGGAACAACAAAAAGTCTAAAAAGACCTATAAGGCAAGTACCTGCAATTAAATGTGATGATGGAATTTGGGCTAGAATCGCAAAAGAAAAAGCTGATTTGTTTGCATCATATCTTGGAGACACATTCAGATATCTCCAAAGACAAACTGCATAGATGAAAACATAACATTAGTTAACAAAATGGATAGCCAAAGCATAAAACTCTTACAAGAGTTATAAGTTGAAATCATCAATAACTTAAGCTCAAAAAAATCTCCTGGCTATGATCTAATTACAGGAAAATAGTTAAAGCACTACCTAAATAAGGATTTCAAAAGCAACTTCAAATCATTAATGCAGCATTCAGATTTAACAATGTCCCACTCTTCACCAATAAAGAGTTGCAGAAGTGATAATGATACCAAAACCAAGGAAACCACCAAAATCGTATAGGCCGATTTCTTTGCTTTCAACTATTTCTAAATTATTTGAAAAATTGCTGCTCAAATTAATCATAGTACAAAAAGATTTTGTTCCACCCCACCAATTTCACACCATTAAAGTAGCACAAAAGCGCTATATATGTCAATACTTAAAATAAGGTCTAAAACCGAATTGGTAGTTGCTCAGAAAAAATAAAATTCTTTTTTTTCATAATTTTTTACAAAATTTTTGGAGAACACTAATAATAAGGAAATCGGTCGAAAATTAGACATATTAGTCGAATCACCATTTTTAAAAAGAGGTAAGATAACAGCACTTTTCATCTCGGTGAGGGAAATTCCGTTACATAATCTATGATTAAAGATATGGTCCAGAATTTAACGGTCCTATTAGATATTTCATCAAACCCACTAGTGCATCAGTGTTTTCCAAACCAGAAATGAAAGATACAATTTCACATTCGTTAACAGGCGGACTTTTTTAATTCAGTGGTTTTTAGCTCAAAGACTCTCTTCGACTTCATATTTTCACGACTTATAGCTATTCTCGAACACTATCCGATTTATTGATTGGATTTTACAGCCCAGTATAAACAAATTTATTGTTAACGTAGTTTCCTCTATAATTTCATTTTCGATGACTTGCATATCAAAAAGATCGATCGAACTGCACTTTTTGGACGAAGTTTACTTGCTTTATTCGCACCTAGAGAGCACAGTTTGCACTCACTGATCCCAAATGATAAATGTTTACACATTTAGAAGAAAGAGGATATTCGTCTTTTGGCAGAGGGTTTAGGAAACCTTCTTGCATTCCTTGCTTTAGATCGCCTAATAGGCATTCAATGCAGTTTGTACAAAATCTGCTTCATTTATCCTAAAGTTTGGTAATGTAATATTTGTTCCGTCATTTTTTTTTGCATTTCGCAACTGCTTTTGTTTAATTTTCCGAAGGTTTTATTTTCCCACCCTTCACAAAATAACCCAAATACACCGATATACCTAAAAATCGACACTTGCTCCATTCGAAGTTGAGCCCGAAATTGCAAGATATATCCATAACCATTTTCAAAGTGTTCATGTTTTGTACACCCGTTAACGATGGTTTGATGATAACGTCCATATTTACCATTATGTCCTGCTGAAATTAAGATCTTCAAAAATTGAGTTAATATATCGCTGGAAGGCTGCTGATGAAACACAAAATCCAAACGGAACTCTGCACAACTCGTAATGCCCGGATGGTGTGCAAACGCTGTGTACTTCCTGCTATGTTCCTCTACTAGTACATGGAAAAACCCATTTATCTAAAAAGAAAAATACATTGACGAGTGTAACTGAACAACCAAATCTTTAATTACTGGTAGTGGGTATCTATCCATCACGATTTCTCGGTTAAGCCTGCGATAATCGATGCATATCCTTTCACTTCCATCTTTTTTATTAACCGACACAATTGCTGAAGCCATCTTTGCAATATTTTCATTATTGTTATCTTCCCATTTTCTGTAAATATAATAGCGCGTTTTAAAACATCGTATCCGATCAAAAATCGAATGACTACCGTATATGATTTCCTACTTTAATTGGTGCTTCAAAACTTTCACCATCAATATTTAAAATTGGAGTAAAAGTACCCAAAGGTTTTCCCCTAGAATTTCTAATTCCATGAGTTCCCTGGTACCAGAATCGTTTACGTTACACTTCAACCCAAGTTTAAGAAATTCATCCTCTCTGATAAAATTGTCCGTAAAATCACTGCCAGTATCAATAACTGCGTCTATTGTTTTACTATTAAGAATTACGGTACATTGATTAGAGCTTTCATCAACTTGCACCAGACAAGATTTTTTCCAAGGTATTTGTTTCCTGCTGTTTGAAGGTTTGCTTTTGTGAGAGTTATCACTTTTATATAAACACTTGGTTGATTTATGTCCAAACTGAAGGCATTTGAGACATTTGGGCCCATCTAACTTCTTGTAGAAAAATTTGGATTTGTGTTCTGGCTTACTGCAATTGAAACACAAGTCTCTTGATGATGATGATGTGATACTAAAAGGTCTTCTAAAACTGTGTGTTCCATGAGATTTTACTGACGATGGGTTCCTTATTCAACAAAACTTTGATAAGTTTCAATTTTTCGTTTTAATTCTTCGAATGAGCAAGCACCATACAATATCACTTTATTGGATGGGATACCATGGACACCTTTTACAAAATAGTCGATAATATCTGAATTATCTACTTCACCTAGCGCTGCAATTTCTCTCAGAGACAACAGATAATCCATTGATGTCCTGCCTTCTTTCTGACATCGATCTCTTAGTCGCTTATGTATCTCGGCACTGTTTACTAAATGGAATTTTTCGGTTAATATAGATTTTAGATCACTCCATGATTTTATATTGGTGTAGGCTCTAAGAGTTTTAGGGGCAGATTCTGTTAACGCTATGTTTTTCGCTATTACTAATTTTTGAATAGGATCTATGTTAAATAATTAAATTAAATTTTGTTCGTCGTTGATGCATGTTTCAATTCTATAGTTACCATTTCCAGAAAAATTAGGGATTGACTTTTGAATATCTCTTATTTGAATACTGCTTGTGGCTTGCTCTTGTAAATAGGAATCTCGGTTAAAATCTTCTGAACGGTATTTTTTGATTTAGAGAAACTGATTTTACTATTTTCACACATGGACTGATAATTTTATTTAATCGGTTCGGTTGAGCCCCCAAATAGTTCGTTTCGATTGGAATTGATAGTATTCATAAACAATTAACCACATTTGTTCTAGTAAAGGCAGAACTGATCTTAATTCTTTCGATCAAATAAAAATAAATTCGTTCACAATTATCTTTATCACTTTATTATCTAAATACAATTGATTATGCCGTATTGCTACCCAAAACACAAGTGAGTCAAAAATATTTAATGTTTGACTTTTTTTACCGCTTCTCTTTACGCTTACCTAATGGTTGAATCGTTACTAATCAAATATGATGCAGGACTGGGCAAACTCTTGATAAAAATGGTGAACAATTCCGACATATATATATATATATGTATATATATATATATATATATATATATATATATATATATATATATATATATATATATATATATATATATATTCCCAAACCCGATATCGATTTGTGTACTATTATTTTATAATATCGTAAAAACAAAATTGAAAAGCTAAATAACAAAAAAGCTAACAAAACAAATCATGATATAAAAATAAACGGAGTTGAGTATAACTCATATTCAATGCCCATTTTTATTGTTATCGTTATAGTGTTGATATTTTGTATTGTATTTCTGTTAAAGGAAAATATATTTTCATCTCATGAATAATAATGATGTTGTAATAAGAGCTTTTTTCAATACACTTACATACACACGCACATAAATACCCCAAAAATGTCCTTAAAGTGTAAACAACATTATGTCGCCAGCAAATATTTTATTACGGTTTTAATCTTTGACCAAATATTATATGGGGTAGTATATGAAAAGCTCTATTATGCTACAGTGGATAATTGTTGTAACCATATTGTGTGTGCGTTCGATTTTTTTATTTTCTTCAGAATAAATCAACTTATATGTAGAATAATACCATAAATTGTAATACACGATGTGTTTGTTTATAAAATACAGTTGTATACAAGTATTGTCGTCAGAATTATAAAAGCTTTAAGAAAATAATAAGTTCTTATATTTTTTAAATTAAGCTGCTTGCTTTTTTATAAAGAATCCCAAAACCTAATAAATTTCTAATTGTCCCGAGTATATTTTTAAAAGACTTCATCTATATAAAAAAATGTATTTTCATTTTCCCTGTACAGTGGAAAAACAATAAAAAGCTCTATACCAAAATCAAAATGAAACGACTCAACCCGTTTCTGTTACCATATGATTTATTCATGTTTAATGTAAATTTTTGTGCTGCTCACTGCATCTTTATGTTTGTGCACATATAAATGGGAGAAAATGTATTTCAAGCTTGTGGTGCAAAACATAAAAGGAGTCGAGATTCCTATTTATAGAAAAATAATAAATTTTATCGTAAGAATTTATAAAATATTTTTGAACAATATTTAGTGCACTGCAGGTAATAAGAACGCTAGAAAAATGTATATTGTAATAACTCAAGTTTGAAAGCACAATGGACTGAGAAGACAAATGAAAAGGAAGTATACACAATGCTTACAGTATGTACATAAACTATACTGAAGTCAAATTAGATCAGATTGAATTAACCAAAGGTAAAAATTAATTTTACTCAATTCCAATCTAAAGTTGGTCTCGTTTCCCAGTATGACGTTGGTTCATAAACATTTTAAATTTTTAGTGATGTTGGTTTTCTTGAATAATAATTTACCGTTAAGAGGAATTCAGTTAGGGTGGGAGATTTCATACAAATCGGCTAACACGATATACCACACAAAACAAATAATTAGTGATTATAGTGATTAGTGATTAGTGATTAGTGATTAGTGATTAGTGATTAGTAGTGATTAGTAATTAGTGATTAGTGATTAGTGATTATTGATTAGTGATTAGTGATTAGTGATTAGTGATTAGTGATTAGTGATTAGTAATAAGTGATTAAAATTAGTAAAAGTGATTAGTGATTAGTGATTAAAAATAAGTGATTAGTGATTAGTGATTAGTAATTAGTAATTAGTGATTAGTGATTAGTGATTAGTGATTAGTGATTAGTGATTAGTGATTAGCGATTAGTGATTAGTGATTAGTGATTAGTGATTAGTGATTAGTGATTAGTGATTAGTGATTAGTGATTAGTGATTAGTGATTAGTGATTAGTGATTAGTGATTAGTGATTAGTGATTAGTGATTAGTGATTAGTGATTAGTGATTAGTGATTAGTGATTAGTGATTAGTGATTAGTGATTAGTGATTAGTGATTAGTGATTAGTGATTAGTGATTAGTGATTAGTGATTAGTGATTAGTGATTAGTGATTAGTGATTAGTGATTAGTGATTAGTGATTAGTGATTAGTGATTAGTGATTAGTGATTAAAGATTAGTGGTTAGTAATTAGTGATTATTGATTAGTGATTAGTGGTTAATGATTAGTGATTAGTGATTAGTGATTAGTGATTGGTGATTAGTGATTAGTGATTAGTGGTTAGTGATTAGTGATTAGTGATTAGTGATTAGTGATTAGTGATTAGTGATTAGTGATTAGTGATTAGTGATTAGTGATTAGTGATTAGTGATTAGTGATTAGTGATTAGTGATTAGTGATTAGTGATTAGTGATTAGTGATTAGTGATTAGTGATTAGTGATTAGTGATTAGTGATTAGTGATTAGTGATTAGTGATTAGTGATTAGTGATTAGTGATTAGTGATTAGTGATTAGTGATTAGTGATTAGTGATTAGTGATTAGTGATTAGTAATTATTGATTAGTGATTAGTGATTAGTAATTAGTGATTAGTGATTAGTGATTAGTAATGAGTGATTAGTGATTAGTGATTAGTGATTAGTGATTAGTGATTAGTGATTAGTGATTAGTGATTAGTGATTAATGATTAGTGATTAGTAATGAGTGATTAGTGATTAGTGATTATTGTGTGATTAAGTGATATATGTTTATCCAGGTCACCTAGAATAATACAAAGTACAAGATCGAGATCAAATACGATAGAGCGAGGATGTTGATTGGTACGGGGCAGCAAGAGCCTTAAAAACCGTTTGATAATTATTACTACTATTAAATAGATTAAAAAGGATTGTGTTAATTTGTTAACTTATTTTAAAGTATATTATATAAAAAAGCTCACCATCATAAATTATAATATTTCCAATTTGTCTCCATTTACAAATTTCCACCTTTATCATCTGCCATCGCACTTACCATGTGCAAATATATATCAATTAATTCGATTTAGAATGAATATTGAATAAAATTGATGTAATCGGATTATTGTGTGTCACATCAATAATTTATATTTTTTTATAGCTTGTCACAGATTTTGCTATAAATTAATTTTTTGTCGGTTTCGATCAATAATCATGCATGTTGTTGCATTGTATTTTTCAATAATGGAAATTCAATCTATATTTTATTGCATTAACAATTTAAATGTTGGTTCTTTGTAATATTTGTGTATGGGTTTGTGTGTGTGCACATTTATGATTAATGTCCGACATAATTTATACAAATTAATTAATTATAATATAATTAATTTTTATTTGTATATTTTGCTTTATATTTGTTCTGATATCCGATTTAATTAGATTTTATTGTGACGTATATCGAATTAAAATGAAATGGGCGAATCAACGTTGAAACTGTGAGTTTTGTGCTTTTATCGTTTTCCTTAAATAATTGGTTTGGAAGCTTTTTTATTATTGGGGAAAGCTCTAGTTGGATCTCGTTAGTTTCAGAAGTTGATTCCATTCCATATTAATAGTCTATAATTTTTGGATAAATATTTTGGTTTTGATTAAAACTGGAGTTAGCCACCCTAACGGGTCATTGGAGTTGGCCATCCATTTGCGGATAGTTTATCCATGCTGAGATAGTACACCAATGAAATTGTTAAATGGCATGAGTTTGTATTCATTATTGGCCCTAGTCACGTTAAATATAAGTCGATAATATAACCATCGTGGGAAATTACTAAGAAGAGTTGTCTGATTGTCTTCACCAATATTCTTAAGATATCTCGTGGCTAAAAATGAAGACGTAGCTTATCCGTTTATGAAGGTAATTAACCGAAAATATCTCAACGGTACGAATAATTGGCATCTTTTGTCTCTATTTTGACTTGCCGGTAATATTTTCCGACATTGGCAGTTACGACAAATTTATTTCTCGAAATCTTAATATGATAGATTATAGAGTTGCTTGAATAGTCGAACCAACAACTAAACAGTTGTTCAACAAGATTTCAGATAACGTTTTAGTTGTCCCGTCAAAAACCACCCGTAATTTTGTGATTGTGTTTTAGGTTTTTAGGACTCCGGGTTGGCAATTAATATCCTGTGTGGACTTCTGATTTTAGTTATTCTTCTGTATGATCAGGTTTCAAATACTCCGAAATAAACCGAAAGTTTTTAAACTTGGGATATTTAACAAATCGTCGTTTGATGTCTTTTATTTGTTATACAGCAAAGTAGATTACGATGCCTATGATTTGGGGTGATTTCTTAATTGGCATATTAACAATAAATCTGCCTTCACAGGATACTTTGATGGTTTCGGAAGTTTGTTTCTTACAAAATAATTCTTCGGGGAACATTTTTGTTGCTAAAGTTGGGAATGATTATAATTCTCAACATTTACGTAGCGAGTGATCCATGTCTGTATCGATGAATTTATAATTTTCCACCATATATATAGATGTTATCGTGTTATTGTACTGGGTCAGGTGAATGCAGTTTTGTTGAACCACCACTTAAATTTTGCAAACCAGAAATTACTGATAATCTGATTTTTTTTTCTTTGAGCCCCCAGAATTCAACAAAACGCAATAACACGCCACATGATGTTGTATTCCCAGAATAGTCTAATACATCAATTAATGCTGTCGGTATAGTAAAGAATGGGTGAAAATATTTTAGGAAAGACAGTAATTGTTCATCAGCTGTGATCTCAGTGATTTCTACCAAATGAAGCAACGTGCTGTGTCATTTTTTGCAGTGTAATTATCATTGATTTTGTTACCCTAATCTTGTCGTTTATTTATCCATTTCATTGAATTTTCTGCATGAAATTAATGAATGCTCTTTTCCTTGACATATTGGGCAATCTTGTGTAATATTTTGAACAATCGACATTTTAAGAGACATATTGGTTGATTTTAGTGTATCTTTTAGTCGCGACCGAAATTCCAGAAAGTTTGAAAATTACAGATTTTCCAAATCGGCCGATGTTTCTGCTCGCAATATTTTTGATTTATCATCCAACTTCTAGACTAAATGAAAAAGTAATTAAAGGTCTCGGGATGCAGTTGTTTCTTCTAATCTACAAACTCAATAAAGTTGACTCTTGGATCGTACTGAATATATCGGCCATTCCGTAAATTCATCCGAAAAGTATGAAAAGTAGTTTTTGGTAATTTGATTTCTTGACTGGGACCTGCGTGTTGAATGACATTTAGGGTGAAAAATTGCCAGCGGCCGTTGCTTACAATCGAATTCGGTTACTTAAACTGGAAACGGAGTTCGGATCAATCGAGAAAATTTTTCAATAATTGTAAATTCTGCCAATTATGGATGTATCTGCGGTCGCATTTTTGATCAAATTTGGTATAATGGTATAGGAATTCGCTGAACTTGAAAACGATGAGTCTTTATATAAGCTGCCCAAGATGTCTATAATAGAATAGATTAGTGTGCTCATAGAAATGGCGAAATTTTAAATTCCTAATATTTAGGTCCACTATTATTTTGATGTACAAAAAGCCATAATGAGAATTCCTATTTATACTAATACACATACAATTAAAAAAATGTAAGCTTTTATGTTATATAAGCATATAACATTGATTAACATTTTGAAAAATGGCAAATATACAGTCCTAGACTTATATTTTATGTATCCATTATGTGTGTAAAATTTAATATTTTTAATTAAATTTGTATGCATAAAATTTGCCCACAACGTGTCCATCAATAACGTTTTGTCTACGCTAAACCATAAACGAGCATAAATTATGTATACGGAATTTTATAATTTTTTTTGTGGTTGATAAATGACTTAAATAGGAAAATTTTTATTGTTCTATACTTGAAATACATAAAGGATTCTCCCTAAAGGGGTACTTATATAAAATACAAGCATATTTAGAATAAAACATGAGAAAATGTACCACTGAATGTTGGTTCGAAACAAAGACTATTTGAAATATATTGAATATTTTCTGCCCCTATTGAAAAACACTTTACATGTACGAGCTTTTTGACGATGAAAATATTGAGACAGCATATTATGTAATTTCGACGAATAATGTTTTGTTTTGATACATATCTCAAATATCTCATAAAATATACGAGATATATTCAAAATCGATACGCTACTGATAAGAACACCCAGGGTTTTTATGTCATATCGTATTAAGTTAAATTGATATGTGCTCTAATGAAACATGATTGTATGATAATTATATACCAATCGAACTGTGGCTAATTGGTTTCGACAAATTTTAATAAAACAAAATTTAATATCGGTAGTATTCCGTTATTTTGAAAGTTTTAAATTAAGATAACGATGAGTGCTAATTTAAGCATGATAACTATGTCTAACAAAATTTGTATTTGTGTCGCAAAATTATTACTTAGATACCATAGCTCAACAGTAATCTAGTTACATTAAGTCTAATTATATTACCAATTTCATGTGTTCGTCTGTGCAAAAGAGACAAATGAAGATCGCAATGTATCCTTTATGCGGTGTGATTTTTCTTCCGATCAAAGACCTTAGCCAAATCGTTTCAGCGTAGTCAACCCCGGTTTCATAATTAGAAATTTTAAAGTTGACGCGTTCTTGTGGTATATACCTTTACAATTATGATCCAGGATGGTCTAGTATTTCTGTGTAATTGTGGTGGTCAGTACACAGAGAGAAAACACTTGGCATGGATCATGATTATCAATTTCATAAATTATGAAATGGATAATTTTTAATTTTTTGTGCTTTTAATTCAGTAAATATGAATACCAATCAGGAACTATGAATAAAAGCCGGTGTATGGTTATTCATGATCTAATCCAATCATTCATAATTTAGAGTAAAAAAATGAAGGTTTAAATCATGAATCAATTTCATAATACATACTCAACTATGATTAAATAAGGATTGTTCCCGGCGTTTGGTAGAATTAGTTGGTTTGTTGCAGATATTATGCATATTGTTCACATTTTGTTACTAAAAATCATGAAATGGAAGCATTTTTTAGTTTTTTTTTTGTTTTTGTGTTGCACGGCGATTATTTAATAACGAACACCTGTTTTTAACTAAATAAAAATTATGAATTTAGTTTCAAGTGTGAAATCAATAAGATTGGTTGTATTTTGGTCCATAGTTTTGTGAAGTGAAATCAAAAATTAAATAAAAATAAAGTAGGTATGTAAGTTATTTAAAATATTATGAAATACTATAAAGAATTGTATAAAATCCTTTAGAACAATGCATGATAGTATTTATGTAAAATTGTAGTTTATCTATATATTTTTTTAAACTTATTTTGGTGTGTTATAATTATTTTGTGCTTGCCAAAAAAAAAAAAAAAATAAAAAATGCAATTTTTATATATACATAATAAATACATAATATATATATATATATATATATATATATATATATATATATATATATATATATATATATATATATATATATATATATATATATATATATATATATATATATATATATATATATATATATATATATATATATATATATATATATATATATATATATATATATATATATATATATATATATATTATATATATATATATATATATATATATATATATATATATATATATATATGTATAAATTTTTTTATCTATAGGTGAACGCCTGTGGGTTCTAAAAAAAATTGTGATGTGTAACAATTGTATATAAACAAATTTTGTGTATAAATTTTGATGCGTTTTAATTTTCACTTTTTATTTTATTAAAAGCAGGAAAAATGCGATCGAGAAAAATGCCTGATTAGTGGCCATCTTTAATATAAAAATCCGCATATGAAGACGTGTTAATTATGGGTTTTACATATTCATTGATTGCAATAAGAAACGGAATAAGGCCAAAGGGTCTAGCCTTCAGAATTTTTACCACCCTGGCACATGTAGGTATAAAATAAAATGAATGAAATGTAAGAATTAGAAAAATATGATATACAAATTAAATCCGTTGATAAATAATTTGTATTATATAAATTTACATATTATTACATATTTTTATAATTTGAGAAGTAGGATTTTTCTAATTTTTTGGGCTTAGTTCTAGGCTACAAACACTTTTAAATGCTAGCATTAATTTGGTTGTTTTTATTTTTTTATTTTTTTCAATTAGTTGAATCTGATGAACAGAAGCAAACGTGGTTGTAAACTCGTAGTTCACCGTGGGAATCCTCCGAGATAAAGTGAAACAGTCGATTTAAGGTTGAGTTACGGCCATTTCAATTCTAACAAGTTCGAGATAATAACAGTGCTAGTATTCTTGCGAACTGGTTGCATTATAAATGATTAAAAGGACCTAAGATGAAGCTTATAAGAAATAAAAATATTACTTTAACGTAAACGAGTAACTCAAAATTTTAGATTTTATTGGGTTTAATTATAATTTTATATTAAGATTTATATTTAATTAAACAATAATTTTTAATAATATGACTAATTATTAAATGAAATTTAAATGTTTGTAAATAAATGTTTTAAAACAAAAATTATTGAAAACGTATGTTTTATTTAACAGTGTACATTAACGTTTAAAGAAGTTTTACATCTTAATCATGACTCAAGCATAACAAGGCATAAAGTATAAAGCTATGCAATACTTAATACAAATATATGCATTAATATTCATAATCAATGAATAATGTAGCCAAATAATGGCCAATACATGCTAAAATGTGGTAATAATCATGTTTAATAATGCATAGTATAAGTATTACAGGTATGATTTGTGCCTAAAATATCATATTTCTATGCAATTATAATCATGATTAATGCCTTAAAAGGTATAATTCCTGCATTTAATTCATAACAAATATGAATAATTGTTCATGAGCTATGAATAACCTTTCATCACTATTTTAAAAATATAATGAATATAACTCATAATATGTGAATAAAACCTTATTCATATACTAAGTATTTTATTCTTGTATTATGAATCTGTTGTGCACGGTGCCAAATCAAAAGATTTTATTCATAACTTATATAGCATTATTCATAATACGAGATACAATTTCTCTCTGTGTAGTGACTGGGGAGAATGAATTTATTTGGTATGTATCTCATCTATGATAAGTGGTGTAATGATTTGGTCGACTGGAAGAATGACATAGATCTTCATGTCTTATTGGATATTTGCATTACCTATTCGACTTGCAACCCTATAAGTAGCCCCCCTTTATCCAAAATTAGATTCAGAGACAATAATTTACTGGATCTTGGCAAAGGTATCTTATCGATGAAGACATGCAGTTTCCAAGCCATGTGTCCGGCCTTAGTCAACCATGGCAAGCTATACAACGCATCGTTACAGTGGCGCCCAAACGTTTATGGCAACTTACCTTTCCCGTCCCATTCTCTAATCTATTATCCTCCAATGTAACTTTCGTTACAGTGGCGCCCAAACACATGGCTAACTTACATTTCCAATCCCGTTTCTTTCCTATTCCATCCATTTATGATTATATTTGTTATTATTAATTTTTTTTATTTTATTTTGTGGTTTATTATTATATTTTTTCTGTTTTGTTTTTTTTTTCGTTTCATTTATTTTTTTTTAGTTAACTCATGCGAGCATTTGCATCTGTATTTTATAAACATTGAATCAAATGTTTGACACGCATGGGTTAACTATCCCTTTTCTGTTTTTTTTTTTATTAAAATGGCTGAAACCCTCAAGGATTCCGCACTCAATGCCACAACGGGCCCATGGTGCACACCTAGGATTCTATTAAATTTCACAAAGACGAGTAGCTGCCTTAGTAAACTGAATCAGCTTGAACCAAGGCAGGGAAGACACTTGATCTAACCGAATAGACCTAGAGTTGAAGACCTGAAGCCTAACTCCTTCAAAGGCCGGACAACTACAGACAAAGTGAATGCAATCATCAACCTCTTTGAGACAGTCCTCACATACACCATCCTTAGCTACACCCATGCGATGAAGAAGATCTTTGAATCGGCAATGACCTGTAAGAATCCCAACCAGGATCCTCAACTGATCTTTCCTTAAAGACAAAGCAAACTTAGTCGACCTCAAATTGGGTTCACTAATAAATTGTTTCGCCCAGCGGCAGCCAGACGAAACACGCCAATTTTGTTTTGCAACAGACATAATGAATTTCTTAATAGCTTGCTTACCCAAACTAAAAGAAAGGGGAGTAGCTGGTTCAGTGCCGAAAATTTCCAAACGAGAACCAACTTTAGCTAAGGAGTCCACGAACTCATTGCCCTCGATGCCACAATGAGCCGGGACCCACATTAGTGAGACTTTATTTAATACGCAAAGACGATTAATGTAAAGTTTACAATCCTTGACTAGTTTGGAAACAGTCAAAGGGTTTATTAATGAATCGAGCACAGCTTTACTATCAGTACACATTATGATGTTTTCCTCAGCAAAGCTATACTTTAAAGCAGCAAACACACAATGCGAGAGCGCAATCAGTTCCGCCTGAAATGCTGTACAGTACGAACCCAGACAACCAGACGAACTTTGAACCAACGTGGGACAGTATGTTCTAAACCCTGCAGAAAGTTCAGAGCGCGATCCATCCGAGAAGAATACTTAGATTCAGACAATCGTTTTTGAAAGACCTGCGAAGCCCACAGATCTTTAGACGGATATTCTACCGAGAATGAATTGGAAAAGTCAAACTCAGGTAGCAGTCTGTCATTAACCATATCAATTTCTGGTATAAGTGAATTGTACCGAGAAATAATGAGCCTATGACCCAAAATGGATCCGAAACTATTCCAAACCCCTAAGCACCTCAAACGGAATGCCGCAGAACACGCCGACCCAAGTATGAAAGAGTGCAACTGAGGCAAAGAAAGGATAGCTTCCATAGCAATAAGTGGTGCGGAGGACATAGCACCGGTAATAGCCCGACAAGCAGTGCCCTGTAAGCCACAAAGCTTCGCTATGGATGATTTCAGATTAATCACTGGCCACCAAACGACCGATGCATAAGAGAGCATTGGCAAGACCATAGATTTGTATATAAGAGCTAACGTTTTAGGAGTCAGTCCCCAAGATTTACCAAAAGCTCTTCTGCATTACCAAAAAATGGCAGTAGCTTTTGACAGCTTACTATCAAGATGCTTCTTCCAGGAAAGTTTACTATCAAGGAAAACACCAAGATGCTTGACATAATCCGATCTAGTAATAACTTTGCCAAAAAGAGATGGAACAGAGAAGTCACCAATATGCCTGCGCTTGGTGAAAACAACTAAGTCCGTTTTTAGAGGGTTAACATGTAAGCCCTTATCAAGATTTCTGGTTTACTGTTCTTTAATTTTTTTTTTTTTGCGTACAATTCATTTTTTTTTCCAGTTATAATTTTTTTTCGGTATCATTTTTTTGTTGTTGTGGTTTTTTAGAATTCAGTTTCAATTGTTTGTATTGTTGGTTTTCATTTATTTTTAATTTTTTTAATTTACACATTGTAGTTCAGCGAATGATTCGATTTGTACACATTTAAGTAAAAGTTCTGATGGGGATTTGAGCTCAGTTTGCGCCTTTTTAGGTTATGTACAACTTGTCACAAAAGCGCGAAAATTTTGATGAATTTTAAGAATTGGCAGTATTTTTCAGCAAACAAAGTATTTTGAATACATGCAGTGTATTCATTCAATGTAGATACTCTCAATTCCTTCACGCTTGTTTGAGACGTATTGAAAATATGTTTGCGGTGGCTAGAGTTTTTCATATTGTCCAGGCCAAGAGTCCCTTCAACCGTAGTTCAAAATCGACTAACGCCGAAAGCAGTAAGCCACCGGATTTTCTTTTGATGGTACTGAAATCTGATTGTGCTGTCCAAGATTTCAACGATGATAGAGGGTGGGGTGAAAGCCAACATAAAACATTGGAGGATTTTGTCCTTAAATACATCTTCACTGAGTAATATTGAAATAATTCTACAACGGTGTTCATCAGCCTAGTCAAAAGCAAAGAAGCGCACAATTCCAATTGAGGAATGAAAACTGGTGTGATTGCTGCCACCTAAATTTTTGGCATCATAATATGGTTTCAAAAATCCCATTACTTTCTCCGAAGTGTCTGCAAACCCGTGCAATTGAAAATCTTGGATGTGAAGCCATCTAGGTATATAGAAGACATGTATGAATTTAGTTCTGAGGGTTATCCATCGGTTCGAGATAAAGGCTGGTATAATAGATCATCCCATTGCACATTTAAACAACTATAAGACTTGAAATAGAATCTTGACCATGATGGAATGGTGACAACCACTCAATCGGGTCAAAAAACTTTGATGCTTCAATTATCATTTATCTTTTTGTTGTGGATGATGGTTTATAATAAAAACTGTCGGTTTGTGGTTTCTTTTCTAGTCCCAACATTTTTATTGAAATTTATTCCTTCGCGAATCTCAATTGGGGATAATTCTTGACTCTCCAACGAGGTACAGAGTACAATAATGGCTGGCAATATGATGTTCACTGCGGAACTCAAGATTTAATTTCTTAAATCTTACTTAGAGCAGCAGGAGTGCTCTACGTTACGGTTATTAGGCGGTAATGTTGTTCTGGAGATAAGGCATTTTTACGCCAAACAATTGGCTTATATTCATTACCAGAGTGAGTGACTCAAATTTGTCGGTATATTTTTCAATGGCTGCGAATAAAATGAAATTTATTCGGTTAGTTGGGTGATAGTTGTAACCTCTTCTGTTTCCCAAAACTGTTTGCTGCTTTTGGTTGACGTGTTAACTCCAGTAATTTGAAAGTATGTCCTTCACATAGGTATCGAAAGACGTGTAATACAACCTTTTGTTGCGTGCAACTCCTGGGACTCAAAGTTTAGTAGTACTCGATAGGTTTGCACATCACCAAAGGCATCTTTTACGTAGACTAGACTGGTCGGTAAGAGTGTTTGTCTAAGATTGGTAGTCAGTTAGATTGGTAGTATTGCTTCATTGCTATTGGTGACATGTTGTGATAGGTACTGGTTTTTAGGTTGAATTAGGGTACTCAGTGGTGGATGAGTAGATGGTTAATTTAGTGCAGACTTACATTACAGGCATAGTTGTGTTCATCGTCTTCACCGATCGTAATCAGGTGATGAACAATCCCTTTTGCAACCCTCTCCCGTTGGGATTCGAACCCGGTACCTCCCGTTCCAAACACCGCAGCTTTAATCACTGCGCCAATTGCTCGGTTATTACGAAAATATTGCAAACATGTTTTCGCCAATTTTTGCAAGCATGTTTTTGCTTGCTTCACGGCGTTGCTCATCCGGAGTAATCAACTTCCAATATATTTATTATTGCAGAAGCGTCGAAAATTGGTCGGGTATTCTTGATTTTAGGAATTTGAGTTTGATTTGAGGCTCTTGGGTTAAGTTTGATCGCCTGCTGAAAACAATTTAAACAGTTGTTTACTATCGTTCTAGGTTACACTTTGTCTTTTATTATCCAATATCTTCGCTGGATAACGCTGGCGATTAAACTTGTACCAGAGAGATTGTAGAGTACATATGACTGCCTCTTACCAGTCATGAGACTGCATGATGGTTTGACGGTAATATAATTAACTATTTGCCATTAAACGATGCCAAAAATGTCTGAAAAACAACTATCATCTATGAACGGATTCACACTAAGTAATTTGCTTTGTCGTAGTATTATACTTTTATTTTGATTACCGTAAGGAATTTCAATCTTTATCTGATCATAATCAATTAGCCATCTTCATCCATACCATCATAACCTGGATTGTTCTTTAAGGCAATGAGCCACAAGTGTTCCTGTTTGTACAATAGTCGTGCAACGCTTGGTATGCGCTGATTACCAGTCCAATACGACTTGATATTTTTTTAGTAAATTTTGTATCCAGATTTTTTTTAATATTTTCATCTAGACAATAATTGGTGATAGCCAATAAAATTTCCTTTCCATTGATTTTAGCCAACTTGGCAAAATATATTGACTCCTAACAATTAAACATCAATTCAGCCACGTCTGTTATAATTCAAATCCACCAGCTGGAAGCCATTCAGTATTCGATGATACTATTTTGATTTTTTTGATATTTTTGATATTTTTGATATTATTGATATTTTTGATATTTTTGATATTTTTGATATTTTTGATATTTTTGATATTTTTGATATTTTTGATATTTTTGATAGAATAAAATCTTGAATTTTCAATTTGGTCTTGAGATCCATATAGGCCCCAAGCCAATTTCACCAACTCCTCTTATCAGTGTGTTAGTATTTCGCTGTTGCAGGTTCAGGTCGCAAAGCAGACATCATTTAATTATATCAGCACATCATTTAATTCATTATTCTGAATTAAATGATGTCCTGATATAAATGATGTCAGTTATGTCTGCAATTAGCCGCTGGCTTAAGTATGTGTTTTCAAAGCGTTTTCATATGGCGTTTCCTATAGCAACGTTAACATCTCGATTTCGATCTGCACTCACTCATTTGTTTTGTGATCTCAGTTCAAACAATTAAATCATTTATTCACAATCAGATTCACATTCATAGTGTTGTTTCAACTGACGTTTCCTTTTTATTTATAGAACGATATCTCACTTATTACGTATAGGTTATTGCCCACTTAGCAATAACCTACATTTTTAAGCTTTGGAAATGCCATAAACAATCACTAACACAAAAAGCTCTACTTTATCGCTTTGCAATTGGTAAAGACATAATTTCTTTTTATTAAATTAGCACGACACTTGCATTTAGACGCTTCCCATTTATCGTTTGGTTTGACATACAACAAAAAAAAAATGAAAATTAAATGAAAATCATTTTGGGTTGAATAAATTTCAAATTAAGATTGGAATGAGATACATGCATGCAACATACAATTTCAAACCACAAAACAAAAAAAAAAAAAAACTTTCAAAATGGTTTAAGATTACATCGTCGTTGTGCATTCTCGAACAAAAAATTCTAATAGTTTCTAAATTATTCAAACATGATAATTTCTAATAAGAAAGTTTAGAGAGCTTTTTTTTTGTTGGTATAATTTTAAATTAATAAAAAAAAAAACTAAGAAAATTGTCGTATGTCTGTATGTGACAAATGCAATATCATTTTTAGTCTGACACAAACAAAAAATATTGTTATCATAAGTTTTCAGCATACATTACTCTTATATTTAAAAAAGTTTTTGTTTTTGGATTCCCTAAAGCTTTTTTTTTTTAAGTTATTACCATTTTTCTAAAACATATATGTAATGTATGTTACATATTTTTGAAGATGAAATGTACATTTTTTTTTTTGTGAAATTGAACATATGCTTCGTCATAATATGTAGATATCGAAAAGTATATTTAACCTCAATTTAAGCTTCAAAATAAATGATTCGTAGAATTGGTGATTCTAGAAGCACGGTTGATTAAGCTTTTAGCTAGTGAGTCGATAAAACTGCGATCTGCTAATTTTATAAATAATTTTTCTTAGTTTGCAACCTTATCGGTTTGTTTAAATAAACTTTGATAGCTTTAATCATAAAAAGCGTAGATAAGATATTCCATTACAGTTAACTCGTAAAGATTTTAATTTTTCGTACAGAATCTGGAATTTGTAAAAAAATTGGCTGAACCTTTTAACCACTTAGTTCCAGTTAATGTATTAGAAATCAAAGAATCAAAGATACGAAATTCCTGAAATTATCCTGAAATTCGTCGAGCTCTAGTACTACAGCGTGTATTGTTAGATCGTGCAATGATGATGATAAAATAGTTTGCTCAATTAATAGATGTATCAATGCCAGCTGCTTGCATAAGTTTTGGATTAAAATTACTTGTGGGGGCAATACATATCATATTCTTACTTTGTATCAGTCAGATGGATGGCCATCAGAAGTTTTCATTACAAAAATTCTAATCACTAGTTTCAGACTGACACCACCGTCACATAATAATATTAAGCCACTTTATGCAGCCAATAGAACCAATAACAGTCCTCATGTTTCTTATCAAAACAACCTCAGAATGGTATGACTGCGACATCGCTATATGTAAAAAATCCGTGGTTGAGTGGAGTTTTAAACATCTGAGGAAAACCTTCCGTCGTGCTAATCTGTATTTCGCCATGATTGTGTCTAATAAGGTCGAGGTGTTGTTAATGTTGTGGCAAATGATTTTGAGTTTAAATAAGTCAATCTTATCTATACCAGATCAGGGTGTTACCTTTAAATACAAACAAGTGTAAAGTTATGGTGTTTCACAGAACGCGATTAGCAGGCGTAGAAGTTCATTGCATGTTACTGGGCACTCAGATGCGAGGTACCTCTTTAGCTTGACTCTTATTTAAAGACAATGAGTAAAGGGGTTTAACTCTGGCAGATGCAGTTCTTAATTAAAATCTGTACCAGGTTTTCCATTAAACTTGAAAAAGCTTTGAGAAAAAATATAAATTCTAAGAATTCTGATAGCTCCTCCCGCGAAATCGTGTGAATTTTGAAAATAAATATGGATCGTGAAACAGCACCAAGCGGATCCGAAAAAGAATTCATTAACCTGAAATCAACGCCGATTGTAGCAACCGACCATTTGTCGCACCAGCTTGAAGAGAATACTGCACAAAAATCATTATTTGCCTACAAGATTCAACTAATTTAAGCATTGAAAACCAATAAACATTTGCTTTGATATCAGTTCTCTGCATGGACCCTAGACCAGCTTGATAATGACGTCAATTTTGGTCGAAAAACCATCTTTTCAGACAAAACGAATTTCCTTTTTGGAGGCTATGTAAACAAGCATAACTACCAAGTTTCGTGCGTTAGGAACAGCCACACGTAACTGGGGATAAGCCAATACATCCACTAAGAGTTACAGTTTGGTGTAGATTTTAATGTGGTGAGATAATTGACCACTTTCTCCTTGTTTTTGCAAAAAAAGCAATTTATGGGTTTAAATTAGTTTTAAAACCTGTCTAAAGCCTGGATTTCAAAACCGAAAAGTTAAGCAAATTATTTTAGACAGGTTTTTGATATTATAAAAATACGTTGCAAAAGCCAATTTTGGCTGCGCTAATGTTTTTTTTGGCTTGGTTTATTTACTTTGAACTAAATGAGAAAATTGTTTACTTATTATACTTACCGAAACCTAAAAGTACCCGCGCCCATTGGCTCAACAGAGCCACAAGGTAGTATGCAAATTTTCGTAATTGCCGGGGTTTAAATTGACAATACGTCCCATTAACCATTTGGTTGGCGGAACATCCCTGTCCATGATGATTACGAGATTTCCTAGTATTAGATTTGGAGTTGGAACTTTCCATTTAGATCGTTTCTGTAGTGTCAGCAGGTACTCATGATGCCATCTTTGCCAAAAATGTTGGGACATTTGTTGGATTTGTTGCCACTTCGATTGTCTATTTTCTTTAATATTTAATAAGCTAGGTTCAGGTAACATTTAAGTTCCATGCCCAATTAAAAAGTGGCCCGTAGTTAACGGATCCATATCGCCTAATGCCATTTCACAAAGCGGTTTGGAGCTCAGAATGGCCTCGATTTGTGTCAAGAGTGTCGTCATCTCTTCAAAAGTTAATCGTGTATCGCCTATCACTATTTTTAAGTAATACTTGGTGGACTTTATGGCTGCCTCTCATAACCCTTCAAAATTGGGAGCAGCTGGCGGATTAAAAGGCCATTCACTATCATTTGCCGTATCCCAGTAGTAAATCATTCCTTAACACCATCAATAAAATTTGTTTAAGTTCCCTTTGTGACCCCTTGAAATTAGATTCATTATCGCTGTATATATGTCTGCAAATTCCTCGTCGTGCATGGAACCGGCGTAAGGCAGCTAAAAACGTATCTGTAGTCATGTCGCTCACCAATTCTAAATGAACAGCCTTGGTGACACACAAAAAGAACTAAATATGTTTGAAATATTTTAGCAGCTCGTAATCTGGATGTCTTGAGGTTCAGCATAATCTACCCCATTAGTGAAAAAAGGTCGTTGATATTGTACTCTATGCGACAGCAACTGACCCATCAGCTGATGTTGTAACTGTGACTTTAAACAGAGACATTTAACACATCAGCCAATTACTCCTCGTACTTTATTTTTACCTCACATTTTGTGGTACTTCTGCCTTAATGTTGACAGTAAATTCGATGGATCTGCATGGAACTATCTATGGTGCTCGTCTCTAATAATCAACATTGTCACAATATGTCGTGATGGAAGTATAATTGGATACTTCATGTCGTATGGAACATCTGGGTTAAAAAACCTCCCTCCTACAAGTAGAAGGAAGGCTTTTTAACCCAAATGTTCCATACGATAAACCCACAATGTCTAAAAAAGGAAAAAGTGATATTAGTTTTGACTTTTTACAAAGTGGAAAATTGAGACCCATTAACTAATCCTTTCTCCGAATTTTTCCGAAATAGTACTCTTGTGTGAGCAATTACGAAGAGTATTTTGGTGAAGCTGGAACACTGTTTGTTACTAAGCCACTCCATGCCATCGATCGTGTTGACTAATACCACGTTGAACTAGATTTTTGCTTATTTAGTGCCACTTCTAGAAAGTCTGCACTCAGCCGTAACTGACTTGGCCATTTAACCTGATCTTGACTTAGCCACTCTGGACCATTCTACCATAAGTTGAACCCGATCAACTCGTTTGGGAACAAACCTCTAGATCACAGTCTGCTGAATCATCGGTTGATGAAACATGCGATTGGTATGCTGCAATATAAATTACACGCGGTTTTCTATATTTTTAACACTGATATCATTAATTTGGTTAGTAAATGTGCAGCACAGAGCTCGAGCCGTGGAATTCTTAACGATTTGATTGGAGCAACCTTGGTTTTGGCAATTAAAATGTTTGTTTCATAAACGTTTGCTGTTTTCACCCTGCTATAAATAATTGCGGCATATGTCAATTCGGATGAATCCACAAAACCATGTTATACGATTTTTTTCGACAGTGTACAACCATCTATTTATTCTGATAACTTCAAGTCCCTTTAAGTTTTGTCTGATCATCTTGTAGTCTTTGCATATTTTTTCTGCTAACAGTCCATCCCAGTCAATACCAAGCAGCAACAATTTTTGAAATAATATTTTTATTTTTATTGTTGTTGGCGACAACCATCCAATAGGACCAAAAATATTTAATGCTTCAGGAAACATGCATCGCTTTGTCAGTTAATGCTCTACTAATTTCACCTTGAATTGAAAGATATCATCATCGAGGATATCATCTTCAAAGTTCAAATTAGAGACATCCTTGTGGGTTTCGGGAATCATTTGCAGAAGTTCAGCACTATTCGATGACGATGTTCGATTTTCTAAGATTAAATCTACCTTTGCTCAGTAAACAAATTAAATCTTGTACAATTGGTTTAGAGCTCTCCAAATCGTTAGTTCCCGACATCAAGTCATCAACATAAAAATAATGTTATAACACTAGTTGATTCAATGTTTGAGTAGCCAAAAACGGGGTGCAAGTTGTACCATACGTGAATATTTTCAATTTGTATACCAGCAGCTCTTTGTTAATTTCCCTTCTTCATTCATTTGCATTCATTTGGATTTGTCTGAACATCTTTTCTAAATCTAATAGTAAACACTATTTTGTTAATTCTGAAACGGAGTAGTAATTCTACTAAGCTGGACTGCAAAATAGGGCCTACTGCCAATTGATCATTCAAGGAATTGCCCTAGAACTAAATATTAATCTAAGAAGTCCACGTATTGTCTTTTAAATTCACTAGTTTTGCGAATCTTCTTTCTAGATTATATATTCATTTCACTGCCATTGATTTGGAATTTCCTAGACTTAGGAAACTTGTCTTAAACGGTAGTCTGACAATATATCTTCCTTCTTCTGACCTTAATTCCTAGAACCGTATCGCTTAATTCCTCAATCGCCCAGAATTTTCACAGTGTTGAATCTATATCCAAATGGAGACTTACTTTATTGCCACCTTCAAAGTAAATGGGCGCTCCTGCTACCACCCATCCAAATCTCGTATTGTAAGCAACAAGTTCATTTTGCCTTTGAACTCATTTTGCCTTCACAAAATGAGTTCAAAGAATAAATCACTGCCAAGCAGAATATCTAATTTACCTTCTGCATAAAATTTTTGATCTGCCAATTTTAAATTTCTCAAACCTGTCAGGTCGTTTTGTCTTTTAATTAACGGTACTGGAGTGTTTGAGCCGGTGATACTGTTGCATTTTCATGAACTGTTGATACGAAAAGATCATAAAAAAACTGACATTCCTTATAATTTCCATCAAATAAAGGAAAGGTGGTTCATTGCACTCGGAATTAGACTGAGTTTGGCTGCATCGCGTTTAGAGTTGAATCAAAATTTACTGCCGGGTTTATCAAGGTGTTTCTTGTTCTTATTGCACCTTGTAATTTCGGAACAATAGAATAATACTGTCTATATCTAGTGCTTCGTTATCCGTTTGAATAACATCTGATAGTTCCATCATTTGGTATTCGAGTTCAACGAAAACTTTATACAACCGGTAGATTTTATCTTATCGGACAGTTAACTCGTCTAAAGATGTATCTTATATTTTTTACTAAATTTTTCAACCTTGTAATTTGTCCTATAATATAGGTTCCTTTTCCCTTTAGCAACTCCATTTTCGAAATATTGAGCTTTATTGGATCAGAAATAACAGAAATCAAAATGTAGAAAGAAAAGCTCTCGAAATGCACCAATTAAAATATATAAAAGTCATGGACTCTTTATATTTTCAGTTAACGTTTACACTACATGTTTTTACACAAAATATTCTTTTACAAAACATAGTATTACATAACACTATTGAATTTTAACGATTTTTACACTGTATCGTCCACAAATCTTGAGTTTACCTTTCACTAATTGACTTTGGGCAATTAAATATATATTTTTTAAATATCCACTCAATGCTTTTTCTTAATAAAGCCCGATTCACGTGCTCAATAAAATCTGTTTTCCAAATTCCGGATCTTTCTTTATTGATCCGGCTCGAAAGATCAAAAAATGTAACAAAATGTACTTAGGTTTTCCAATTAATGGATCGTACAAAATTAAAACAGTGTTTTTTAATTGATTACTTTAACTTATATTTTATATTTAAATTAATTAAATTGTTGACTCAGGAAAATTTCTAAAATTTTAGTTTACAGATTCAAAGACTCCAGGTAAGTCAATGATATACATTTTTAATAATAGAAATAAGTTACGAATATTGGTATCTGCTTTTAAGTTAATTCGGAACAATTATTCATAATAATTTATTTTGCAGAAATATCACAGATAACTTTACCAGATGAACATTTTGTATGGTTCAAATTTACACAAGTAAATTCATACTAAGCTTATTAATGCAACCAAAATCTAAAACCAAATGAAAATAGATGTACATATAAAAATGCATATTTTCATCCTTTTCTATTGTTTTTTGCACACGATTATTTTTTTTTCTTAATCGTAAAATTTGATTTAGTTTTTTGTTGATTATATTCAAATAGCCTTGCGCATAAAAAAAAGGATGAAAGTATGCGTTTTTATATGTACATCTATTTTCGTTTGGTTATATATATTGGATGCATTAACAAGCGTTGTATGAATTTACTTGTGTTAATTTGAGCAATACAAACTGTTCATCTGTTATAATTATCTGTGGTAAAAGTTTAAAGATAAAATGGAATTTTGACATTTACAAAAAATAGTATTTAAATATTAAGTTTTCTGGCTGTTCGTGATAAACGAGCGTTGCCGATTTTTTTTTATCTGTTCATTTCCAAGCTCCGTGTGATTTTTGAACACTCAGCATAATTATAGTATTAATTTCTTGAAATGAAAATTTTTATTAAGTTGACTTTTTTAAATTTTAAATTCATTTTCTACCTTATTTAAAGACATACATATAGGTGGCGTTTATTCCGAGTTTATTGCAGACACTAGCGATTAATGAACTGATTTTGGATGAGTTGAATGATGATTTTTCAGCTTGTACTTGATTATGATGGTCATTTGTCTCGCATCTAGATTCACAAGTGGCGACATCAGAAAAATCGTTTGTTGGTACGGTGGATTGTTGTTAAAGTGCGCAAGATTTAATTTTGCTAGTGGTGATTGTTCCCCAGAAGCAAATTATTTGTTTAGGTTCAATGTTTCAGTAATATTTGCTACTGAACTAACCTGCGTTTTACTTTTGCTACAAGTTTCCAATACCAACCCACACTCATGTTCGAGTGCATTTTTTTATGATTCTATAATTAATAGAAATAATACTGGACTTGTTGCTTTGGTTTAGTTTGAGATGGGTAGAAATGCTGGCAATTTACCTCATAGCATTTCGGCGTAGTGTATGGCTGTGTTTTTATTTCGTTGCCATTTTCAATTGTCTCTACAATACATATTAAAATAAAAAAAATTATCTGGATATATCTGGATGAATGGTGATCGATATCAGTAATTTAGTACTTAATGCTAAAATAAGTATGTGGACGAGGCTAAACATACATTTTAGCTGTTGGACAGTATAATAGAAAAATTAGCTTTCTTTTGAAGTACTTATCTGTTTTACCAATTTTATTTTTCAGCTGCAGGGATGACGATAGGTGCATTTGATTTTGAACGTAATTATGTTTTGTTCTGAAATTTTTTTCGCTAATTGTTCAAGTAGTGTGTACCATGAACTTTATAGTTGTTTTAGCACTCCGAATAGTTTATTTTAAATGCTAAACGAACTAAAATTCTCAAAAGAGTCTTATTGAAATATTTCTTCGACTTAAAATTCTCAAAAGAGTCTTATTGAAATATTTCTTCGACTTATTACTTTCGCCCAAAGATTAAAACAATTAAAGTTTAAAACAATCGGCTGTTCTTAATCTATCAGATTGACCTGGATAACTAATACCTTGTTTGTTTTGGCAGTATTCACCTTCTACTTTACAAAATTCATACTCACATTGCCAGTGTAACGGATCAAGGTGCGAGTCCCATAAGTGTCATTAAAACGACACCATTGAGATCCACACCCGATGGCGTTAACAGAAATCTTCTAGCAGAGGCGTTGCTGCGGTATGATAGCTGGCTAGAGCTCAGGGTGGGGCGTGGGGTTTGCAAGGCATGCTTAGAAGCTTGAATAACCGCAGGAAAGGATAAGACGGGAAGGCGGGGTCACTTGAACAAGTCGGCACGCAACCAGACTTGTAACCATCACATCACGAAAAATCACAAAATAAATATTTTTAATTGGACAATTTTAATTAAATAAAATAAATAAACAAAAAAAAATGAAATGATTTTGAGAAGAAATACAACAATAAAATCTTAATTAACTTAACTAAATTCATAATAAAATCTTAAATAAATTCACAAAAAAAAACAAACTTAAATAACAATAATTTTTGCACACTCACACACGCAAAATAAATATAAATAAAATAAATAAATAAAATTATAAACTTAACTAAATTTGTTTGGCCATTAATGTTGTTGTACCAGGTGATGATCAATATGCCTATGGTCATTCTCGTTTTCCCCGAATGACACAGAACACGACTTTATATACCCACTCATTACCCGTTACTTATTTTGTAAACAAACAATGTAGGGGCAATGAGCAGGTATACAACATTAAAAAAATAAATTTAAAAATAATTTAACCAACAAAACAAAAAATTCGGGGGTGGACACAAATAATTTTATCACAGGGAAACGAGTACAACAAGTCGCTCGTTACAGCGTGGGGACGACCCACACCCTGAGACGTCTCACAGCCAGGCAAAAATAAATAACAAAACAACAAAAAAAAAATATTTATGAATAAAAGGTGATGTGATAATCACGGTTGCTTAATTTTGCCGGACTTGACAAGTAGATCAATCAAACTTCCGCCGTTAAAAGAAAAGGATAAGCTGAAAGGAAGGATACAAAAGGAATTAACAAGCATGCAACCGTACGTCGACATCGATCAGGAGATAATCTGAAATCAACGCACCATGGCGGAAGCAGCAGTGCTCCATGATCGACGTCGAGGACAGATCGCATTGCTTGTCAATAAATGGAAAATGGATTGGGATGGAAATGAACATGTAAGTGGAGCATGCCCGACATCGATCAGGAGACACTCTGAAGTCAAAGCTCTATGGCCGAAGCAGTAGTGCTCCATGATCGACGTCGAGGACAATCCACCCACATGTTGTAATCATACTAGGGAGGGATAGATGGTAGGAAAAATAAACTTCTGAGAACAATGGACCTACGAACCCCAACTAAAATCAAAACACACTAAGTGGAAATAGTGGCCGTTCGTAGATCCATCCCTCCCAGAAAAAGATGGATAAAGCACCATTTCATGTGAAATCAAAACAGCAACAGCGCT
This sequence comes from Tipula confusa, assembly GCA_963556175.1. Lineage (NCBI taxonomy): Eukaryota > Metazoa > Arthropoda > Insecta > Diptera > Tipulidae > Tipula > Tipula confusa. The sequence goes on along the minus strand of OY744475.1, from coordinate 47,555,529 downwards.
TGAATCAACACGAATTGGTGCTCTACAAAAAGGAAAAAGACAAAAAAATAATAAAAAAATCGAAAAAAACTAATCAAAAAAAATCTGAAAACCAAAAAAATAATAATAATAAGGCAACATCAAATAATTAACCCATGCGGCAAACATCTGATTCAAAACATAAAAATACTATATGGATACAAATGCGCGCATGGGTTAATTTAAAAAAAATAAATGAAAACAAAAACAAAAATTGAAAAATAAATTTTGATAACAAGCAAACCAGAGAAAAGTAATAGTTAACCCATGCGTGCCAAACATTTGATTCTACGTGGAAAATTTACCTAAATTGACTTCTTGAGCTTTTGCTAAAAGTAACCCTATCAATATTGAAAAACATAGTCAACTCTGCGCGCCAGTAAATAGAGTATACTCAATTTAAGACCTTTTCGATGCCAAAATGCTAAAACTAAAATTAAAAGGAAGTTCTTAGTGTCCATTTAATTTAAGTAATTTTAATAAATCGTGAAGAGCACAATGTGTTCTTTTATGCTGTAAAAAAAAATGACTATCACTATTGGAAACATCGTCGGACACAACGAAACTATGTGGGCACATTTCTGAAGTAAATACATTTTCAGAACTACACTGAATTTTTTTCTACAGATTTTTCTAATTACAATGACCAGTTTTTTTTGTTTAACGGTTATTTCATTTAATTTTCGTGCTAAATAATTTCTTTTGAGTCTGTAATTTATATACATTTTAGAGTTTGGTGACCCACCAATACCCCTCAGATGGGTCATTTTACTGGTATTTGATAAGAAGGTACTTGACTTATTGCACCTAGCTGAGTTTACGTATTAAACAGAAACACTTGTATTTGTTTTGCTAATCGTGTTAGCCACAATTGTTTTATTTATTTATCTTCTCGTATCTTGATTATTTGAAACAACATTAGGAGAAATAGAAACAGAACAAAGAACTGCGCCATCAACATCCTCTATCTCACGTAAAACTCCAATTTGTAAAAATGTATCAAAAAGATCAGAGAATTGGTTATTTGAAACAAGAACAAACTTAAATTACAACTTAAACGATTCGGCATGTTTAAGTGAATTTCGACTAAATACGATTCCAAACCATGACGATTTAATCTGCGTTAAACTTTCCATCTCTGTATATAACAATAAAACAATTTACAAGTCAAAATGCCCATACGCTGCTGGAATTATAATTGCTGTTATGTTCCAAAATAAAAATTGTTCACCATCTGACGATGAATACATTTTTTTTATTGAAACTTTCCAAAACACAGATTTTAACTAAAATAATTTACAAAAAAAAATTTGAAACAGCAATGACGAGCTTTTATTTTGATACTGGTTGTACATAGTAAAAACTTTAAACTTAAAGTTTTGTGTTATACATTTTTTGGTTTATTTTGATTTTATGTTCGAGATATGTAAAAGCATTGTAGATGTACATTTTGGTTTCATAATTATTTTGATGTATGTGTGTGTGTATTACTGTTTTGTTTATTTTTGCAACTTTTTAATAATACATTCGTGTTGAAAGCTCAAAACTTTTGTCTCTCTGGTCATCATTGTAAAATATATATTTTTTTTGTCACATATACTATATAGTGTTATTGTAATACATAAATATATGTGTATGGGAAAACAATGGTCACAAACAATATGAGCTTTTATATATTTAAAAAAATAAAAATAAAACTTCCTGTTTGGTAAGTAGATAGATTTTGTGGTTTACCAATTTTTTATGTTTACTTTTGTAAAGTTTTAATGTCTTATAGAAATGTCAGACCTTATTTTTGTTAACCAAATTCGACTAAGACTGAAATCAGTGATAACATTGCCTTGGGTCATAATTTTTCTCTCTTTACGTCGTTCGTTTGTTCTAATAGTAACATTTTTGATATGAGTGAGCATTAATAAAATAAAATGACGAAGACAGATATTTTTTTTTATCGTATCTAATTGAATTCAATATGTATCCTAACCATATAAATCTTAATTTTGTCTAGCACAAGATAACATCTTGAGTTGAAAATAAAATAAAAAAACAGTTCGAGATCGATAATTGTGTTTACATTGAATTCAATGATATATAAACTAAAAATAAGGACATTGATTCCGAGTGGTGGTGGTTTTCACTGCATGTCCAAAATATATATACGTGACTAGATTACATATCTGGATTGATTGACTAATGGAAAATAACAATTTTTAGATTTCGTGCTTTGACTTGTCATTGTATTAGTTAAAGTCTTCGACCTTTTATAATGTCGTATCGTGTTTTTGTTTTTGTTAGCAGTGTATGACTTAAATGATTTTTATAAAACAACAAATTTTTGAGCTTCAACTTGTTTGGTCTTTAAGATTTTGGAATGTCAATGCTCAAATGTTTAAGTCTTTACAGTAGATTTTTTTTCAAATAACAAAAATGTTAGCACCGATAAAAACTTTTGAAAATTTCCTCAAAATTAAAAATTTCCAAATTTCAGAGAAACAAACCGGTTGACTAATCCGAACTGAGAAATTAAACATACAAATCATTATGGAGACTATTACTATGAAGTATTTTGTCTGGTTAACGGTTATTTCATTTAATCTTGGTGGTCAATAATTTTTTGAAGCAGGATTAATATAAATTTTAGAACCTAGTGTGCCATATTTTGCTTCAATAGTCACAGAAAACATTTAACACATTTCGAAAAGTAACTAATTTTGAGATGAAGCATACAGTTTAAAATATTCCATATACATATGTTAGAAGAGCAAATGTATAGAGCCTGCTGTCTTTTAAGTTGTGTTGTACCCCGTTGAGTTAAGCAAAGAAAATAGTGAATTTAATACAACAGGGCTGCCCAGAGAGAATTTATTTAAAATCAATTCAACTTTACCATCACAAACCATTGAAAATATATACCAACAAGCCTATGGAAATCTTTGCAAATCGCCGATCCAGATGTTACACAACCAGGGCTTATAGATATTTTGATCGTACTGCGATGCAGTATTCAATATTTGGTTAGGTTTTTGCCGGTAGAGATAAAGGATGCAAATTTCAAAACTTTATTTCACAACTTGAGTCAGTGAAAAAGCTCCCATAGTGCTCTGCGAATAGTAATTCAGCGGTCGGCCCAACTATATTCAATCAAATTTACCGACAATAATTATGCGTTTTAGAGAGCATAGAGTTGGAACCGCTGCTGATAATCAGTAAATATATCCAAAAAATTGTTTGGTGTGAGGACCCATCCGATCAAATTGCTTTCTATCGACTTTTAACTGTTACGTATGGATTTTCAAATGCACCATTTCTAGAAATAAGATGTCATAAACAAAGAGATAAAGACAACAAGAATTCTAAACCAGTTGCGTGCCACGAGATATAACGAAATATTAAATTTTATGAAAGTCCTAAGCTATTCCGAAATGATTCTGGAGAGATGATTTAGTAGAGTCGCGTTACCTTATATAAAGGTACTAGTTGTAGGTTGGAATCCACAAAAAGATCATCTTATATTCAAGACAACACTAAAACTTGCGATAAATTCTACGTAACAGATCATTTTTTCTGAGGCAAGCAGATTTTTCGATCCACTTGGCTGGCTCCCACCGGTAGTAGTAACGTTCAAACTATTTATGCAGAAACATTGGATATCGAATTTGTATTGGGACGATTCCTTATATGAAGAGCAGATCGAGCGCTCTCAAAGTATCCGGACTAATTTGAATACAGTCGAAAATATTACCATACCAAGATGCATTGGCTCATTATCTACGTCGTCGTAGTAGATATTCACGTATTCTGTGACGCTAGTGAATTGACATATCCAATGATATCCAATGACATACACAGGCAGTGGTAATATATTACTTACTCACGATATCTAAAGGAGTTTTTGTACAATTATTATCTGGAAAAAGGTATCACCAAGTAAACAAATATCGTTACCACGGTTGGAGTTGTATAGTTCTGTGCTTGGATTGGCTATTCAGTGAGCCTCGAAGATGGACAAAATTCATTGATAATCGTACTTCAATAACTATGGATATTCTACTACGAAGTCACTGGGAACACGTACCATCAACAGAACCTCTTAGATTGTGCTAGCCAAAACATTTTAACTACATAACTTCGAAATCATCATAAATGGTGGTCAGGACCTGATTGATTAAAAGCAGAATAAGAAAAATAGCCAAAAACAATAGCATAGTTACGAATACAAAAGAGGAGTGACCAGTTAGAGTAAACACTTTAGAGGATTCATATCCAATGACCTTTTGGATTTAATGTTAACACTATATATAAATTACAAGAAGTCATCGCGTTCATGGAAAAATTCGCAAACAGCGCAAGAACTGAACTCAAGGACCATCTAATTAAAAGGAATTTAATTAAACCACCACAACTCTCGCTTGCATTCTAAAACTTATATAAATATGAGCAGAGTAATGCTGAAAACAGACGTGCGGAAATACGACTTTATATGAAATGAAATACATGTATTCCACATAGTATATGTGTTTTTTCGCAAGTTGTCTTTAATTCTAAAAAAACGCGTGGCTGTGTTTTTTTTTTTTTTTTGATATTTGGGAAACCAGAGAGATCAGAGAGATTATTTATCGGATATATCCGATAATTTTTTCTCCGATTTTTATCTGTCAGATTTTAAAATTATTATTATTTTTTTTTTTTTTTTTATTATCGGGAATAATTAATTATTTAATAAATTTCAGTATTAAACTCTCTAAATGGAAGTTTTATTTGTCAACTGATAGCTCAACATTAATTGGAGTCGCCATTTTAGAATTTAGTAAAATATATACAATAAAATACAACACACCGCTGTCAAACAATAATCTGTATATTTTTTCAGAGTAAAAAGATCGTATCCGATAATTATCGGAGCGTAAAAAAACACGACACAGAGAGATAATTTTTTTCTCGGATATTAAACAAAAACGCATATCTGAAAATTTCACAGTAAATTTAACTCTCCTATTTCTCCGATATAAAAAAAACACACCCAGTGTTGACAACATAAAAAAATAAATGAAAAATTAATTTACGCCTACTTCACGGTAAAATGTTGAATATTATCTGTCAAGATAAAATTAGAAAGATGGAGGAACATTTGATAGAATTTATAAAAGAATTTATAAAAAAATGTATCTACGGGATAAAATTTTTTTAAAGATTTAGAAAAAATGAAATTAAGTGCCTCGGGAGATAAACCAGCCAGCCCTTTAAGAAAATTGAAGTTGTTAAATCTCATGCTTTTTTAAAATATGTGAATACGTCAAATCAAAGGTATACATTTTTTAAACACAATAACCTGTATTTAATTTATTTTTATTTATAGAACAACTGGAAATTACCACAATTAGATACTTAGAATCAAATATATCAAAACCCAATTTGAGCAATTCAAACTGTTTATTCGATGGAGTAAAAACAGTTTCAAAGTTGAACTGGACCACATTCTGACCATGCTTACACTTCATCGCCGACGCCGAGTAACTCTAGAAAAAAAATTAATAAATCTATGGATACAATAGTAGATTCTACTAGTCAAGAGATGAAGGCGTTAATTGAAATCGCTAAGAAATTGTTTGCGCGGCCAGACGAAACAGCGATCCTGACGCTGTTTTTTGAATATATGGCAAAACAAGTCAACAAAGCCAATATTTCATTCGCTGATTTCGAACTATGCAGATTCAAATACTGACAGTTGTCAACAATACTATGTTGAAATGGACTTCTTGGCGCCAATTTCCTTTAACCAGCTCATTGTTATCATTATAATAATCCACATAATTTTTTGGGACTTAGTTATCCGAATCGTGTAATTTGTTTAAACTGCGTAAAACTAATGTGGCTTTTACTATTTTTTAAGCGTGTTCTTGGAACATATTGAAAGCATTTGTTAGCACTCGAAATTTTACTGTTAAAATTCCAAAAGTATTTTCAATCCTTACCCGTGCTTTTGATATTTTTTTATTAAATATTACTTTGTCGTTTTATACGATGATCTTTTCCGTCTATCGCGCCAAAAACATTTAGCATTCCAGTGTTCTCATAAAATGTGTCGATAATTCCATACAATACGGCAAAGGATGTTTGGGACAGTCTGAAAGTGGCGTTTGAAGATTCCGGTCTACTTCATCGTGTAGCATTATTGCGTATAGTTTCAACAAGACTAGTGGATTGCGCTAAGATGGAATTTTTCGTCAACAAAATTATTATGACCGCCCCAAGTCCCAAGCCCCAAGCCGGCATGGAAATAGATGATGAGTGGATTGGCACATTATTTTTGGCCGGATTAAGCAACGAGTACCAGCCCATGATTATGGCGATAGAAAATTCTGGAACAAAAATTTCGGCTGACTTAATAAAAAACCAAACTACTTCAAGAAATTCGTTGGTATGATAGAGTTGAAGGCTCTGTATCAGCGTCAGCCCTGTACGTGAAGCCAGCAAAGTCAAACAATTATATCGGACAAATGTCCGAATACGAAGATGGCTAATCATTCGTCAGTTTTTCGTGTTGGACAGCATGCAATATTAAATCGAATGAGTGGTATATAGACTCTGGTGCCTCTGCACACATGACATGTGAATAACTTTGGATGGAAAATCTCAAACCAGTGAGGATGGAAAATCTCAAACCACGAATGCAAATCAATCAAAATTGAAGGCCGAATTGATTGGCAATGTTTTACTCCAACTACGGGTGAATAATCGTATAGTACATACTAGAGTTCATGACGTTCTATACGTGCCAGGACTTAGTCAGTTAGTCAGTTAGTAGGCAAAGGTTGGAGGGATGTTCAAAGTGACACACACGAGTGAAACATGTTTGAGGGTCAAAGTTAAGAATTCATGGGAATTATGGCATCGACCTATAGGACATGTGGGTCATGATAGCTTGATGAGATTACGAAATGGATTTGTGGACGGGATGAGTTTTTTCTGAGGTCAACAGGACAAGTGTGAAACTTGTATAAGGGGAAACAGACTCGCCTTCTGTTCAAAGACAGGAAATCTCGGGCTTCCAGAGAACTAGAACTGGTGCACACTAACCTGTGTGGTCCAATGCTAGTTAATTCATTTGGCGGCTCGCGATATTTCGTAACTTTCTTGGATGATTTTAGCCGCAATATTTCCGTGTATTTCATAAAAAACAAATCAAACACCTTGAATGTTTTCAAGGAGTTCAAAGCTTATGCGGAGAATCAAACGGATCACAAAATCAAAACGTTGCGATCAGATAATGGAACAGAATACTGCAATCAAGAGTTTTCTAAATTCCTCCGAGATTCAGGGATACAGCATCAAACAACTGTACCCTATACGCCAAAACAAAACGGCAAGGCGGAAAAGATGAATCGTACATTGTTGGAGCGAGGGAGATGTATGCTTTTTGACGCAAAGCTTGACAACAGATTTTGGGGTGAAGCTGTCAACACAGCGGCTTTTCTTGTGAATCGTTTACAATATCGTGGGGCTATCGATAAAACGCCCGAAGAAATTTGGTCCAATAAAAAACCAGATTTATCCAACTTAAAAATTTTTGGATGCAGAGCAATGATTCATATTTTGAAACAAAAGCGCTAGAAATTTGATTCAAAATCAAAGGAATACTTCATGGTCGGCTATACAACGAGAAGAGTAAAGGTTATCGAGTTTTTGATTTAAAAAAATCACGAGTGGATGTCAGTCGAGATGTCATTTTTCTGGAGGACCAACGCTGTGAAAACAAGGTAATTGATTGTAACGAACTTTCTAATAATTTTTATTCATTCAAAGATGATAGCAATGAAGTGGAGGATGAAGCAGTTGTTACAACAGCAAGTTCAGAAGCCGTATTTAAATCTAAAAAAAGGTGAGGATCTAACAGCTGAAGATTCAATTGACGTTTCAGGTAGTAATGAGCCGTCAAATGAGGAAGAGAACAATGTTTCGTTAGAACCGTGTTGTTCATCGAAAGAGCAAAAGTCGACGAAAAGTAATGATTTCATTTATATTGTATCTCGTATTCAATTGGATGATCAATTGTCAGTGAAGGAGGCTATGAACAGCTCAAATCCGTCTCAATGGAAAAAGGCTATGGAAGAAGAATATCGTTCGTTAATCGAAAACGAGACGTGGTTGCTTACAGATTTGTCAACTGATCGTAGAGCAATTCAAAGCAAATGGGTTTTCAAGACCAAGTAAAACGGAAAAGGAGTGGTAAATTGGTACAAGGCTCGTTTGGTAGTGAATTGCTGTGTTCAGCGTAAGGGCATTGACTATGACGAGACATTTCGCCCGTAGTTCGCTACTCGTCGATACGGTTTTTGATCACGGTAGGTGTGAGATTCGATTAGAGATCGATCAGATGGATGCAATTACAGCGTTTCTTCATGGCGATTTCAGCGAGAAAATCTATATGATTCAACCTGAAAAGTTTAGTGATGGAAGTCAACGTGTTTGTGGTTTGAAGAAGTCGTTATACGGACTCAAGCAGTCCAGTCATATATGGAATCAGCGTTTGGACACTGCCTTGAACATTTTTGGCATGAATTGCTTAAATTACGATTCATGCGAAGCCAAATGTGTGTTGGGCATGCAGATTACGCGAGACCGCAAGGCGGAAACGATTTCAATAAATCAAAGCCAGTATATTCAAAATATACTAGAACGTTTCCAAATGGTCGATTGTAATAGTGTAAGTGTTTCAGCTGATCCAAATCAGAAACTTAATTCAGAAATGTCGCCGAAGAATGAGTCAGATCGTGAATCCATGAAGGATGTGCCATATCAAGAAGCAGTAAGGAGCTTGTGGTTTGCTGTTGAGGTATCACGACCAGATATACAGTTCACAGTAGGAGCTATCAGCAGATTTAATAATAATCCAGGCGTTGCTCATTGGTTAGCATTAAAGCGGATCATGTAATATTTGAAAGGTACAATCGAGATGAAACTGACTTATTCAAAAACCGGAAATGAAGTAGTGCAAGGTTATTGCAATTCAGATTGGGCAAGTGATTCAGTAGATCAACGTTCGATAACAGGCTATGTCTTAAAACTGCAAGATCGAGCAATTTCATGGGCGTCAAAGAAGCAACCAACAGTTGCTTTGTCTAAAACAGAGTTCGAATACATGTCTATATCTTTGGCAACCTAAGAGGCTATTTGGTGGTGGGGTATATGTCAGGAGTTGCTAGGTGAAAATAAATGTTCAACCATCATACACTGCGACAACAAAGGAGCGATCCAACTAACGGAGAAGACTGCTTTTTCACCCAGAACAAAGCATATAGATGTACGTCATCATTTTCTGCGCGAGAAGGTTAACGACAAGGTTGTTAAATTTATTTACATCAACACAAACAATATGTTAGCAGACAGGCTTACCAAACCAGTAACAGCAGAAAAACACAGGTTCTGTTCAATGGGAGTAAATCTTGTAAAGATTTGAGTGCTGGAAAATAAGGCTCTAGTATGGAGGAGTTGAGTTATTAAGTGTGAGATAGCGTTTATTTTGTTTTGTTTTTAATACTAGCCGCTAGTGGCGTTCTATTTCTTTCTTGTACTTATTCTCTAAAATAAATACCTCGTGTATGGACGCTTGTCTTTTTTATTCGGATTATATTTTTTTTTATTTAAGTACATAATCACATCAATATAACTGTCAATTTAATCAGAAATTCCTCATTTTATGAGTATATTTCAAGTAGTCAAAAAAATAACATATCGATTTGCGACATAGAAGTGCGGCAAAAACATCTAAAAATATTGTAACAATTTAAATGCAAATTAAATCTAAGTTTAGCCATACGAAATCCAGTAACACAAAAACATAACAAAAAAGCTTCCAGCTTTCAATTGATTTAAATATTTTTCATCACGAAAATAGTTTTTCCATTATTTTTCCATATTCTGTTTCATTCTGTCCTGTTGTAAATAAAACCACCATTCTTTTTATTGGTATAAAACAAAACAAAACCACAAAAACAAAAGACGAAAGTTACAAGACAAATTTTCAAATATCTAAAACAAAAAAAAAAATAGAAAACTTTTTAATTTAATCTCTTTTATTTTGTTAGAATTTTTTTGTGAATTTTTCAATTAAAATAAATAAAAAATGTTTGTCTCTGTGTTTATTGGACTAGTTGGTACATGACTATATAAACAGGAATGGTGTTTTACTTCGGTTTTGCTTTTATTGGTGGTGTAAATTTCCCAATTATTTTAAATTGCTGCGGTGTGCAATGTCGTGATATTAAACCAATTACTTGAAGGTGTGATTTACTTAATTTGCAAAGTGTTTAAAATGGAGGCATAGCTATCAAATTAAAATACTGTTTAGATTGTTAAGTTAAAAACCAAAGAGATTATGCGGAATCACTTTTGATGAATGTACTCAAATGATTCAATTGATGCGGTTAAAATTATAAAACATTTATGTTATACATCATACTTAAATCTTTCTATTTTTCCATTGTTTATGCTATAATTTGGAAAAATACAATTTTCCCATCATTAATTTTGTTTTTCAAATTTTTATTAAATTTTCTTTTTTTTTCGAAAATGAAGAGAAATTAGAGTACTAAATCAAATAAGTGGGAATAGTTGGGTTGTGGTTCAACTTTTTATGCAATAGTAGCAGCATTACCACCAGTGTACATCATTGATTCGTAACATTTATATTAATTTGGCACAAAAACTGAGCATTTTTATTTAAAAGAGCTTTTCTTCAGAAGCTCGTTGCATATAAAAAACTAAATTCTCTATCTGATATTACCATTTTAAAAACTTAAAAGCTTCAATAAATGTGTACAGACAAGTTAGAAATTTGAAAATAAATTTTAAAAATTAAACAAGTCAATTACCAAAAAATATAAAGCTTTTAAATTTAAAGCAATAAAAATTTCCTGAAATACCTAATACCTGAAATAATTTTTTTTTAAAGAGATTTTACAAAAGTACGAGTAGGACTGTAAAACAACATTCAGTTAAAACTGTGTCCGAAACTCATTATAAATATTTGTAAAAACAAATTTTTGACATTTATTTCAAAAATATTCCCCTACAATCCCAATTTTTTATTACGCTGTCCGAAAAGTATAATAATTTATTGAAATATTTCCCCACGTCATCTGTTTTAAATTTACTTTTTGTGCATTATTTATTAAAATTGTCATAGCAACGAAAAAGTTCTAATTTTTGAATGGTACTATTACAAAACCAAGTAGTGGATTTTATATGTTTTTTGTTTAAATCCGAGTGTGCTACGCGTTAAGTTTGGCTTTTATTTTAGAAATTTTTATTATTTTCGAAAATTATCATAGCACTAATCGTGATAATTTCGGTGTCTTCGTTCTATTTAAAGAATTTCCCTATTCAAATAACATCAAAAGTATTTAGATTAATAAGTGTAATAATGGTTGGGAACAAAAAGTGTTGTAAGCCAATTACTGAGTCGAAATGTTCAAAAAATTAAGCAATGTTACTGATTATATTAAAATTAGTTTGCCACGCTCGACTGAAGTTAATGATAATTCATCGATTTGTACAACATGTTATTACCAGGTGATTTCTAAACGTCAAAAAGTTGAAAGTGTAGTGTCACCGATAACTGATTCATCAAATTCACTTGTTACTCCGGAGATATTATCAACATTTAATTACGTGAATATTTCTAGTAGGAGTGAATGTGAGTGAATGTACAAGCAAGTTGGAATCTAGGGCAATATCATGAACAGCAAAAAGTATTGAATTTAACTACCACATTACCGTCATCATCAACATCTTTGGTATCTGGAATAGTGCCTCTTTTGACTCATTTAGAATAATATTATCATAAGGCTCGTCTTTTTGATGAATTCATGGATCAACTGAAAACCAAAGCCCGACATTTGGTGAAAAATTGTGATAAAATACAGCCGCTGTCTAAACACTGCCGAAATCACTTATTAATCCAGGAAAAATTCAGCACAAAGCAATAGTACGAACAGGTAAAAATATTTAAATCAAGAATAAGGTGCTGCACCTTACAACACTCAAAGCTGGAAAACGGATCAGTGATGAACTCAGTCATTCAGTGCTAAAATATTTTAATGACGATGATGTTTACCTGGGAAAAACGATTTTTTAACTATTAATAAAGTTAGAGTTCAGAAACATCTAAAGATGTGCCCATTAAAGAACTGCAACGAGGGCTAAAAACTATTTATGGAACCAGGATGGAAACTGTCACCAATGGAAACATTTTGCAATACTAGAACTGCATTTCATCAATATTATGTGAAAATCCAACATCAACATGTTATCTTCGGCAATGCAGGAGCTGCCCAGGAATTTATGAAAAACGCATTTTTGGACAATAATTCTCTATGGTTGCTGAATTATGGTTCAGTCAATAGGTTTCAACTAACCAATGCAACTTGAAAAAACATTCAAAACCATAATTAAGCTGAAAAATTAGATTCCCCATTGCTTGATATCACTAAAACCATCTGATATCATAAAAATAAAAAGTTAATTCTCCAGCCAAAAGAGGTACTTATTTCTTATGACTGCAAAAAATTATATATTTTGTAATACAAAATGCAGCACAGGGTTTTTATTGGAACGACAAACAAGCAACTATTCATTCGTTTTTAATTTACATAACTAAGGGAGGGAAATTGCAGCACTACACCTTTATAATAATATCAGATTGTCTTCATCATGACGCTGTAGCAGTCTACTTGTTCATAGAAAAATTATTGATGGTAAACACAAAGATGGTAAACACAAAGAGGATTTTGCAGTCGAATGTGAGAGGCATTTTGACGCAACTGATCATGTAAAGGAACCATGCAATAGAGTAGGAGGTACTATTAAGAGAACATGAAAACATTAAAAGAGCCCTGCGATTTCATGCAGTTATACCTTCAAGAGAAGGCTACTTAAAATTTAAAAAATACTCAAATAAGGAAGATTATTTTAGTTTGTAAATTTTGACGTAACTTTGTAATAAATTTGTTTACTCTCAATATTTTTTATTTTAAATTTAATTTTGCATCACAAAAACCAGTAGACCTGAAATAATTCAATAAAATCGAACTTTTGGAAGGAGACCAGAAATGTATCGTCTTACTTATACCAAAGAACATATACTATATCAGAAGTGAAGACATGAACAAAATAGCACGGACAACAATATTTTTCTGCAAAATCCATATTTTTTGAGAGTAACTTTGATGTTTTAATTTAATTTATATAAAGTTACAATAAAGCTTGAATGTGATAAATTTTTTTATGTAATTTGTTTTATTGTCATTCGTTTTTCTTCACAGTCACATGCATATAAAATACACTTTATTTATATAAAAATACTAATACAATTGTTTCTTCGGTTGGTTTTCGTTATTTCTTGGGCGATTGCCAATTTGGAAATTGTGACCCATAGTATAAAGGAAAGACATTATCTTAATTTTCATTATTTAATTTATGCCCATAGCTATTTGATAATAAAAATATTTTAATGTAGAGGAACAATTTTCTGATTCATACCCATAATTTTATTTTTCAGAAAATAATGAACTTTTTCATTGCACGGTGTAAAGTACAAAACTCCATTGCGTCTTGATCTTTAAAACCAGTGATCATATATTTTGTTTTGGACTCATTGATTTTGAAAACAACAGAAGCTGATAATAGTACAAGTGAGCCTAGAAGTTCTTTGGCACCGTTGCCATTCAGTCCAATTACACTGACAGTGGTGTTCCACTTTTACGAACGATAAATTCTAACATGAGATTAAAAAGTATCGGGGACAACATTTTCTTGCCGAACTCCTGAGCTAATTGTAAAAATTCCTGATGTTTTGTTCTCATCTTTGACACAACAAGATTTACATAAACGCACATATTTGTTAGGTATTCCCAGATATTGCAAAGCAAATCATAAGCTATTCCGATGGATTGAGTCAAGGGCTTGTTGGAAGTCCAAGATTACCAGATTTTGTACATCACGGGATGTCTCGTAACATCAATTGGTACATGAACACAAATGATTAATAAATGGTTGGTTAGTCGCATGCGAAAACGTAGCTTTCACATTCGATTATCAATTGCTTTGAAATCTATAACAGCTTTTTTTACCTTTGGCCCAAGAAGGAAACCTACACCATGATTACCGAGGTCATCTCTACTGTAAAGTATTGTAAAACCTTACGACATACGATCTCCACTTTTTGGTCATCGAGTTTCCTGAAAAGCATCGAGTTCAAAGCGATACTCTTTAATGGCTGATAGAGTGGCATTAAAAACGCCTAGTTTGCTTAGCTACTGCACGTTCCACGCACCGATCATAAACTGGGTGTCGGTTAAAATTTTGACGGTATCTATTTTTCTTTTTGCTGCGATATATTAAATAATTGAGGTTTTTTTCGGATGAGGGTAGTCAGCCCAGCGAACTAACCTTTGTTAAAATAACAAATTTACAGTTAAAATAATTAACAAAGGGAAATGTTTGTATATCCCGAAAATTTGACTCGAACCCTACCTATGTTACCAGGCACGAAGTTTAATATCGGTACATGAAACGCTAAGAAAACCAGGCTCGTCTATTTACTCTATATCAGTCATGAAAGAGTATCGCTTGGAATTCGTTGCTCTCCAAGAAACTCGAGAAAATGTGAAGACTATATATCCCAATGCTGTACATTGCTTTATAGTGGAGATGACCTCGGCAATCAATCTTGTTTTTTTAAGCCCCAGGTGAAAAAGGCTGTTTAGATTGTTAATCAAGTAGTTAATAATCATGTATTTAAGCTACGTTAACGCATGCGGTTAGCCAACCTTTCAATCATTTGTATTCATGCGCCCATTATTGTAAGCCACCCAAAGATAAAAACTGATTTTACAATAACTTGGATAATGTGATAGGATCCAAAATAGTGATTGGTGTCATAAATGCTAGAGCTGATAAAAATCAAACTGATTTATGTCAGAAAAATAGGTCTTTACGCCCTACACGTACTAGCGATCAATAATGGGGAAAGACTGATGTACTTTGCGATCGCCCATGACTTCATTGTGGCTAGCACATTCTTTTCTCAAAAAATATACACTTCGAAACATGGATACACCCTCGTATAGTCCCGAAGTAAAACAGACGACTCTGGGTAAGATAAAAATTAAATCGAACAATGATTGGTTTGATGAGAAGTGTCGTGTTGCTGTCGAGCAACAGAATAGAGCCTATGAGGAAAAGCGAATATGTTTTATAATCGCACAAAAGAACAAAACGATCGTTGCTAAGAGAACCGTCAAGCGAATTTGTTGACGGAAAAAGCGTGAATAATAGAAGGCAGAAGTCTTAAGAGTACAACAACTGAACTATGAGTACAGTTCTCATAACTTCTTAATAAAAGTCACTGAACTACACCATACCATCAGATCTAGGTCTATCGTCATTTGGGACAAGGATGGAAATTTCCGAGTTATCACAATGGCTCGACACTAAAAGGGGCATTTCTCTGATTTACCCAATGTTCAACAAATGTCAAAAGCTGTATTTTTAAGTTGTCAAATACAGATTGCGGAGATAGAGATACAGATTACATAGAGGACCCATCCTACGAAGAGTTTACCTGGACTTGTAAAGACTAAAAAGAGACAGTTCCCTTGGGGCTAATTGAATTAATTCCGAGCTCTTGATATTCGGAGGGGATACTTTGTGGAACTGTCTTTTCGACCTTTTTCGATTAGTATGGAAAACCGAAGTTATATGTCTGATGAATGAAAAGTGACCGCGTTCCGCAGTATCCTTTAAAAAGGAGACCGCTTAAAATGCGAAAACAATCGCGAAGTATCTCTCCTATACACAGCATACAAATTACTGTCTTTCATATAGTATTGGAAAGAATCACTCCTCTGGCAGAAGAAATTGTAAGTGACTACCAAGGAGGATTTCGTCCAAATCGATCTATGCATGTGACTGTGAAAAAAAACGAATGACAATAAAACAAATTACATAAAAAAAATCTATCACATTCAAGCTTTATAAGGTCACCAACCTTACTATTTTGTTCGTGTCTTCACTTCTGATATAGTATATGTTCTTTGCTTAAACGTATTTTGTAAAAAAAAATTTACTGGTTCATTTTTTTAGTATAGAATTTAATAAAAAAAAATTAAATAAAAAATTTAAAAAAAAAAACATTTTGGCGTGAAATTTGAAAATGAAAATATTAAAGAACTTACTATTTTCATATTTTTTTATCATGATTATTACTTTTCAAAATTTGACACCCTGTATTTTAAAAATCAACAACAAGAAATAATCACATTCTTAAAAAAACTAATACAGAAAATACCTAAAAGCTTTAAAAATAAATAAAATAGATGTTTTGTCAATTAATAAGCTTTTATTGAAAAAATAAGGTATAGATACCTTCAAATATGAGTTAATGTGTGTATTAACTAAAACCTGTGCAAGCTTTTGAAACTCGGAATTCTACATTTTTCTGTATATATTTGAAACTAAAGTTCAAACTTAAAGAAGGCCTAAATAAAGGAAACATATTTTAAAATCAACTTAAAGCTTTTAATTGATCTTTACTATTTCGTTTTTTACAATTAAAGAATAATTAAGCTTTAAAGTGTTTTTTATGTATCTGACACTTATCGACATATATTTAAAAGATTTTGATTTTTCTTTGAGCTTTATAAATTATAAAGCTTAATTTTTTTTTGTTGAAAAAGCGCAGTTTTGGCGACAAATTTAGTGAAGGTAAACTTAAAGTCAAGCCTAAACACTTTAAATCTCGTCTCAATATCTCAGGCTTCTTATTTTCTGTGCTTTAAGTTTATCTTGCTTATTAAAAAAGCTTTACACTTAAAAAATCATTAATGATGTCCATTTAACATTAAGTTAAAAAAAATTGCATATTTAAGTTTTTTAAAGTTTAATAATAACCAAAATTGCTGATTAGTTATATTCTAAGAATGTGGGTTTTCTATCTATTAAGCTTTCATTGAAAAAACTATGAAAGCTGTGCAAGCTTTTAAAACTCTAAACATTACGGTTTTTTGTAAAAAAAATAGAGTTAATCCCTAAAAAAATGCTTAAATGAAGAAAATCATATTTTAAAGTCAATTTAAAGCTTTAATTTAACCCTTAATTTTTCTGATATCAGAACTCACAATAAATAAGCTTTTTTAATTTGGCTTTTTTTGGTTTTTCATAAAATATGCCCTACAAATATGCGCATATTTGAAATATTTATGAAACAGATTTATTTGTCTTATTTAGCAAGCTTTTAAAATGTTTAAATACAAATTTAAAAAAAAATGCTTTGTAAAGCAATTTTTAAAGCTTAAAAAACTCTAATATATTTATAAATTTATTAAACTTTAATATCAATAAAATTTTTAAAAAATATTAAATATTGGTTTAACTTTTTCATCCTAAAACTAAAACTTTACAAACTTTTAGCATTTTATTAAAAAATAAAGCTTTTTTAAGTTGTTTAATGTTTTTAATTGAAAAAATGTCTAAGTATCAAAGTTTTTTAAAAGTTATTGGATAGTTTATGATGTAATATTTTATTAATTTGCTTCTATAATATTTAAATTAAACATTTGGCTGAAAGCTACTAATTGAAATATTTAACTTTTGATAAAGTTTTAAATGCAACTTTTGTTAAAGTTTTGATCATTATTAATAAAAATACGTTAAACATAAATCTATAAATTACAGAAATCTACTTATTTTGGCAAATATTAGGAGTTATTGAACTTTAAGTTTCTAAAATGTGTTTTTGATAATAAAGCTTAATAATTTTAGTCCACGTTAAAAAATATACTGTAGACACATAAATCAAAAAACTCCAAATGGTAGAAACTAAAATTAATTAAAAGCTCTTTCAATTTATGAAAAATTAGTGAAGATGCGACAAAATTTTTATTTAGAATCATATAAGCTTTTAAAATGAATAAACTATTTTGACTTTTTTATAAAAGTTATCAAGTTCATCAATTAAAACTAAAATTGAAGAACCTTTTAAGTAAAAATTATGCAAAGTTTAAAAACAAATCAAAGCTTACTTTAAATCATTGTTTTTTATGCTACGGTACTGATCAGTTTGCTCAACAAAAATTATCATTATGGAAAAAACATCGTTGGATACAGCACGTAATTCAATTATGAAAAAAAACTATTTGGTTATCACTCAAGTACGGTTTTCAGTCACTTGGCACGAGTGACTGTGTTTCTAGCAACAAATTCTATGCAACTAAATCAAATATCATATGCTGAGCAATTTATATTTTGTAATTTTGTAAGGGATCAGTAATGGTCCACTAAACATAGTTTAAGAATACCTGTTGTATGAAACGAAATGAATGTAAAAAAAAAAAACTAAAAACGAAACTGAATTTTGCGGTTGATCAAAATGAAAATATTTTCGATATTGTTGCGGTTAAGGGTACGGGTAAATTTTCCACTACACAGATTGTTTTAAACGCAAATAATCACAATTTTATCAATTAAATTCGTTTAGTAATGATGACCATATACCAATTTTTTTTTTTTTGTATTTGTCCACAAAAATCACAGAATGATAATCGAATTGTCGTTTAGTTATTTTGTCAAAACGATTCGATTGGTTGCGGCCACGTAATGCATCACAAATAGGCAATAAGACAACCGGATTATCATTATTTGCCTACTTAATCATCAGCAATCTCAGTCACGTTCTATTTATATAATTTTACGAATATTTTATTATCGTCGTCAACCATAAGACACATTTTTCAGGGTCAACTCTTTACGTTTTATTCTATGATGACGTGAACTTTTTTAATATTCCTCCTCCATTACGACGTGCATCCAACTGAATTTAACTGAATTAAATATTTAACTGAATCTAAATAGTTTTGCCATGAACTTTGAACATTAATTTTTTCTATATACTTTGCATTTTTCTTATAAGTTCATTTTACGTAATGCTTTTATGTATACAAAGAAATGAAAATGAAAATGGGGTGGTTATGGATCGAAAACGTTACATGTTTTTCTTGAATATTGAATTGGAATATTAAATTTCTGTTTTTCTGTTAATCCGCAATTAATATTTTTGCTGAACACGCAAATGTAAACTTGAAACGAGCTTTTAAAAAAAAATTTTTTTCATCAAAATGATTTTGAAATGGATGGAGCGCACCAAGAACACAATAAAATTTAATTTTGAGTTTTAATTGAAGTATATCAACATAATTGATTTGAAAGTTACAAAAAGCAACCCTATAAAAGGCATAAATAAATAATTTATTGACAGATATATTGTGCAGTCTCAAATTTCATAAATTGAAGCTGAGATTTGAAAATTAATTAAAAAAATTTTTTTTTTATTTCGTTCGAAGCTTTATGTTCCCAATTTTGGAATCACGATAAAATATTGGATTATGCTTGAATAAATTTGTACATAATATTATGATGTTTAGGTGATGTTTAGGTGAAAAACAATTATGATGCTGTTTTAATGCAGTTTTACGGTATACTAGAGCTTTAAAAGAGTTGATCCATAAAATCCATCAGAATTGATTATAATTCCATGTAATTTTGTTGGAAGTCGCCGACACCACAAAATGGCAATATTCACTGGAACTCGCAATTAAATATATTTTCTTATCTTTTGAGATCAAGATTTCCCGACAAAAAATGGTTTTCAGAGTTTTTGAACAAGAAAAGGAACTCTTTCGAAAGTTTCAAGCAGCAAATCAATAAAGGTTATATTGAAACAAACACACCACTAAAAACTCTTTCAACGGTAATCACCAAAATGTGGAACGGCCAACAGCGCCGTCTTTGCGATTGACGGCTTAATCTAATTGTCAAACCGGCTTAATCTAACAAAATCCAATACAAGATTTCAAATTTAAAGTATTAAATGGTAGGGACGCTGTGAAAGAATGAGATGTGTGCTCCCCGGAAATAGGATACAGAACTAACAACAAACTCACTATCGGCCTTAGTACTTATTATGTTAAAATGACGTGGAAAGACAAACTTCTCAAGTTATTGACCTCGGAAAGTTAACATTTCTCAACCGCATTTGACATTAACCAATCCTGATTTTAACTTAACCGGCACAATAGATATTTAGATTGGATTGGACAGATTTTTAATGCTTGTATCCACCGCCAGCAAATTGATTCAGTAGAGAAACGGTCGAATAGTCGGTAAGCATCGCTACATACTCACGGCGGATATTTAAAAAAATTTCCGTCAGGTCTGGATCGAAAAATTTGTCACCAAATTCCTATACGCATCCAGTGGCAAAACTCTCCGATATCATCGACAAAACACTAACGACTTCTCACCAATACTGACGGCACAACTCCGACACTCGTTCTAGTTATTAATAACAAGCCGAGCTTTCAAAATCTTGAGAGTCATCTGAATGAAGTGCGGGTGTTAATAAAGGATTAAGACATGGGCGACATAATGTCCGGAGCGAGTGCCATCAAATAAGTTAAATCCACACAAAGTCAACGAATTGAGCGTAATTCCCTTTTGAGACTTGGTGAGTACCTCCTACGTAAATGAGCAAGCAATGATATGAAGTTATTGAGAACATACTCAAAAACGATCAAAAACTTTTAAGAATAAAATTCGACCTACGCTGATTTTAACAGCATTTTTTTTTTTACTTGTTTGACTACTAAGATTGGTCATAAAGTCAATGAAATTCGAAATTTCTCCAAAAATCTTATTGTGGTCTGACTTTACTAACGACACTAGTTTCATTGGCAAATTTACCAAAACGAGTTTATGTATTCGTGCTAAACCGAGTTTATAAGATACCACAGTCTGCAAATATCCAACAATGGCCTTTCGTCCAACCAAGGCCAAATCTTGCAGACATCACTTCTCGCGGCATTACTCCTGATTGCTCGATAATAAATTATCGATATTTCGTCTTTTAACCCTTATTTAAATAACTCCGGTAAGTGGCCACCTGGAATACAAAAAAAAACCGTTGTGTTACACAAAGATGCCGTCTAGAAAGAAAATTCATTCGGTTTTTTCTGTTCCTAGATTCAAACCGTGATTGCCTTGCAATGAGGTAGTTCGTCTCTTAATCTGGTTTAGCTTGCATTAAACATCGTCTGTATCCAGGTTATTATAGCTGCTTCGTTAACATATCCCCCCATGAAAGTGTCCTCTGGCATTTTCATGAGCAGGACACGGTCGCATGATACGTTTTATAGATCAGGTCCTAGGAATAACCCTTGCGGGTGGCACCTCCTTCAAATACTTTGCTGCCTTAGCCCTCCGTGTTCTTAAATATTAGCATCCGATTGCCAATATAGCTAAGATTTGTTCGCAAAAGGTAGTCTGCCACGTAAAAAAAGTTTATCTACGCCAACAACATATCCGCCCTTCAAATTATCTTGTGTTATCCAACACCCTCCACAACACAACGGGTTCTCACATTTAGAAATTCTTTAGTTTGGAATAAAGCTATCACCTTTAACCCTGCCATGGGTCCTCAGTTTAGACCTGGTGTCTTTTAATTTCGGAGGGAGGCAACAGCATGTTAGATCTTTCAACCGAGAAAGCTGATCTTCTCGTTTATCGGGGCAAGGTGGCCAGCCATCATTTGTCTAATTCGGGAAAAGAACCCCATTACTGCCCAGTGCTATTGCTATTTTATCAGACTACTAATAGTCAACAGTGTAGGTGATGGATTAATGGTATTTCTCAGTGTAATCTACAATAATTATAGCCATCCCATGATTTTATGCAATTCTATTACAAACATCGGTCACAAAAGTGATGTCGGGAATAGTCTTAATGTAGTCAAATCTTCTAAATGTCGTTAAACCTCCTTCATTCATCACACCTTCATTCACGGTATTCCAGCGCTTTTTCGTTAAGTCTTCGGCTATAATTAAAGCGCAGTCCTTTTTAAAATGACCTCTCTCTTTACAACGGAGGCAAAATTTACTCCTGGTGGGGTCTAAAAAATGCACCTTATGTAGACCGTTTCTTCTCCTGTTCAGGAGAGGCACCATCTTAATCCCTAATTTGAAGTTTACTAGGTTTCAACTTCTGTACCGTGGCCGTTTTAACAAAAGCACTTCTTAATGCTTTGCGGAAATTCACTTAATTGCTTGTATTTGGACCGAGTTACAAAATGACATCGCCTAACCTGGTGCGTATGAACTAAATCTTTGTATTCAAAGCCTCCATATTAACTAATCTTTTCTCTTATTGCGCTTAGCACTGGTGCATAACACTGGCCCCCTCCCGGTTTAATTAGAAGGCTTTTCCCTTGCATTTCTGGATCTTTTTCTTCGTCTCTTATTTTCAAATGGTCGCTTCTTTGAGTGAACAATCTGTTTTTGCAAATTGTTCCCTCAATTTTTCTTTTTATTTAGTTCCGCTTCAAACTGAGCTGGATTAATCCTGAGCAGGATTAAAAGCGACCTGTTTTTCCACTTTCTGTAGGTTGCTACCTACAGTTATTTGATTTGTTGCGTTTTTTCGTTTTTTTATTTTCCAGTTATCCTAGCTAAAAATAAACCAATTCAGGTTCACTTTGAGAACTAGGACAACATCCTTGACACTCCTTATATTATTATTTTGTATTCTGACTTATCATGGAGGATTCCCTGACCCCGTTATATAGTCAGGTGTTTCATGCTTAATGTTTTTTTGGCATCAGTGTCCAAATGCCTTTTCTTACTTGTCGGTATATCTAAAATAAAGACCCAGTGTCGGACGACTGATCGGATGGTCAATCTTTTTAAGTAATTAAAAAATCCAGGAGTTCATGAGGCTCATTAGTTGACATCTAATGTCAAAATAGCTAGGTATATCTCTGTTTAGGATCAAGACAAGTTAACAAAGTGGCAAACAGGATGGTTATTTGCGCTGCCTTTAATTAGCGAACTCATCAGATTTGAGGAAATAAAATAGAACTGAACTTATGACATGAAAGATGCATTTTGGTAAATTCCGTTGGAGGTGGGGTATTAACTATTTTGTTGATATAGTTGGGGATGGAATCCTCTCAACAAATCTGGATAAAGTTAAAACCGTACACGATGTTTAAATACCAAGTACTCCTAAAAAACTTCGCCGTTTCTAAGAAGTGGCGGAATGGTATCGGCACTGTATTCATCTTTTACATTTCTAGTGGCTACTCAAACAGATCGCATTAAAAAGAACTTGCAGTTTATTTGGTCTGCGAAAACCAAGCATGTTGTTGACAGAGCGTCACACAACTGCGGTGTGTTGTTACAGAAAAGTGATAATGGTGAGGAATATCCGATCGCATAAATGTTTCGGAAGTTGAACTCATGACAGCGAAATAACTCCATCCTTTCACTACCATAAGGATCTCCTTTCTCTATCATTATTGATTAATCATGTTTCAAAAGGTTTATGACCCAAAAAAAGCTCACTTTTCTTTTCAATGCAGCAGCGTAGTGGATCACAGAATAGCATACCAAATGTACTTCAAGGAAGAGTTTCTGGAAGAGATAACAACGAATTGGTAAAGAAGGGCCTTATAAACTAACTGTAAAATTATTGTAACTTTTTATTTATCATTTTCGACCAAACAAATTAGCCACCAGGTTAACTCTCAAGTAGCAGTAGCTCAATTTTAAAAAATCATAAAATGTTAGAAAGATACTGACATCTTCATAAATACTGCATAAAATATTGGTTCATGTTTATAAGTCATTTTAGTGCATAAAAACCTTGTCAACCTAATCCCGATCCATAACATTATGAATATGCTTAAATTATGTAATGGAGCACTGATACCTTAAAAGTTCTTGATATCAGAATAATTTCTATGATCACTTATTTATTAAAAAAGGATTAATAATCATCTTTCAGAATACAAATGTAATCTAGTATTTTGATATTTCAATAAACCATAAATTTAAACAAAAGCCACCTAAAAGTCAAGAGCAAAAGTTTACCTAGTGACACTAAAGATCTCTTGGCAGACACCTCTGTGAGCAATGAGTATTTTAAAACTGCTCTTAGCTCTAGGCATATGAACAGATACGGTATATTTGTTGACGACTTGCTTCACTTTGTTTTTATCCTCCGGGATTTACAATTAATGTTGTCTCGCTATACTTAAGGGATACGCCTGAATGTTTGTTATTCCTGTGTATTTCGTCTATGAGTAGCGAAGTAATTCTTGATTTTGTGAGAATAATAACTAGACCCTTGACTGGAACAGTCCCTGTGTAGTATTTCATTCTTCCTCATATGCTTAAGATCGCCAATTCATCAATAAATTGATGCAAAACAAATGATACGGTGTTTTCTAAGGGATGAATATTTCGCAATTAAGGCATCAAACTTTGTATTTTAAATAGCACTGGTAAATAAATCCAGTTGGTTGCTTTTTATTTTTTGATATGATCCTAGTCAATTTATCAAATGAGCCAATGGTTCGATGGTTGGGCCAACTCCGATCCATTTCACTATAATTTGTGCTCCTGGAATTCGGGAGGGAATTAGCATTGTAAAGCACAATTGGCTGCATGTCCTGATGTTGAAATAAGCCTCCAATTTTGACGTAACCAGGAAGTTAATTTTAGATGTCAGTAGGAAGTGCTTCATCCTGGGATGACTAGCGGGCAATTTTCCATTTTGTCGCGCTTTTTACGATATTTGAAAGCTAAGGTAGCATAAGAGCGTCACATAGTTCTAGATATGGTAATGATGTTTGTTTGATAGGAGCTAATTTTGCGTTGGCTGAGATTAGGTGGCAAAATACTTCTCCATTATTTTAACTATGATATTTTTTGCCATCCTGTTGCTCGTTGGTTTGCCAGTAGTTCATTCCAAGCCAAATTTGCAGCTTTCACCCGTTAAATGAAAATTTAATTTACAAAATAACTAGACCTTACCATCTAAGAGTATTAGTTATACGACTGGCTTGGAACAGTAATTCATCAGTCGATCGGTTTCAGTCTAACCTAGAATATTTACCAATCTACTAGTACATCCAGTGTTGTCGATGATTTTCTTTAGCTTAGTGGTTTTATCAACGATATATATTGTGCTTAGAACTGCATTTGTGTTCAATGACCATTGCCTTCTGCAGTATGGATCCTTGACGATTCTAGGAAGGAAATCTAAGTATTATTCTTGGCAAGATCAGGGTCTAGATGGAAAATTCGGTGCCACATTTAGTGTTTACATTGAATTTGACAACACTTCTCGTAAATAACACATTGGCTTCACCTAGCCTCACTTTCATCTTTCGCCTATCACTAAAACATGAGCCTTTGATTTCTTCTAATTTAATTATTGTGAGCATGCCATGCCTTCTTGACGAAGCTTACCAATTGAGACTGAGCCTAAGAGAGGTCAGCAACTATTCGTGTGTCCAGTAAATGGACTGCGAAACTAGTAAATGTTCCTGTAGTATGTGAAACTTTGCCCATTCCCTCGGAGTATCTCGGTAGGTATGTGATTCTAGATTGAGCATTTTATCATCATCGCGGGGATGAAAATTAGAACACTGGATGTTTAAGGCTCAAACAGTTGAAGCATCACCACTTGATATTATTTGCATTTAGTGTATGGACTTTTGGTTGCTCTATGAATGTTTGGATAAATAAGGCTAATTGGTGTTTGCGGTTGAAGCGGTCGTTCAACGTGGTTAAAGCTTTGAAGATGTTTGCCTTGCCGGAAAACTAAAGTTTTTTTTTAAATCTGCTTCTGTTGCTGTTACTGTTGCCTTTAATTGAACGCACATGAAACTCTGATCAAGTACTCTTCGAACATCACTCTTAAATTTTGTTATATGGAACATTTGATTTAGAGTAGAATACATCAAAAATATGGGGTCCGCATATAGTTGTTGTGAATGCTTCACATCATATGAATCTTCTGCATTACACAACCTTCAACCCACCTCCGAAATAATAGCAGAGTTTGAGCAACTCCAAAAACCATTACAGAAATGTTTGAGCATTGTTCTATGACACCAAATCTCTTTCGTCTTTCGTCTTTCAGGACTGCTTCTGAAAATTTCAAATTTCTTTAACCAATGTTTTTAGTTTCTTTTACAAATGTGGACCCTTCAACCATAACTTGTAGCTAACTAATTCTTCAGGAAGTAAGCCTTGCGAAGTGCAGTAGAGATACTTTGTTTATCTCAGGAAGAGTGCATATTAGTTCAGAGCTATTTGATGCCTATTTGCGGTTCATTTAAGTACTTTTGAAGCATCTAGAAATTTTCTTTGGTATAGTCTAGAGCAAGATGGCTCATAGTTTGGGTGGCCATAAATGGATAAGAAGTTGTACCATAAGTAATGGTTAATAATTTGTATATAAGCAAATTTTCATCTGGTTCATTCTTCTACATGATTTTTCAGTATTCCGTGACGTTTTGGTTAACCTAAATTAGCTGGAACATTCCACCAAAGAATATTGCACGACTGGTCCTACCACACGCCACTTAAACACGCCATCACAGAAGAATCGCCTTTTAAAAGATTGCCATTCTTTTTATAACCATCCCTTTGGAATATTTCAATTTATTTAGTCCTTTTTTGAATGGTAGGTTGACTATCTCGTACTTCAAAAATGAGACAGTAATTTTCTTCTTCACTGTATAGTTGACCTCTTTAAGTTCTTGAATCTCCCAAAATATTCTGAGGAAAATAATTGGAACTGTTTCTTTGCCACCTTTAGCATAAATTGGAAATTTTATAACAATTTTGATCGCGGAATATTTTTTTTACCATCGCATATTATTTCAAAGAACATATCACTGGAATCGAGCGAAGCTCTACAATATTGCAAGTCATCGTTGTCAACTTTTATTTGTGATGTTGGAAGAATTGAATTATTTAAAGAATTATTGCAGAAGTATTTGAAGGCAAATCTAAATATCCTCTAAGTTTTATTTTTTTCTGGCATATATTGCATGAAAGCATCTGAAATGTTTTTTAAGATAGTTTAAGGTGCTGCTTTATTTTATGATTTTCGGTTTGCCACCTTGCAATGCTACCATTTTTTTACAGGTACCTCTTACAAAGCTTAGCGATAAGCTTCTTTATTTCGTGTAACTGAAAATGTCGAACAAAATAAAATGATTCTCCTCTTAAAAGTCTCTTTTAATATTGTAACTTCTTTGAAGGGGGAAGAAGTTACAATAATCGAAATTCGCTCAATGTATTAAGCACCGATCGCCTCTATGTCTAGTGGTGTATCCACAGATATTTCGATCATTTGATACTCAACTTCAACGAAATCCTTGTAAAATTGATGGATTCTCTCCAATCTCATCGCTAAAGCATATAGACTTCTATCAACGTTAATAAGTCATACAAAGTTTTCGATTCTTATTATTTGACTTTTTATTTAGGCTCTTTTTATTTCTAGGCCATACACTTCAACAACGAAAAGTAAGGGTTTTAGATGGTGGTCTTTATATTGATAGTCCGATTCTTCTTTGTCGCCTACGAATATTATTTAAGCTCGATTGTTTTTGAATTTGGACATTAAGTGCTAAAAACGCATTAATCGAGGTCGTAACT
Source organism: Tipula confusa (assembly GCA_963556175.1). Lineage (NCBI taxonomy): Eukaryota > Metazoa > Arthropoda > Insecta > Diptera > Tipulidae > Tipula > Tipula confusa. The sequence continues at coordinate 47,527,945 of OY744475.1, read as the reverse complement.
CAAAAGTTGACAATATGCGTTATTCTTCCCTTATTTCTAATGGTGATATTGACAAGATTAAGCTTTGCATGAACGCCACATCATCTGTCGAAATTTAGAGCATTAACCATAAAAAAAATGTGATTGGTTTACCATCAAATTCTCTAGCACACACTCATTGAAATGGCCCTCTAATGCGATTGGCGTCAAAATGTCGATAAATTATTGACCCAAATAGAAAAAGAAAAGCTTCCCCCTAATTTAACGCCATATACAATCATAAACCAATTTATCACATCTTAAAAAATTTTTACAAATCATTCACAAAACTTTTCCATATAATTTTCCATCCGTTGTATCGCTTTGTATGTATGTATGTATATACATGTGTATTTTACATGCGGTACGTGCGCGCCTCTAAATTTTGTTTTTTCTTCTAATTTTCTTCGTCATCGTCATCTTATAAACATTTTCAATATTAATGAGGAAAATTCATATCGTTACATAAGAGTAATTCAATGAACGTATGTATGTGTGCGTGTGTGTGCGGCAGTCGAGAAAATCAGGTACTAAAAAAATGCATTTCGGGATGTAGTTAACATGACCTACCCGAATTTTCCGATGTTAATATATATGTACACGAGATGATGCGTATTTTATTTTGTTATTCGTTACTCGAACTACAATCGTATACGAAGAGATGAGAGTCGATAGGGGTTGATTATAACATTTTCGTTACATATACACAGTACGAAAATTTCCCCATTTTCTCACGACTTATTTTTCGTTTTCTCATTTCGATTGTAAATTTTTTTGTTTTGTTTTTTTTTTCATCTCGTTTATCTCGTATACGGGTTGCATTCACAAAATGAATCATTTCAACGTTATATGTTGATCGAGACGGGGCTAATCAAATACACCAACCGACCGACCGAACGATTGTGTTAATTAACGTTTTTCTTTCATTTGTTTGTTTAGTTTTTGTGTTTGGTGCGTTTATGTGCCACTATATACGAGAGTGAGTGACACAGTGTGAATTGTTTCGAAAAAGTTCGTTATATATATGAGTGATTTTCTATATAGAAAAAAAATGTTTTAAGTGAGTGAAAATTTTAACGTGCATTTTTAGTGTATGATTTAGTGTTTGAAATGTTGTCACAATAATATGACACGTTGTGAATAATTTGAATGTGGGTTCGAGTGTTTAACGCCAACAAAAGCATGTGAATTCGATTAAAAATTTTGTGTGGCCCAAAGTAAAATGTGTTCGTGAAAAATTAAAAAAAAAAAAAAATTAAAATTAAAAAAAATTTTAAATTAAACCAATTTAATTATGTTTAAAAAATTTAATGCAATGTTTTTGGATTTAAAATGGTCACTGCTAGTAATTTTGATAATCACAGGTAATTAAACATGATAAAAAAATTCATATTTGTGTTGTTGTTGGTGTACACTTTTATCGATAATTATAATGGACTATTTTTAAAAGCTCATCCTATATAATATACAATATATATCCTATTCTATTACATACTATATTATATCGACTGCCTAAGGATATTTTAAGGACATAACATACATTGTTGTTGTTATTATAATTATTATAAAGCTACTATCATTATGTTGTGAGCTTTTAACATTTTTTTTGTTTTTTGGTTTTTGTTTTTGTGTTTTGGTTTGGACATTATGACAAAGATTAAATCTCTTGTGCTGTTCAAGTATATATACACGAGGGTTAAATATATATTTGGCTATATATGTGTATGTGTGTAGTTATTGTGAAATGATGTGAAATTTTAAGTACATGATTAGTTTTCTATTGAAAAAATATTAGTCTGCTGTACCAAGAGGATGTTCCTCTTCTTTATATCTAAAATGTATGTTATTTAAGTTGGAAGATTATAAAATAGTAAAATCGGTCTGATATTTTGAGATAATATACAGAATATATACTCATATATACACACTCCAGAGTTTGGTTGTTGTTCGGCAGATAACATTTTTTTTATTTGTTTTGACCTAACAATTTGACTCATCCAGTGTTTTGAGCTTAATGAATTTTAATACTTTTATCATACAGTCTAACGATGTTGTAATAGTTTTGGTTTTTTAAATTTTTTTAAGTTTTTCAGAAGATAACATGTTACATTGACTTTAAAAAATGTAAAAGTTTTATTTTGATTCTGAATTTAGAGCTCGGTGAAGGTTCTTCTTTATTGTGTGGCTCGAATAATTTTTGATGCTCCAGGAAATATTTTGATGGGTCCCAAACACTGTTCTGGATCAATTAAAAATTTGTCTAATTAAGTCACTTTTCTCGTGATTTTTGTTACTTACATGGTTTGATTGGTGGCCAATCTGAATTTTTTTTACTTTGGCTTAACTTCGCAGTTTGATCATGTATTTTGAGAATTTTAAAGATTTTTGATTTATTGTTCCTATTACCACGTATTTCATACTGGATTTTGAAAATTTTAAAATTTTTGGCCAAAATTTACCAGTTTTACCCCATTAACTTTTATGCTTTTCAAGATTTAATATATTTTAATTTTTTTACCCTAAATCTCAAAGTTAATCATGACATACTTTCTCGACTTTGAAAATTTCCAAAATAGCAATCCATCAAAAGTGTGTGAGTGTAATTCTTATTGTTTCAGATAATCCATTGATCCACCATTTTGCTATACAAACGACCAATTTAAGTCACAATCGTAAATAGTCACTTCATAAATCAATTTGATTATGCACTTTCTCAAGAAATAATGACTGTTGCTTTGTAAGGGGTCGCCGGTTGCGCTTTATCACTATTTTGGAAATGAAAAAATTATAATTTGGACAGTGTATAGTCTATATAGCCACAGAATTGATTTAGCCGATTCTCCTCTGACGAAAACCTGTTCGGAGGTATCTAACGTTTTAGGTATGAAAATATGTTTTTGTCTATTAAGCTGGGTCATAGTAGGAATAAGATTACGCATTGTATTTCATAATAGGTCGCTACCACATAGATGGAGCCAATCGATCTATAATATCCAAGAGGATATGCACAAAACAACCGGATGTAATATTAAATTATCCAATAGATGACTTGGTATGTCGAATCACCTTAGATTTTTACCAGGATAGACAAGACTTTGGAGACAAAGCTCGAACACTATAAGGTGCTAAATACTGAGCATATTGTGTCGGAAATAATACGACGTAACGGTTTTGCGATATAGAGTCTATTGACTCCATTTCGCAGTAATTCTCAAAGCTGGGTACTTTAAAAGTTTTAGTTCCCATAATGAACTAATTGGGTGTTCGGAACCGGAGTCTTCGGAAATTTTCCTGAACTGTTTCTGAAGTTCTAAATCAGTTGGCTGAATTCATTTAATTAAAGTCCCATCAGTGGTGCCCGAAAAAGGTTCCGCATTCACATTATCTTTGTCACATACTTGCAGTCGATAATTCCTTGTAAAATGCTGAGTACTTTACTTCAGCATCTAAAAGGTTGTCAGCCATTATTTCTGAATCGTTGCATCACTGCTCTTACTGCAACATTAGATAAATCAGTTGTAATGGTGCACTTAATATTATAAAGTAGATGTGCCAATAATGCGATATTCGATAATTCATTCTTGAGCTTTATAGGTGCATTATTGAATTACTCAGTCCAATTAAACTTTTATTTTAATATTTTGGGTATTTTGGCCATAGTATATGAAGCATTGCTAAGTGTGAGTGAATTGGAGCTCAGCAACTTTAGATAGAAATCGGTGGTAGTAATAAATCATACCGATAAAACGTTGAATATGTATGTGAGGTTGTGTTGGAAATTTTATATTGGCATTAGTTCGTTAGCAGAAGGCAGAATACCATTAGAAATTTAAGAAAACTATTAATGAAAATAAATTTTTAATATGAACATAATCTAAGACAACCAAAAAGTGGATTCAAATGGTGTTTGTGTTGTTCCTCAGACTTAGATGCTACTAAAATGTCGTAAACGTTTTGATTTATAAGTTGAAACGTTTATGCGGTATTACGTAAACCAAAAGGCATTCGGGTAAACTCAAACAAACTGAATGGGGTCGTAATTGCCGTTTTGTCGACACCTTCCGTATTAATATGGCAAGTTCTGATAAAATCGATCGTAGGGTTTGGTTTAATTTCGCTCTTGGTATTAGGTGGCAATTTAGCTTTCCTTTTCTTTATTTTTCTTTATGGTTTTTTTTTCTAGGAAGCCCGGTTCTTTAACTAATTAATCCTCATCAATAAAAAAGATCGATTTTTAATTTTTAATGGTTCATTCTCTCGGATTAGATACAAGTTTCTATCTTAGCTAAGAAATTGTTCAATTTTCTTTCACGGACTAGCTTCCAAACAGATGGACTGTCCAACCATTCAACTATAACACCACCAGTAGTAGTATATATTTATGTTTTGATCATACAATAGCTTATTGGTATTGCATATATTATTTTTGATGGTCTGTCAGGCTGCTACTCATATTTGTGGGGGATGATTATTCAATTTACCCACCCAATCAATGGATTCTTCTACTCCATCACTTTACACGGTTTCGGTCCAAGTTCTATGGTTTCTATGGTGAGAATAACGATATATACTTACGTAAAACCGCTGATTCTAAAGTACATCAAATATTTTCATTTAATGACATTCGAACACTTCAAGCTATTCTGCATTCATCTGGTTCTGCGATTATCAACACAACTGGTACAATCCATCATAATGAATTATCATCTATTCGTGCCGAACATAATCATTATGGTAATGATGCTTATATAGTGTTGGGCAACCAACAGCTTCATTTATATATCTACACTATGGTAATAATTTATTTTAGCCAGTTCATAGTGTAACAAACTCCTCTTACCTAAACTTACTTCAATTCAATATTTGGGATATGAATGACTTAGTTAAGTTTGACAGTTTCCAACTTTTCATTAAAAGTCTACAAACTGATCCATTTACTAGTTATAACAGAAACTTATGTTCAAAGTTTAAATAAATTTGCGTTCAATGTAGAAAATTATTCGACCATTTTCTCTTATAGAGATGATCGCAGAGGTGGTGGAATTGCTATGTACATTAGGAATGATATCTTATTCCGTGTTGAATATTGATGATGGATCATTACCGTTTCAGTATATTAGTGTTCAGTTTCGAAACTTTAATATGACTAAGGTCTGTGCAATATATAAACCACCCAATTCTGATACTACTCAATTTTTGGGTGATGTAAACATCAATTATAGTGGGTGATGTAAACATTCCTGTTAGTAAGAAACTTGCTTTAACTTGAGATTACAATTCGATATTAGCTATGGAATGATTGTTACCAATATATTTTCTACCAGGCCTTTAAATCAAAAAATTTTGGACCACGCTGCAAGTAGTTTTCTTAATCGTATTCTGAATTCCACTATTGAAGCAAGTATTAGTGACCACTGTTTTGTATTTTCTAAAATAATATTCAAACCAAAATACAATACAAGAAAGTTAGAAAAGATAATTCTAAACTATGCTAAAGTTAATGAGCTGTTTAGTGAATTTCTGTCTTCAACATCATTTGATATTGGTAATTCTGATTTTACATTGAACTTGATTTTTGATATGTATAATGAACTGGTTGATAAATTTTCCCACATCAAGCAAATTAATATTAAAATGAAAACATCCAGTATATTTATCCCAGGAAGACATATGATCTTTGGAAATTGATTAAACAAAAAAGTTACGCACTCATTAAGTTTAAGAAGAAACCTAATCACATTGATTTGCGAAATATATTAAATTAAATTAAATTCTGTAAACAAATCAATCACTTTATGAAAATAAATTCTCGTGATAGCATCCATTCTATTGTTTCCAATGATATTGAATACAAGGACCCGAAGTTCATTGTTAACATTTTTAATGAGTTTTTCGTTAACGCAAGTAATGATTCAAGGTCATTAGTTAGTACAACTCTGACCTAATCAATATTAATCAATTTCAAACAATTATTCCTTGTGCAAATTCATTTTATTTATTACCAATCTCTATCATTGAAGTTTCAAATCTAATTTACAATTTGGATATTTAAAAACATGGAGGATATAATAACAGATATTGTCTTAAAACAAAATTCATTATTTTTTTCACATCTTTTATCAAATTTATTTAATGTAGTTTTAAAAAGCGGAATTAATCCCGATTGCCTAAAATTATCTAAAGGGTCACCTATTTTCAAATCAGGAGACCCTAAATTAATTTATAATTATCGACCGATCTCAGTGTTATTCGTGTTTGATAAGATATTAGAAAAAATAATTGCAAATAGGATGTTGGGATTCCTGCATAAATCAAATTTTTTCTATTCTCATCAGTATGGGTTTCGGCAAGGATCAAGTACTGATTTTGCTCTAATTGAAATTTCTGATTTGATCTAAAGAGCTTTTGATAATCAAAAGTACGTGTGTGGACTTTTCTTGGATCAACGTAAAGCGTTTGACTGTATAGATTACGATTTGCTGCTCCACAAATTGTTTTGCTATGGATTTCGTGGATTACCTTATAAATTATACTTGTAAGTTATCTTCATAATCGTAAACAATTTGTTGTAATCAATATGGTACAAAAAGAAGCACTCTTGATATCAAGTGTGAAGTACCGCAAGGAAGCGTTTTTGGGCCATTGTTATTTTTGATATTCATTAATGATATTGCGCGGTTACCTCTCATCGGAACTATTAGATTGTTTGCTGATAATACCGCTATATTTTATAAATCTAATGATTGCTCACTGGCTTTTTCTAATATGAAGAAAGATTTTGAAACAATTTTCGAATTTTTCAGTATTAATCGAATTTCGGAAAATTTCAGTAAAACTAAATATATAGCTTTTCATTCTCCATTTTTGCCACATTGTGATTTACCATTTTTTCAAACATTGAACTTTATTATTAAATGAGTTGATAACTTTAAGTGTCTTGGAGTAACATTTGATAAACATATGACTTGGGAGGATCATATTTACTCTACGAGTTTAAAAATAAATCCATTTATTTGTTTAATTAGAAAACTTTTTATGTTTGTCCCAGTGCATGTTTTAAAAATGATCTATTTTTCGTTTATTCATACGCGGTTCTTTTATGCTACTGCCACTTTTGGTTCGGCTACGCAAAGCAAATTAAAAAAACTTCAAATATTGCAAAATAAGTGCAGTAAAGTGACATATAAACTTCCGCATTTGTTTCTAACTGCTGAATTATACCGAACAGTAGCATTGGATATTTTTCCAATTAGTTCATTGTTTTTGCTTTATGTTTCGTGTTACATGTATAAGTGATTGCATATATCATCAACGTTATCTAACATCACATTTGAATTTGTTAATCATAAACAAAAATTCAAACATGCTTAAATGTCCTCAAATTAAAACTGAATATGGTAGAAATCCCATTTTGTTCATTGGACCATTTACTTTTAATAATCTACCGGAAGTCATTAGAAATGCTAATAATATTTATAAATTTAAAAAAAATGTTGAAAGTTTATTTAGCGTCATCATTATAGAACTATTTATATTAATTTTTCTTGTTAGCAGTTTTTATTTTTTTTATTTATTTATTTTTTACTATTTTTATTTTTTGATTATTTTATGTAAATATTTTATGTTGTTTATTTATTATTTTATGTTTTATACTTTTTGTTATATTTAAGGATGCCCGAATAGCTTTTAAAGGACCCTAAATCCACTAGCTGCCGGTTGCTCGTTTACTTTTTTTTGTAATAAATAATTAATTTGGGATTTAATAAAAAAAAATAAAAATAAAAAAATAAATAAACAATTAGCTATTACTTTTAATACAATTTTTTGTCTAACCAAGTCACAGTAGTAAAGTATTCAAAAAGTGATAAAAATATTATATATTTTCATATACTGGTTGAATGCTTATTAATTTAGCGTCTAGTTGATTCGGTTAGAAATCCTGGAAGGGTATTTTTGGAGTTTGATCATTATTTTTGGCAAATATTTTCAGGAACTTTTGTAATTTTTATGGAGTATTCCAAATAGTCCCTCATTGATAGAACGTTTGTTTGATAAATTTTATAAAAATAAAACTTGGTGATTTAAAAATGTCATTTATATATATATATATATATATATATATATATATATATATATATATATATATATATATATATATATATAGAGCTTTTTAACGCCGATCGAAAATTGAAAACTGCTAAACAGTTTAAGTATCTTTGGCTCAATTTATTTTATAGATGAGTCTTACGACTAATAGAAATAATTTAAACTCTGGCAACACTTCGTCTGCAAATCCTGCCTTTAGCGTTACTGATCCTAGCAAATTTCGATTAAAAACAGTTATACTGCTCAAAATATAGGTAGCTTGCGTAGAATTTTTTATTCGCCCGTAGCACATCTAAATAGTATAAAAAATTGCCTGATTTAATATTTCTTACAGAAATTTGAATATATGATGCGGAGGTGAAAGATTACAGTTTGCCGGGTTATAATCTATACGGGTGTTGCGATAATTCGTACGTATCAGATGGTGTAGTTGTTTTTTGTAAATTAATTCATACTTATTCACCAACTAGCTATACCTTCTTAACTGCTGATGTTTTAAAATTAGAACTAACCTGGAAGAAAGAGAACTTTGCTTTGTATATATAGGTTTCTTGAGTATAACCTCCATAAAAAATCTTTCTACTGATCACTGTATGATCAATATTACATTCACTAAAAACGCTAATAAATTAAAACCTAAAGACAAATAGATTCCATTTAAAGTTTGGCAAACCTTTAATTTTTCAAATCTAAGGAGTCAACTAAAATTTGAATTTTGGGAGCCGGTGTACTCTATGAATGACCCATCAATAGAATATGACCATATGTCTACTATTTTTTGTCAACATTTAAATAATTGTAAAGAGGAAGTTCCAGTAAATACTAAACAATTTAAGCGTCTACAACCATGGATGTATATTGCTTGGCTTAAGGAGATTAACAATAAAAACTCAGTACGTAAGAAACTAAAAAAACATCCATCGAAAGTTACGCTTCAAAAATATTATATTGAACTATGTACTAAAGTAAAAAACGACATTACACTAACACGGGACAAATATTGTTTTACCGTGCTGGAGAAAAGTTCAGGAGATATTAGACGTGTTCTTTATTATTTTGTTCATTTCGCAATTAATTATCTACCACTAGCTGACAACAAACCATGTCCATGTAAAAAGTTGCGACCTTTTACTTTTTGAAACAAGTGTAACAAAAAGTTTTTATTTTGTGCCTTTTAAAGCTTTAGAAATTTTTAGCAATATTCGAACTTTAGATAATGAAAATTTAAGTACTTCGGATCTCGTTACTAATACGATACTTAAACAAAATTCTTATTTTATAATCGACGTATTGTGTTATTTATTCAACTTAAGCGTGAAAAGAGGCATTTTCCCAACAGGATTAAAGTCTGCCGAAGTTATTCCTGTATTTAAGAAAGGTAATCGTAGATTGATGTTTAACTATAGACCAATATCTCTATTATCTACCATTAACAAAAACCATTGAGCGTGTTTTACTGTCTTTAAATAAAATGTACCTTTTTAGCAGGTTTAAATTTGGATCTAGGGAAGGTATTTCTACTGAAGATATCTTACTAAGAGTTTGTGAGAAATTATACGGTGGCTTAAATGCAAACAAGTGCAGTGTTGGATTATTTCTAGACATGACGAAAGTTTTTGATATGGTTGACCATCAAACACTTCTAAACAAATGGTTTTAGAGGTATGATCCATAAATAGTTTACAACCTACCTAATAGAAAGGTGACAAAAGATTAAACTAAATGGATTATTTAGCAAAGAGTAAGCCGTAGTTTCGGGAGTGCCACAAGTATTAGGACGAATCTTATTTTTGATTTATATAAACTCAATTTTTAAACAAAAATTGCATGGTAGTGTAATAGCTTTTGCTGATGATCTAGCTTTCACTTATACCAATGATAATCGTTTTGTAACAGCTATGAGCATAAATTATGATTTACTTGTTATGAGACAATGGTTTGCCAAAGACAAGTAAGTGACGTAAGTCAAAAAACTAAATTAATTAATTTCATGTTATCTTGATCCATTGTTTATGATTTTGACATATTCTATCATTCGGCTGACTGTGTAAAACACTCTTAAGCTATTGAAAATTGTGACAAATGCATCATAGTTTTATATTCTTTATTTAATAATCCTTGCTCTGTAAACTGTTTTAAAATTGAATCTGTAAAAAATATCAAATATTGGGGTCTTGTCATCGAGATGAATTTAAACTGGAAAGATAATATGGAAAGCAATATAAGCAAGTATGTGGTATCCGCAATACGTAAATTATATCAATTGAAAAATTACTGCTCCTTGAAAATCTATAAACTTATACACTATGGAATTGTTCATTCAGAATAATTTGTCAAAAAAAAAAGAGAACCAGTAGTTGGCTGTTGTTTTGTAAATTGCGCGTACTACCACTGAGACATTTATATATTCAAAGTACTGAAAGTTCTTTTTCGTAGAAGTGGCAATTTACCATTTTGGTATTCATATAACTACAATCTAAGAACTAATATTAAATCTTTAGGAACCGTGCCTAGCCATAACAAAAAACATTTTATTATCTTTTACACAACTTTAGGTCCACTTTTATTTAATTCATTGCCTAAGTTCATTCCGGATACGAGTAAATTATCAGCATTCTTAAAGAGTATTGTAACCTGGCTTCATAATTTTGATGTTGCAGAACTTAAATCATTGTTTAAAGTAAATACTTGATCATTTTTAATTTTATTCTTTTTTATTTTGTAAAAATAGTTTTCGGTTGATTCTCATCGAGCAAGGTTTTCTAAAATTCGTCAACAAGTAGGATTAATCAAAAGAAGCATGTCGATTATATCCTTCATTTTTTCAAAGGTGATTTTAAAAGGTCCAGTTTAGTAGTTTTAAATATCACTTCCCCGAACTTCTTTAACTTCTCTACGTGAAATTTTAAGACATTTGAAATGCCTCGTCTTCAGTAAAACTATTTTTATAATAAATTATCCCGTCTTTCCTTGTGAAACGAAGCCATCTAATTTTATATCAAAAAAATCTATTACCGTCCCGGTCTACTTTACGCCACATAAATTTGGATTTTAACAGAAGAGAAAAGTTTAAAAAAAATTACGTGAAATTTATTTATAGATCCAATTGTCCTGACAAAATTGAATCAATCATGCGGATGATGGATATGCGATGTTGTTCTTTTCTTTTCTTTTTAAATAAGAGCATGGTCAACATCATTCCATATGCGTATGTGCCACTACTAAAAATTTATGATCAACTAATTCTAAATTAGGATTCATTTGGTTCATGCACATTAAGGTTAAACGTCCATAATTAGCGCTTGTAAAAGGAAATTGACGTTTTAAGATAAGGTGTCGGAAGGCACTGTTCCAAATCGAACGTACACACATAAACGGAATCGTTGTGTTTTGTGATCTCCTTGTCCCGCTTTTTGTTTAGATGAGCCTCGTCGGCATCTTTATGATGTTTTTGTTGCTCAAGCTTTAATACTTCCATTTCTTTGCCAGTTGCAAAGCTTATTTTGTTTAAAGCGCACCACATGTGTTACAGGTATCAGCTTTTAGAGGTTTAAGTTTCAAATTAAATTCTTAGACAACGATAAAGGGTTTTCATATAATTCGGTGTACATTTTGTTGATATTCAAATCACTACTCAAATAATTTTTAGTGGTGTCTCGTCTTGTGTAGGGACATTTTTTAATGTCATTTTTGATTTCATTTAGCTTTTCTTCTGAAACCTTTCAACTCGAAGAATGGTTTCCCCGTCGTTGATCTAAATAATTAGAACTATCTGATGAAATCAATAATTTTTCGATTGCAGTTCTTATAAGTCTATCGGTTTTGCCCAATGTATCTCGAAAACATCTCTTGCACATTTTACCTTTCAAAACGTAATTGCTCGTAAATTTTCGATTGTTCTTAATTGTATTTAAGGCTAAAATTTTGCAAAAACTTTTCGGTCTTTATTGTTATTAGTCCACACACAAATTTAAAATTGCCTAATTTTATAATTAATATTTTCCATTAATTTTTTTTTGTTTTTGCTTATTCCTATGCAATCTGTTTTTGGACCGAAACTCTTCCAACTCTTTAGCGGAAATCGAGGACGCGAGAATACAGGTTCGCGTTTTTTTTTTCAAATATCCATCTTCACATTACATTGCTCCAGCCAGCCTGTACTGGCATGAACGATGGTTCGGCCTATGGATTCTGCACTCCAACGGGGGGTCATAGTTGTGTTCATCGTCATCACCGATCGTAATCATGTGATCAAAAATCCCTTTTGCAACCATCCCCCGTTGGAATTCGAACCCGGTACCTCCCGTCCCAAACATCGCTGCTTTAACCACTGCGCCAATTGCTCGGTTTCATACATTTATTTCTGCATGATTTAAGCGCTTTGCAAATTTTCTGATGCATCAGCTTACTTGTATCAGTGGTGTAGGCTTGCCCACTGTTTCTTTTCAGTTGTCTGAACTTCCGACTAACTCTTCCCTGTTCCAAATTGGTTTCGATCTGTCGGCCTAAATTATGCTCGAAACTATAACAACTGAAACAAAGCAAATTTCACCTTTTTGTATATTAAACCATCTGTGGCTACTGATCCAGAATATCTAAAATTATTATATATATATATATATATATATATATATATATATATATATATATATATATATATATATATATATATATATATATTTATATTGGCTAAGAAAGTCACTGTTAGCTACGATCGTTCCTCGCAGTAGAAAACCACTAACCGAACACTACTAAAAACTAGCTTGGAAATAAAATTTAATGTGATATATTGTTGATACAGTACAGACAGCAGACCTCTAAAACCCTCTGATTATTCCTAAAATATGCAAGTGGTTATTTAACTACTAATTTAAATTAAGTCTTTAAAAATAATTAACCCTTTAAAGTTCCTAGTAAAAATATTATGAATAATGTAAAGTTTTAAAAAGCTTATCATTCAATTTAAGATTGAATACAAAGCTTGGGATTTTATTTAAAACATATAATTCTGTGACATAATCAGTTTGACTACATTTAATGCTTATGAATTCTTTGAAACCAACATAAAATTACACAAAACTGGATTTCCGTATAATGAAGATTTCCAATTTGTTTTTTGTGCTTTTGGAAAATATTTAATCTGTAATTTAAATTTTTGTTAAAAAGGTTTTACGAAATTAAACATAATACGAACACAACTTTATATATTAAATATAAGATAAGATATATATATATATATATATATATATATATATATATATATATATATATATATATATATATATATATATATATATATATATATATATATATATATATATATATAAATATATATATATATATATATATATATATATATATATATATATATATATATATATATATATATATATATATACATATGTTAGTTATAAATTAAGATGAATCTCATTTCAGGTAAAACGTAAAATTTATTCTACTATGTATATGCTAGTCTAGTTTAATGTAATTCAAGATATATTCATCATACTATATACAAAAAGATGAAATTTCTACGAAACTTTCTTTGCACAATACGTTAAATGTTCATATCATTTTTGAGTTTTTCTCCCGAAAAGCTTTCAAAACTGTATTACATTTTATGGTTGAAAAAATTTAGAGATAGAATCGAATACGCTATGGTTGTTAGAAAATCTTAGAATTTGCTTTCTAATTTAAAGTTATCTTGTCGAGCACCACTGATATTTTTTATCTGCATCATAGAATTAAAGAACAGTCCCGAATAAATATTTTTTAGTTCGATCTACATTAACATTGTAAATTTATATTATATATATATATATATATATATATATATATATATATATATATATATATATATATATATATATATATATATATATATATATATATATATATATTACATATTTTTTTAATTTTTTTTTTATTAAATAATTATTTCTTTTTTAATTACTATATAGTCTAAAGGCGACTTCACAGTTCAATTTCTTCGTTCATTCATTCGTTCAATTTTATTTCGTTCATTCAGTAATTTTATTTTGACAATTGACACTCCTTGTGAAATTTTAGAACGAATATCGGAACTATTTGGTTTCCATCTTGTTTAAAATTGAAATCTTTTGACATCATTCATATTATTTGTGGTTAAACATATTGTGAGGTTATAAATACAGTGGATTCAATAAATATATATTGTGATTTGCTAATTAATATCCAATTAGTTGGAATAAAATATTCAATATATTATATATTTGTTATAATATACATATCCGTGTCAAACAATATTTTTTAAAACAAATGGCTTGGCTTTATATCCCTCTTTTTATTTTTATTATGCTTTCTCTTTTACTCGATGTTCGTTCAAACAAAAATATAAAATTAAACCAAATCTTGCGAAAATTTTCTTAAGAAAGTCACATGACTGTTTTGAGCTATACAATTGGTTGAAAAAATTGTTTGAATGAATTAATTAATAATTCATTCAAACAATTAAGGGTGTATTCGAAATAAAATGTACACTTCGCGAGGTGACTTCTAGCAAATTTCATTTTTTTTTAAATGAACTCTCTAGCGAAGCTTAGCGTCTAATGTCATACAAAGATATTTGACTGTGTTTGCATTTTGGTTTTTCGTCATGTACTGATTTAGTTTCATTTAATTTTATGCGCCATTTTATGTCTAGTTGTGCACTTGCTTTATGGCTGTTTGTAATTTCTCTGTAGTATCTGAGTTGTTATCACCTTTACTGCCATAATTGGCATATTGCCATGAGTAATACTGCGGAACAAACTTTTTTCTCTTCTAAAGTTTTCTCAATTATATTGGTTATTTAATATTATTGATCAAATAGAGTGCTCACTGCAAAAACCAAATTGGTGATTCGGAATAAGGTTATTTTTTCATTTATTAGTTTGAGTCTTTTTAATAGCAACTTTTCAAAGAGTTTAGACAATATCGGCAGCAACGATAAAGGTCTATATATGATGTTACTAGATGTGGTGCTTTTTCTGGTTTGGGAATCATAATAACCTCAGCCACTTTCCAAAGTGTTGGCACATATTTTAACCTGAATGCAGCGTTTATGATTATTATTTATGATTTCTGCGGTATTCAGATCAAACCCTGGTGCTTTCTTTAAGTATAAATTGTTTTTAATTTCGTTTGCTATACTTCAGTAGGCGATGTCACACTTAATCCTCAATAATTTGTATTATGTTTTCATCAAATGTTTTTCGTAATTAAAATTCATGAGGTTAAAATATATTTTCAAGATGTTTAGCCTTCAGCTTTTCTTTTATTTTTCCTTGCCCATTTTTCTGAAATGATGAATCGGAATTATTGCTTTCCAGAGCGAATAATCCGTATTAGTGTCACTCGTCAACTTACATAAGTAGAAATTACCTGATTAATTTTTTAATTTCTGAATTTCTCTTGTGAATTGCTAGGTAAGATTGTTTAGTCTTTTTTGACTTGTGAAGCTCAAGTTTGGCGCCACTTTTTCCTGGATTTTCGTTTATCCCTAAGAAAATTTCTAATTTCTATTGGATATCTATTACTTTTTAGCTTTAATTTGATTTCTGGGGTACTTTCTTATGCTGATTGTCCGTAACGAACTTTTCTACTTCTATGGCCAGTTGGTCCATAGTTTTTAAAGGAACTTTCAAAAGTATTCTTTGTTGAATTTTTCCCAGTCGGTATATTTGTTGGTTAACACTGGATTATTGCCTTTTTAGATAATATACTCGCTAAGAGCGAGGACTATTGGAGAACGAGAATGAGCTGAGCTCTCAATAATCAAAATATCTTTGCTTTCTTCAACTTTCATTAAATTATTACAAATATTTTTGGTAAAAAATCGATCAGGCCAGGTATTTTTCTGAGTCAGTTGGCCAGGTATTTTTCTGAGTCAGTTGACCATATGTTGGTTTTTATCTTAAAATGAATTCATATCTATTCTATTTCTATAGGGTTTATTAACTACGCCTCTCGTTGCTTCGGCATATGTAACACCTTCAGTTTTTAGTTGGCGGCCATATGGTTGCCCATTTTCGTGTTTTGTCTACCTTCCGTATGGATTTGCTTGATCATACATTTGAGTTTTATTCATCCTTTTTTAATTTTCTGAATTTTCTTTGCAACAATACATCCTCGATAATTAGCAGCATGACTTGTCCACAGAATATACACTTTAGATGAACTTACGGACTACTGAATTCTCTAGTTAGGTGGTGTTCGACATGTTTGACACACCTTGGAAGTTTGCCACAAAGATGATTGACTTGTTTTGCATTGCGGAATTAGTTTAAACTTTCTAGGTGATTAAATTTCCACTTTGCAATCCAATAAACTAGTGATCTTAAAAATGTTAGTTATATTTTCGTCACAACTGAATGTTAGTAATTGGTCTTTCTTGTTTATTTTAATAAGTATGAAAGTTAAATGAGCCTTCGCTCAAAGTTTTTACTACGTTTCTATATGCATCTCCGCTATTTACGTTGATGCTTATTTTATTTTGATTCATCAATTTAGTGATCATTGATTCTTCTGAAACAATTGCCCTTATTATATCATAGAATGCGTGATAATTTTTAACATCATCTACTATGATAGGTGGTGGGGGAGGTATTTTTTTATCTTTTTTGACGTTTGTCTCGACCTTTTAAAGCTGAGTATTTTGATCCAATTGTGGTTTTTGTGGTGGTGACGGTATAATATTTAACCTTTTCTTTTTATTTTTCCTATAGACTTATAACGAATCCATTCTGTTTTTTGCTAAGTCTTCCTCATCGGTTTGAAATTAACATTTTTACTGACATTCGCTCTGTTTCTGAAGCACTTCTTTCAAGAACAGATGTTTCAATATAATTATATAAGATTGTTATACCTGCTTGTTGAGGTGCCGCTGTGGCATCCGTATTATTTTGGAATTGCTCCTTGTTAAGATTTTCATATGGGAAATTAGAAGTTTTCTCAGGAGATCAAATAACCCTTCCCCGCCTTTGGAATGAGCTTCTTATTATTTCCAGATTCTTGTTGTATTGCGTAAGCAAAGATTGGCCCTCTCCAGAAGCCTTCTAATTTGGACCTTCTTTTTAGAATATTACACAAAATAACTTCATTTTTTACAAAGACGAGAAAACGTTCGTTAAATTCAAAGTATATGTGTTTATTGTGACTATATAGGCTTATCATTTGATAATTTTATTGTAGACCTATAACTAGTCGTTTCTGACGCCGTCACCAGCCAAATCGAGAACGCACGAATACAGGTTTGCTTTGAATACCATTTGAACATTGCATTGCCCCGGTAAGCCTGTACTGGTATGCACGATGGTTCGGCCCATGGATTCTGCACTTCAACAGGGGGTCATAGTTTTTTTTTTAACTGTCCATCACCTATATATGCGAGATACAGTAAGGTAATGAAAAAAAAACTGAATTGTTCTTGATGCAAAATAATTTTGATTGCTTTGAAAATTTATCCACACAAGATTTTCATTTTACATTTATGATTTCTATTACATCCACATGAAGAACTTTTGAAGGATATGTTGATATGAGTTTCCTGGATAGCAACACGATGAGGTTGTCAATCGTATTTATTCGTGGTACACGTCGCATGTTTCCATATATTTTTTACTTCAAAAATTTCTTTTCGTTTTGCATGTGATACCTGCGGGTTCTTCCTTTATGATAGAGAATTTAATTTGTTCGTTCCGAATATCTTTGACAATTCTTTACGTTATGCATCTTTTAAACCAAGAAGAACTCTCCATAAATGATACTTACACAAATTAAATATATTTATCTTGGATTTTGATTCCGTTGATGATTATTGGAGGCAATTGTTCATATATGATCTTGCATAAAATCCCTTTGCTTATCTCCGGAAGACTATTATAGTGTATGAGGTAAACAGGGTATGGTTTTTCATGCGCATAAATGTTTAAACCTTTCTGGAAGATAAGTAGGTTCTTGATGACGTTAATGGTAGCATCACAGTATCGCACTAAAACGGTAGAACCCTCTTTTGTACTGTGAACGATTCTAGAAGTGAAATAAGTATTTTTTCAAGTTCCATTCTTAAAATAGCGTTAGCTATTTTGATGTTAGCGCGAGGCTAGTAAAAATAAGCAATCGTAGCTTTAACTTGGCATTGTAATTTTTTTGGAATTCTATTACTTAATGTATACGTTAAAAATCAATGGTCTGTCAGAATTTTGATTTTGTGGGCTCCATATGAAGGGTTGAATTTTGACATCGATGGTGGAAATTCTTGGAATTTCTAAGATTTGATAGAGTAATTGAGATATTCAGAATGAGAAAAAAATCCACTACTGTCACCGAATTCAATCTTTAAAAGTCTACTACTACCATTTGACATTTTTTTATTTAGGTTGAATAATCCCATCTGCACGGAATTGATCAATTTGCTTATTTACTTCCTGCGTCATACGAGTACGGCTATGATTTAGTATATTTCGCTTCCTCACGAAAAAAAATTTAAAATTTCGAATCAAGTTCGGTTTTGATTTCAACGCTTATCATGATATTGATAGTTTCTAATTGACTGAGAGCAATTTTTGTTTTTCGTATAAGATGACCATCTCGAATCACTGCAAACAATTTTATTTTCGAAAAAGCTACAGAATATTACATTTCTGTCCAAATTTTTGATGAAATGAGGTTCATGTCTTTAACTTCAGATGATGGAAATCGGTAATAAGGTTCTTTGTTTTGATTGAAAGATCATTCTAATCACTTCTAATCACTTGCACCTTAATATCTTCCAAAAGGTGTTTGCTTTTTATAATAAGCGTAATAGATCAAGGTTAACACTGCCAAAAGTAAAGATATGAAGTTTCAACAAGTGAATAGTTTGTTGATAGCTCATCTATTCAGAACAGTAGTATATATTGGGTTACCGCTATGGTTTTTGTAACCTGATATTTTTTGCAGCTGCAATTTTAGTGTCATCAATATTATATTCATACAACTATATAAGTTCAGCACCTTAGCAACATTGCCAAGGGAAACACTCTAAAACTTAGCAATGACAAAAAACATCATTTGATACTTTACCATTAGAAAATAATTTTTCCAAACCATTGGAATTTCAAGTCGTGGAACAGCTCAATGAGTGGACTGTAGATTAGTAGCGTAATACTTTAATTTAGTCTATTATATGCAAATGCACCAGGTGCACCACAGTGGGAAAATAGGTTCAATACTGAAAGAAGTAGCCTAAGATAAGATGGATGGTTGAAAGCATTCCAAGTCATCTGATCGTATGGTCTTAGCGTAATGAACTAAGACATATTGACATCGGGTTTTGGTCCAGTTAAAAACAACATCGATATAAAGTCATACCTTGAGGTATCCTTTATTGAAGTGACGAAAATAGTTAATTAATCTGGAAAATTATAGTGTTCAGTATTTGGTGCCAGTAATCTGAATAATCACACTCGTTAATATAAACGTGCAAGTTAAGGTTCGTTTAAAGTCTAAAGACGTTTAAAGTTGTGTGATTGGTCTTCAATAATCACTGGTTTGGCAATGATGTTTATTAAAATAAGCAACAAATCTGAGTTTGTATCAGTTAGGTTTGTCAGGTGGTTTTAAACCGATATGAATAGTTGACGAAATATAAGGTTTCCAATAATTGTTGTTGTTTAACTCGTTTTAAAAATAAATCACTACATATATAGAGTTCTCTCCATGAAGGTGGCTTTCTGTAGTTATAGTGAGAGAGATCGACAATAAGGAATTGTAAAGAACTGCTATCGTAGATTTATCGTGATCAGTTAGATAACCCGCAATCCATTTTTTTAAAATTGTAACACGCGGTCAGTTTGACTTTGGAATATACGTAGCTTAATCTTTAAACGAGCTTAAATGAGAATAAGTGCGAATGAACAATAGCTATGACGTATTTTCTGTCATTATTTAGTATCGACAGAAAGATAATAGATCATAGTGTAAGAGTTTAAAAAGGAATAAAAGTAATTTCTTTGAATACCTTTGAACAATTTAAATGAAACATCTACTAACATAAAGTATTTTTGAGACAAGTTTCACCTAAATTGTGAAATTCTATCGAAAACTCTTATTTAACTTAATTTTTGAGTAAAAGTATCAGAACAGTTTTCCAACCCTGCTTTCAACTCCTCAAACCTTAAAAAAAAGCTTAACATTTAAAAGTTATTTTTAAAGCCAAAAACTGTACTCAGTTCGATATAATGATATTGTTAGAAAAAGCACTTAAGCACATTTATCTTAAAATATCTTTAAAATGTATGTCCATTTTCACACCAAGAACCAATTTACCGGTGGAATGTTGTTTCATTGGTATCGAGAAAGACTTCAAACTTAAATCGAGCATACTTAGTTCAGGTAGAAGTAAAATAGGACCAGTATCTTAAAATTACTTCAAAATGTGGGTTCATCGGTCTACAATACAAGTTAAAAAGCATTCTCGTTAAATTTGTTTTCTCCAAATAAAGTTTACTTTAAAAGGTCTTGACAAAACTTCACCTTTTGAGACTGTGGCATGTAAAGGGATGTTTCAAACGTCAAGGTCGCCAAAACATTTTTTTTTCAATTGACTACTTTAATGATGGGCATTTTCCTTGTATCTCTAACATCATTTTAATAAAATCGAGATCCACATTTTTCACCAGAACTACCCTATTCATAAAACTTGTCTCGAAAAATTCTCATCTTCTTATAAGTTACACACAATACATTCACATACATCACAGATACTATCATTTTTTTTTTGTTTTGCAAGCACCCAATTTAATCTTCTGCCTGATTAAACAACAAAATCATATGCATCTCGCATCTCGCTTACTCTTCCGTCGTTATTTAATATCATTCGATTACAACGATTGACATTTATTATCGACATTTTGTTGTTTTAATCCAGTTCATCTCGTAAAATATATAAATTTGCAATAAATATGATTGGAAAATATCGACTGTATGTGCAGGAGGAATAGTAAAAGCTTACTAAATCATATTTCGTCGTTTGTTATGTATGTAAAATTGAATTTTCTTTTTTTGATTTATGAAAGCATTCGTTTAGTTACTTTGTGGATGGAAAAACTTTTTTTTTTTTTTTTTTGCTGTATAACATCACCGTTTTGTGTACTGCAGTATCAACTATCACAAACGTTTACCATTCATATTTTATATCATTTCTTCTCAAAATTAAAACAAAACGAATAGAAAAAAGCTACGAACAAAAAAGTTTTCCAACAACAACAACGATTTATATACAATGTCATACTATTACTTTAGAAGACTAAATAGAATGGTACTGTACAGTGTATACATAGTGCAGAAGAGACAATGAAGATGATTTTTTTTCTTCGTATCGTACATTGGTATGGGTTATCATATGAATTACCCCTGGTGACATCGAGTTCAAACAGTGTTTTGTGAATGTATATATGCATAAACCCAAAGCTTTAAACATATTCATATTCCGGAGTACACTCACAAAAATATTTTCTTAAGAACTCAAATTATTTTGTTGTACACATGCAGAGCTTTTCGTATACATAAAATGTATCATCTTTCTTTACATATCACAACTTTGTGTACATAAAAGAGCTACTCGTATATATGTAGTTGCTAAAAGACAACAAAATTTTTGTTTTCTCGTTTAATAAATTAGAAAAATGTGTTACAGTATGTTTGCATTTTTAGCACTGGTACCAAGGTTTAATTTACGGGCTTTAACACTTTTTGTTGTACAATATTTATCGTTCATTGGTAAAAACAAATTTAAAAAATAATTTGGAACAAATTAGTTTTCTAACATATTGTATTTATGTGCTTAGTTTGAGAGCATTATGGTGGAAAAAAGGTGCATCGTGCAAGACTAGGTTTAAGTTTAAATTTATATATTACAATATAATCGATTTTGGAAACGAAAGCATTTTCCATCGGGAGATGGTAATATAATCAACGTTCCAAATATAATTCACGGTTTTAATTTAATGTTTAGAAATTTTTTACTGGTTTTTTGGGAATAGTAGAATTATTCGTTTCCATGACATAAAATTTTAACCGTGATGTTGTAAGAAATTTTCTAGAATTATACCAAAAATTGAGCAAATACTAATAGAGCCCCCACCAGAGGTAAGCGGCTAATCAAGCCAGAAGTGATACAATCCTAAAATATGCAAAAACGTAACTTCTGGTGATTACGGTGGGATTATGAATAATTAAAAAATGATGATTCTGCGAGGATTGAATAGTGAGTAAAGAGATGCTGGTGGTATAAACTAAAACCAGAAAGAAAGAAATTCGAAATAGATAAAATGTATATGGTAACTGTATAAAATGAAGATACCAACCTACAAATTACGTTTGGTAAATACGAATAGGACATTGCAACTAGAATATGTGGCAGAGTACACAGAGCGAATCAAGATGGTTATCGTCATTGACGGTGTACGAAATGTATGGTTCAGAAAAGCTATAGTGGGATTTTCAAAATCAACATTCGCAGAGACCACCGTGCTTGTACATTATAATCAAAGATACAGCCTATAAAATTGCCAAGCTGGTAATCAAGATACAAAGAATGGAGAGATTGTAAAACTAGTGATAAAAAGAGGTGATGAAAAGAGTTTTCAATTGAAAAATCAGATGTTTGGTTTGTGATAAAACTGGCCAATTTTTGAATATTTTGAGTAGAATTCCGAACAAAATAAACAAGGTGCAAAAAAGAAGTGGAAGACCAAAATGGTGGGTAAGGACAAGATGAAAATTATACTATTAAAAGAATGGACTGCAGAAAAATTTTTAAAGTAACAAGTAGAAAACTTCAATTTGTCAGTAATAAGGAAATAAAATATAATAGAGCACTGACCGACATGGATTAAATTCGCAGACAAAAGTCCGATTGAAAAGTACCGCCCAAAGATGGTTGTCTAAAGCAACCCACTTTAATCTTCGTAAAATTTAATGTAAAGATTGCGATATATGGATTGCGGATATACGTTGCCGGAATGTTCTTAATCAGTAATAGTGGACATAATAAATTGTATGAGGGTAATAATCGATTACTTCAGTTCGGAAATTTCCTATCAGTAATTTTATGTAGCCAGGAATACCTATACTTGATAACATATAGAGTTGAACGAAGTTCATCAATTTGTGCAAGAAAAGTTACGCATTTCCAGTTATAATATGTTATAATAAGCCTCAATATGACGTACTAGTCAATAAAAAAGGATATGAAGAGGGACACTTGGTATGGCTTTAAAATTCACAACGAAAAAAGTGTTTATTGCCAAAATTGCAGACTGCAGATGAGAAGGACCCTCCAATATAAATAAAGTTAACTGAAAGCGGTGAACCAGTTACCAATTAGAACTTCAAGGTTAGTCGAGAAATTAGTTTGACTTAATAATTTAGTTGAAAGGTCTAAGGCTATTTTCTCGGTTGATTCGTTTGAGTTGAGGTATAATTTTGTTGATTATTTTTTGATAGCTTTATATTTTTTGATAGCTAGGTTGATGTGGTTAGTAAAGTCAAATTGCCAGTTGAGATTTCCTTCGTTTTTTTAAAACCTGTTTTCAAAAGCTCGTAAGGTTCCAACTATTCTTAAAATTATATCGCTCTTCACAATACTTCCTTCAATTATAGTAAAAATAAACTTTCCAGTCGGATTAATTTCATCCAGCATTTTAATATCGTTCTCCATTTTCAACAAAACCAGTAATAACAGTACATTTACATTCGACAAAATCTGAAATACTTCTTTGCTGTGTAAAAAGCATACCAAACTTATCAGAAGAAAATTATATAGGTGACCGTAATCTAGCGACATCGTAAAAATATTGAAATGCTTCTAAAATGATAAAAACTGATGAGTATTGGGGATACCACCAAAAATGGTAACAAGGTTATCATTGAACTCATAAAGGACACAAACAAATCAAAAATCCAGTGACATTGAAAATATTAATGCTAAAACAGCCACATACCTTAGAATTAAGGCGCATTTATGGTTGCATTCGGTCGTTCGTTCATTTGTTCATTCGTTCTGTAAAATTATTTTGATGATTTTATGGTTGGTGAAAAAATCGCCGAACGAGTTAATTTGTTTTTAATGTTGTCTCGTTAATTTATATTGCTTTGTCTCTTTTACTCTATGTTCGTTCGGTCAAAAAGATGAACCAACTCTTGCAAAAAACATACCGAAGAAAATACGTCATTTTCGGGTAACATAATTGGTTTAAAAAAAAATCATAACGAACAAACAAACGAATGAACACAACCATAAATGCGCAAAAAATCAACTGTTGCATATTTAATTGTTTGGCTATTTTTGAAATAGTAGGCTTTTACTATTTTTTAATTGTCATGTGATTTTGTTTTTCACAAGTCATTCATTGAATTTCATTTTAAGTAGTAGCCAAAAATTGTATAAATCGGCATTAAATATTGCTATGTGACGTCTTTATATATTTAGCCAAAATTGTGGACCAATTTTGAGCATTTGCTGAATCATTTAAATACATGAAATGTTTTTGTTGAAAAGTATTGTTGATCGAGTTTTAGTAGCAGTATAGTACTGACAGCAATATAAAACGAAACAATGGAAGCCTAAAGTGAAATAAAAAAGTGGACATCAATTAGTGGACTAGGCACCGTAAGAAGATTTTAAAAAAGCAATACTATAAATAAATACGTAATCAATTTAAATCAGCCATGTATGGACATATCGTCGAAAAACCTCCGTCCCGCAATAACCGTAAAAATCAAAATTTTATTTGGTAAGTATGCTTCAAAATGGTTTAGAGTAACACTAGTCTCCTAACTTACCAGATACCAATCCGATGGTCTTATTGTATTGCTGTTTTTAAAGTCATGGGTGTCATTTAAAAGGTTTTATAGCTATTAGACCAAAAATGACAAATTCATGAGAGCTAGTAAAACCGAATAAACGAGTTAAACATTAAGACGCATTCAAAAAACTTTCAAAATTATATGACCATTTATAGAAAATGTTAAGCGACTTAGGAAAACCTCAAAAACTTTTGGTAAAGAATCAGCCATCTGAATTGAATCGCTTTTTTTAATTTGTTCAATCATTCAGGCGCTCATTCAGATTTTTATGGAAAAAAATGTTTTATGTAAATTTAAAGATATTTTGAAGCTGCTTGCAAATTGCGTCTGAAAGCTTTTGATATAAACTATATAAACATTTAAAAGGGGTCCTAAAATTGCAAGAAGAATATTGCAGCGTAAGTTTGGATGGAGGTATCACAGAAGCCAAGTAGTTTAATTTTGTCCTCTTTCGGGTAATTTACCCAACAATTTAAGGTGATTTTTCTAAGAGTGGTAGTTCTTATGTGTAACTTCTATGGTTCGATGAACCTTAGTACCACAGTCGATTCCGGATGCCCATAAAGATCTTGTATTATTTGCTCTAATTACTCCTGGCACTTAACTACTTTATTTGGAACGTGTCAGTTGATGAGTTTCAGTATAGTCCCAGATTTTTTACTGTATTGTCAAACTCTGAGTATAAGGTTGCTTTTTTTTAGGTGCTCTACTAAGTGTTGTAATATTGTAGTGTTGTTGCTTGTAATAGTAAATAAAGCTGGCTTTAAGCAACTTTTGCTTTTTTTAAAGTATCTGC
The DNA here is from genome assembly GCA_963556175.1 of Tipula confusa. Taxonomy (NCBI): domain Eukaryota; kingdom Metazoa; phylum Arthropoda; class Insecta; order Diptera; family Tipulidae; genus Tipula; species Tipula confusa. The sequence goes on along the minus strand of OY744475.1, from coordinate 47,502,156 downwards.
ACTTGTAAAAGATCGTCGACATAAAAATCGTTGAGATCTTTTTGTGACACTAATAGATATATGTGAGCATCTTGACTTTTTATTCATCTTAACTTCTTCAGAACTTCTCATCCACTAACTTCGCTGATATTGTTACCATTGTTCTATAAAATCTTTCTAACTGCCCATTTGCAATGGGAAAATTTTACAGGTACTACATGTTTTCTCCATTTTTTTTTCGCCGTACTTCTAAGAAAATAACTGTGTCATCTAAGAAAATTCTTTATCTTTACCACTCTTTTAAGATACCCATACGCCCTATTGTACTCTTCCATTGCCTTTATCGCTTACAAACAATAATGCCTTTAGCTACACAAACAATATATCCTGATGTCCTATTTTAATCTTGTCTAATGAACCTTAGTGGTCTATATGGACTGTATCAAACCGTACCGGCACCCTTTCATATTTATTATACAACCTTTGTTCTTTATGCCCAGATTTCTAATTGAATCTCAAACATGTTATTAAAATAAAAATATTTATTTTATAAATATTCTAATATTTCTATACCTGTTTTCCACTCTGATATGCCCCATTCTGTCCCGCACCATCTCGGTGCATTATCAAATCTTAAAGGTAGCTTGTTATACTTAAATTATCCTTGTGGCATCATGAAACAGTATATTTATTCGATGTCTCTGCTAAATCTGCATATTCTACCATTTATACTTTATACTTTAAATAAAATCATGTAAACTATCATTTTTCCTCTCAACTTCTGTATAACGTTTTGTATTATTAGCATTGGGTAGTGTTATTTTTCCATTAATGACCTTCGATTAATACACATCCTTATAGTCATCCGTTCGATTATTTTACTAACACTATCCCATACTGAAAAACTATGTCTTACTTTTCTTATTACTCACTTTCTTAATAAATCTTACACGTTTTCCTTAATTGCTTCTTTTCCAATCATTTTCATTTTCCCAGGTTTTGAAGATTCTACTTTATACTCCTTTAATCTAATTCCCACTTTGTACCTCACAGACTCTACTATATAACTTAATATTTCCCTTTACCTAATTCCTCACAAAAATCTCCTCTATATTCTTCTCCATTCGAGTTGTCTTGCCAGAAAAGAGTTGTGAGACTTTCCTTTGATTCAACCTGCTTCACCCCATTTATGTCTTTTTATTTAAAATCCCGCCCCAACAAAAAACCATACATCATTGTTACATCTGGCACCATCAATAAATCAGCCTCATGCAATTTGTTAGTTTTATTTCGGTTGAGAATTAAACGATGTTTTCCTGTTTCTACCTCCGATGTAACCTCGCCTCTGCGTTCCCATCCTGGTCTTGGTTCCTCATTTCTGTATACTCCTTCCACAACTCTGGATCACTTAATACGTTCAATCCTCCTATTTCTCGATTGAACTTTCTATCATGGTGCAGTCCGCTTTTACGTGTCCTCTTCTCTGACGACTCTTGCAAATTAGGTTGATTTTATTCGTTCGTCTACCAAGTGATCGAATTCTTTCTGTTGATACATACTCTGATTTATCGTGGTTCCTCTTTGACATCTGTAGCAAACTAACGTTTCTTTGGTTTGCATCTTCACCTGGCCAAACCACTTCACCGTTTTCCACAACTAGTTCCTTGTAAGTAGCGTCTCTAGATTTAATTCCTTCATTTCTTCTTTTAACGATTGTTATTATTAAATCATATTAGCTTATCTTTCTCATTGCCATGCGTTTCACTTCCAAAAAGTAATTTGACTGATTGTTCTTCCTTACGACTCCAGGACCAAGCATCATTATGTTCCACATTGTTTTAAATTTTAGTCATACAAGATGTTCATCTGGTATAATTTTCTGTGGTTATAACCAAACTTATTGCAATATAAATAAGTGATTATCTAATATTCAAAAGAAGCATTCATTTACTATACATTATTTCAGAAATGTCAAAATTATTACACCTAGGTGCTGTGATAATTTGGGTACATAAAAAATGCTGTCAAAATTACATGAAATGTATTTATTACATGAAAAAAAATGTCATAAGGCGGACCCATTGTACTATACGGCCCGCCCTATTTTTGTTAGCATTATTTTTCCTGTAACAATTTTGACAGAGTTGTTCACTTTTCATGTTATATCTTTATTATATTGTTGATTAGTGTTGTTAAAATTATACAAATTTAATGAATTTGCGAGCAAAGTTGGTAGTGCTTGGCTTAGCAAGGTTATCGTGCCATTATAATGATAATGACACGTGCCATTATCTTTTCTATCAATAAATTGTAAGCAAGGTGACATAAAAATATAGTCAAACTCAAAATGTCTGTTGATACCTCTACTATCCTATAATTTAGTTTCCCTTGCCAACCTAGAATATTAGTTTTCATTTCGGGTCCCCAACCACTATGTTTATTTGGCAAACATCTACTTTTATCAAACAATTAATTAATTGAGATTCAGTTCTCAGATTTTGGTCGCACATTGGGAATTGGCATATGAAAAAAAGAACAAATGCCGTGCTAGATGTGAAAATTTGAATTTTTCTGATTTAAAATTATGACTCGTCAAAAAAAAAAAATCTTTCTAGCAAAATGCTAAAATCTTCAATAGCTTTGATAAATTTTAAATTTTAACTTAAACTCACAATTGTTGTCCATCTTAAAACTTCAAAACTGTTACAGAATTCAGCAAGCAAATGAATTCGTTACAAAATATGGAAGAGAAATTAATTTACTAATGTCATAATTATTATGCCATTCGGACGGGGCCTAAACTAATAATTCAACAAATAAGTATTGAAAGTTTTTTAATTTCTTTTATTTTTTATCTTAATATTTTATTTTATTTTAGGATCGAAAGTTTAACGTCTGTTCGATACAAAGTTTGACAGTCAAAAAATAATAATTTTTACTTACAAAAATCGAATTAAAATTAAAAATATTTTTATTATTTTTTTATGGTTATCTAAAACTTCGAAACCCAATTGTAAACATTGCATTACAAACCCGCAATCACCTAATTAAATTTATCGTTTTATGTCAATTCAACAATTATGAAAAATGTCATAGAATTTCCCATCGCTATTTAATTCATAAAAATGTTTAAATGAAATCCTAGAATTAATGAAAAAAAAAAAAAACTTTTTTACTGAGCTTTTAAAATTTTGCGTTGTTGTTGTTGCATTAAAATGCCAAGAAATATGATAAGCATGTAACAAGAATCTTAAATTATCTTCTTCCTAAGCTTATTTCTCATTAATTTTTATGTCTCGAGAAGATAAACTCAAAATATATATATTTTTTTTTTAGTTTGTACTTTGAAAATTATTTAAATTATATATATATATATATATATATATATATATATATATATATATATATATATATATATATATATATATATATATATATATATATATATATGTATATATATATATATATATATATATATATATATATATATATATATATATATATATATATATATATATATATATATGTATATATATATATATATATATATATATATATATATATATATATATATATATATATACATATATATATATATATATATATATATATATATATATATATATATATATATATATATATATATATATATATATATCTTTATTTATTCATTTTATTAAGCAAATAGTTTACTGTGAAAATAAAACGATAATTTTGCTTAAAGCTTTTATTTTTTTCTTATTCGCTTTAGCTTAAGATAAATTACTGTAGTGTGTAGTATTTTCGTCTACTCTTTATACGAAAGATAATACCAGGCAACATAAAAGTTAGATATTTTAAAAATGTTCTTGAATTTGTTAATCGAGAATTTTTCTTTCTCTTTTTTTTTTTTGTTTGTTTGAAATTCTTTTGAAATAAATAATTTTCTAAAAGACGAAGGATTAAAGGATTTATAATTCTTTAAAATGAAAATTATTTTTAATTTTATAAAAAAAAAATAAATTATAAAGTGCACTATTGTTGAAAAGTTTTAGGGTTTTTATTTCATTACTATAATGTGTCTCAGATTACGGTACGATACTAGAAACACTATAAAAAAAAGCTTTACTTTATCACATTTGCAGCATTTATATCACCGCACGCACCATAATGGGTTTTAAATTTAATTTTTGAAAAACTTAAAATAATCTAACCTCAATTTATGAAATGTGGTTATATAAAATTTCCCTTAAGGTTTTCTTGGGTACAGTAGATTCCTACGCAAAACCAAGCTATAATCTATTTTGATTTTGATTTATTTTATTTGATTGAAACCATTTTTTAAATTAATTTAGACACCTAATTTGTTGTTGGTTTTGTATTAAAGGTAAAGGATTTTTAACTAAAGGCGGCAAGTTGAGTCAATTTATTTATTGAAAAATTTTTTTATGCTATTTAAGATTAATATAATATGTATTAGTTTAAAGATATATATATATATATATATATATATATATATATATATATATATATATATATATATATATATATATTTATAGTATATATATATATATATATATATATATATATATATATATATATATATATATATATATATATATCTAGTAGATTTATAATTGGTGTGGTAAATAAATTTGATGGCAATGTGGATTTCATACAAAATCTTTTGGCCACATATGCATCTAATTACGATCACAATTTTATTTCTGGCGACTTTGATATCTTGTAAATGTTTGTTTTTGTTGCTTATATTTTTTTTTCTAAAATTTAGCCTTAATATTTACTTTGCAAATAATTCGACATTGAGCAATCGCGGTTTTCGGTTTTTGAAATTTAAAAACCGTGGTTCCCGGTTCGGTTTTCGAATATTATAAATTCAAGAAAAAATAAGTCAATATTTCAAAATAAAATATAAAATAAATATATTTCAGCCTTAAATTCATTTATCACATGTATATATTAATATAGGATACGTAAATTAAAAGTTGTATTCCTTAATATTATTTACTCTCATTTCTCTTAACTGCTTAGTATTTTTTAAACATATTTTAAAAATACTAAGCAATTAAGAGAATAATCGGAAAGCCGAGATCTGAGTTCTCCACAGAAATATGCAGAAGTTGAGAACACTTTCTCAGATTCGGTTGATGATGGCTTTATTATGCTTAGTGCATTAAAAAGTTTTTCCAAAAAAGTTTTTACTTTGATCAGTACGCATTTTAATATTTAAAAAAAAATGTTAACAAAGAACGTTTACATTGCCTGCGATTTCTAACTTTATTAGAAGAAATTTAGCGCTCCTTCTGCGGTTAGCATATTAGCTTTGATAAAGCTTCTTCGGTGAGTGTGACAGGCAGTAATGCTTGTTGTAGTTTTTTTAATTGATCAAAATTGTAACAAATCAGACGCATTCAATTCAATTAGAGTTTCTTCAATTCGTGCACGAACTCTAATGAAGTTCATGTCCAATTAAATCGCATATTTTGTTTTGCCGTATCCCATTTCTTACGGTAGATTTTTTTTATATATTTAATCAAAGTTCGAACAGCTTTTAAGTTTGCTAAACCTTTATTATAATCTTTTATTATTATTAAGGAAACATAACATAGCCGGATCCCTCAATAGTAATACCATATATTAGCGTTCCATTTAGTGAAAAGTGTAAAAAAAATTAAATTATAAGAACTTCAATCTCAAAACTATTAGTAAAAAAAATCGAGCTTTTATCAAAATGTTTTAAATGGGAACTACAAAATTATACAATGAATTTTCACATACAATCAGTAATATTTTGATAAAGTTAAAAAAACATATTTTTAAGACGAAAACATTTCTCATAATTCATTTAAAGATCATCCATTGTTCCGTTTCATTATCTTTACAAAAACGAAAAGCAAACATATAAAAAGAATACTATAATTCATTATACTGTCCTCAAACTATAAACAAATATCATACACAAAAACCTAGCTGCCATCCATATTTACGAGCATATAGAACATTTCTCAACAGATCATAAATAAATACTCATCTCCCAAGTTACACAATCATGCATACACACACACACATAAAGCACACAAAAAGATTAAAACAAAATCATAAATTTCATTTTATTTGATTTATGACAAAAAAAAATAAAAACAAAACCAACAAAAAAAAAACTAAAGAAAGTTCATAAAAAGCACATAAGAAAATATTTAAAAATATTTTTTTTGTCTAAAAAAAATTAAATAGAAAAAAATCGTACCAAAACGGAAATCCTTATTGTTTATATCCGTTTTAGTTTGTAGCATTTTTTTTGTAGGAGAGCCACAATTTTTTTTTTCAGTTAACAGTATTTTTCAGCACGTTCTTCAGTTAAGTAACATAATCTTGAAAAAAACTTATCATTCTCATTATCCATACTAAAAATATTATTAAACTTATTTAAAAGCTTATTTTAGCGAATTTCTAAACATGATTAGGAAGTGTAGATGTAACAAAACCAACAATAGTTTTTAATTATAAAGCTTTTATGAATGAATTTCGATGAAATCATTAAAAATAATTTATTTCGAAGAAAAAAAGCTTCATCAATCAATTTCCATCTTATACAGTTGTTATTGTTGTTGTTTATTCATAAATTAATTCATACTCGTAATCAATCAAAAGAAATATGAAATTAATAACATTATCTTATATTGTATATTGATATATTTGACAACCGATTTATGTTTTGCAAAAGTACTATATTTTTGGTAACAGAGGGTGAATCGATTATATATATTTAGATGAGTCAACAGGCGGCTTGGCAGGTTTAATTAAATTGTCAACTGAAATTTCAATTATTAATTAATTAGTTTTCTTGGTATCATTTTAATTTTAATTTAAAAAAATATAAATTTTATATACTTTTATGAGCTTTTGAAATATATAAAGTTATTAATATCTGGAAACCAACTGCTTTTATTGATAACTTTTATTGTAAATATTATTTTAATGATATTTAATTTGTACTTAGGTTTACAACACTCTAAAGTTTGTGCTTTAACAGTATAATTTCGGAAAAAAAATTGTATGCAGTTTAAGGTGGATAAATCTAAATATTTTTCAATTATATACATGTTTTGCTGAGCTTTACTTAAAATATTGAATAAATTATTGAAAAAAGCTTTTAAAATCGGATAGTTATACGTGACGGTTGGACGGGTATTTTATTTTTAAGTTTATTTTATTATGCGAATTCCACATTAAAAATGAGCTTTTTAAATTTAAATATTATTTTTTTACAAAATACAACTTAAATAAGCTCCCATTTGGTTAGTATGATATTAAAACAGTTAATAAAAATTATACAGTTTTACTACAATAGAGCTCTGGTATTATTATAAAACTATTAAAAATTATATTTAAATTTTTTTACTGAACACGAAATCACAACTTTAAAACTAAAAACAATATGTCAAAAGCTCAGCTTTTGGGTTTTAATAAAATGAAAAGTTATTATAAGATTTATGTTTCAGACTTTTGTTCATAATAATTTCGAGCTTTTTATTCCAATAGAAACGAACATGTTTTATAAGCTTTAGCAAAATGTTAACAAAATATACAGATTGTTTTTTATCATCAAAGCTTTTAAAATTAAAAAATATATAATATTATTTTAAAAATCAACAAAACATTATAATTAAAAGGTAGAGGAATCGAGGTTTATAAAAATTACCTAAAGTGGAGAACTTTGAAACCTACCCAAATGTTTAAAAGACTTCAAATGCGCAAGCGTGTTTGAATTTTCTAAAGCTTAAAGTGAAAACGTTATTGGAAGTCATAAGTTTTTTTCCCTTTTGAAGAATAAAAAAAAATTTTAAGAATCATTAAATTCACTTGGATTTGCAGTGCTTAACAAAATTGGTTCTGATTATGCAACTCGAGTATCTTTCACTGTAAAACCATTATCGGACAAATTAATTGTCATCTCATCAGGCCAAGGCGACCGAGTGCTATGTGTAAATTGCTATTTTACGCTCTATATATATTTATGTATAGTGCACATGTAGCATTAGCGAATTATATGAATTATACGAAATTTCTGAATAATTGTTTTTTTTTGTGTTTGTGTAGCGATGGTCACTACAATCACTATGTAACACTTTACTGTACACTTTGCTTTAATCATTTACTTATTCACTTGTTCACTACCGCACTGATAACTCTTGACCTTTATGTTCTTACACCGACGCTCTTACCATTCGGTTATTGCCGATTCACATGTTGATGATAATGTATGCCAGCAATAATCCTCACATTACCCTCTCTTTAATTCTGTTCGTCCTAACTAGATCTATCTCCGGTTCCGGCGTTGTAATGTGTTAACCGGTCCATATGAAAAAACATTTTAGTTCTGGGGCTTTGTTGAATCCGATACGCAACATCGTTGATATATTTGGTGACCTTGTATGGTCCTTCCCAACTTTGTTGTAGTTTCGGAGATTTCCGTTTTCTTCGTTAGGGATTGAATATAACTAAACCAAATCTCCACAAATCCTGGGCTATTCAACCGCAGATCGTATCGTGTCTTTATTCGATCGCTGGCCTTCACTATGTTATGTCTTACTGCATCGTGAACATTGATCATCCTTTGCCTTAAACCTGTAACTAAATCTTGTTCGGCGACTAGTTTGATGGCTGGAATTTGGTAAGCCAAATTTTATTTCACACGGAAGTCGGATTTCCAGTTGTATCATGTACCGAGCTGCAATACGCCATCATGAATAGTGCAATGCATCGGTCCCAATTATTCTGGTTGTCATTGACCTCTTTACGTAAATGCTCTTCCAAAGTTCGTTTGAACTTCTCCACCATTCCGTCTGATTGTGGATGCAATGGTGGAGTCCTCGTTTTCTTGATGCTAAGTACTAACTATAATTCCTGAAATACGTTCGATTCAAAGTTACGTCCTTGATCAGAATGAAGTTCCACCGGTACTCTACATCTTCTGACCCAATTGTTACAAACGTGAGTGCGATTAACCAAGTTTGAGCTTCTTGATTTATCACCGGATACGCTTCAACCCATTCGCTGAAGTAATCGATACACACGAGTATGTATCGGTTTCCATTTTTATAATGGGAAATGGTCCTGAGCGATCCGCTCAAACCGTACTCCGACATTGTATTGCTTTATCCTTCCTCTAGGACAGTGTATTGCTTTGGGAGCCTATATTTCACACTTCTTGCACCACTCTTTTACATCCCTTCGGTAATTGACTCAATAGAACCGAGACCTTATAATGTCCAATGTCTTATTGATGCCTAAATGTGCCCCAGACGTTCCATTGTGAATCTGGTGCAGAACTTTTTTCTCCGGTTATTTGGGAGTACAATTTGCTGCATTATGACCTTACCATTGGCCGATTCTCAGCATCTTAACAGCAACCTAGCCTCTATTGTTAATGATTGCCACGACCCAATAACTCTTCACCGTAGCACTTTCCGTTCCAATTTCATTGCACTATGGTCTTGGAGCTTTCTCCGTCCATTTAATAATCGGTCCAATAGACGCGTCTTGTCGTTTTTCTTTCACTAGCTGCTTCCTGCCTCAGTGATCTTCTGCATCGACTGTGATCCTTGTGATTCTTACTATGGGGTTCCATCCCTCTTGTCTAGGGCAGTGTTTACATTGAGGATTACCAGGCCTCCTGGACAATCATCTGCATTATTATGTAATAATCCTCAGCCATACTCTGCTTTAACGTCCTCCTGTTGTGCACTTATCTGTCCGATTTTTTCATGTTGGTTTTTACCACCCTCTCGCTACCTCACTCTGCCGGTTGCTGCTTGTTTACAATTCCTGATGTAGTGCCCGGGTTTTTGGCATCTAAAACCTTAGCTACCTTTAGACTTGTAGTGCCAGTATTAGTGCATTTAGGTGCTTACTCAGATCCTATCCATTATGATGTACTGCCGCTTGAAACTGAACCTTGAAGTTTTCGATTGGCTAAACACCGTAGAATGATGGGGGTTTAAAAATTCTCTTATGGCCACCAGTGAATGGTTCCTTAACAATCGTCTGGCTGCTTCCTCAGAAAGCTCCATTGTCGTGTGAAGGACATTCATGCTGGCGATCTTCCAAAAGTTTTATTCTTCCCTCAAATTTTTACATCCGTTCTTGAACTGAATTTTCCACGGTAGCCGTGATTTTCCTTTAACTTCTTTCACGTCTATCTTTAACTCTTTCATCCTTCCTAGCAAGGACAATTTGACCTTATTCAGTTTCTAATTATGTTGTTGCGCCTGCGGTTTTACTTCAGTGCTTAGCTGTTTCATTTGTAACATCATAACTTAAAAACAAACAAGCTGCACATTGCATTACTTCAGCCTGCCTATACTGACATGGATGATGGTTTGAACCATGGTTTCTGCTCTCCAATAAGGGATTATAGCTGTGTTCACCATCATCGCCGATCGAAATCAAGTGTAATCTTTTTCAACCCTTTCTCATTGGAATTTGAACCCGGTACCTCCCGACTCAAACACCGAAGCTTTAACTACTCCGGGAATTGCTCGGTTTATAAAACATCTAAGCTTATTAGCAAAAGTTTTTAAATTTAAATTAAAAAGTTTGCGTGTACTACCAACTGAAATACTTTCAAACTTAATTTTAAGTTCACTATTTATATAACCAGAACCCTGAATGCTTTATTTTGCTTAATAAACTTAAGTCCATATTTGTTCTAATACTATATAATATAGAGCACATAAATTTGGTTTACAAAATTAAATTGAAAAAGCTTATATGTGATTTTTAACATAACTAAGTAAAAAGCTTACATCAATATATTGGCTAATATATTTTCACTTTGACCAGCAAATGTGCTTTTAGAGTTTTTATTATGATAAGGTCACTTTTTTGTTTTTGAAGTCAATCTAACTTCATTAAAGTTTCCAATATTTAAAGATTGTATTTAACAGTACAGTAAAAAGCTCTATTTATATAAAATCCTGAAAGTATAAATTATTTTGTTTTAAAAATACATCCTAGTTAAAAACTAATTAAAATAAGATAGTTGAAAAGCATAGAAGAAATTTAATTTTTTTAATTCTGCTCCACTAAGCTTTTTTCATTTCATTCTACCCAATCGAATAAATTTCGTTTTACTTTTTTCATAATTCGCAAACTTTTATTTTTAATTTTTTTTTTATTATTCTTAAACTACATTACTTTGTCTCCAGCCAAGCAAAAGCATTCTTTCGTACAATTTTCATTACCTGCATTGCTGCACTATATTCACTTTTACATTGAGAAAAATTTGTAAACGACTTTTGTATAACGTTGAAATAGAAAATAAATTCGTTCGTATACTAAAAATGATTTCGAGTATTTTACTTTACTTCATCGTCTTTCTAAACATTAACGATGAAAATAACAAAAATAACAACAACAAAATGGTAAAATATACAGTCGAGCTTTTTAAATTGTTGTTATTATATCGATAGAGGGAGAGAAAAAAAAATAAAAGCTTTTGTATAAATTGTGTAACCGCTTAAAATGAAATTTACATTAAAGATGTATAAATCATATTGAATGAAGTAACGATATAGATAGAGTGAGAGAATGGAATAAAGCAATGGTCTCTGTGTGCGGTTATACTCGTATAAAGAGCTTTTTGTGTTATTTATACGCTTTTCAAGAGTACATAAATTTAGTTCGTGAATAGATTTTTTTTCTATTTTCTGTGTGTGGTTATTTATTCTTGTGCGGTACATTATAAAAGTATCATAATTTGAACATAAATTTTACAAGCAGGTCATACTCGTATTAAAGCATCTCGGCGTTAAGCACAAAAAAAAATAAAATAAAAAAGTTGATTAGCCAATCTCAAAAATAATGTTAAGTTAAATTAATTATATTAAATGTTATGTTAAGACATAAAAACATATAAAAATCAACCCAACTCAAGCGTATTATATTTATGTATATATAGCTATGTATAGTGAAAAACATATTTCATTTTCGTCGTGAATGTACGAAAGAATTACACAACATAATATTAGAAGAACCCATAATTATGATTTTAATATGATTAATTAAGGATATTTTCATCATAAAACATGAAACATAAAATATTGTACAAATATATTGTATATATATTATATTATATATATATATATATATATATATATATATATATATATATATATATATATATATATATAAATTATGACAGTTTAACCATTTATTACTTTACTCTACTCGTATATAATACCGTACGCCTTAAACATATATGCAGTAAAACCGACAACAAGTAGTAATTTACTGTGTCATGATAAATTAAGGGATGAGATTTATGTCGTGCGTGATCCAACAATTTTTCATTTCCAATAAAAACCAGGGTCTATGTATGTATGTATTTTTTATGTTTTTGGTATATGTGTCTTTGGATTATAGATTCGGAAAAATCCTTCCAAACTGTTTCTAGAATCCATAAAATATATATTTTTTTACTTTTTGATATTTCAGTCATATTTTATTCAAACATATGATACACATATTGAGCACTTTCTGTTTGTGAATGGTGCGAGGGCACAAAAAAGGAGATGTGAGTTGCCTAAAAGCTCTTTAACAATATAAAAGTTGTTGATGTATACGAAGAGTTATAGCAAAAATGTATTTTATTATGAAAAAATACAATATTTAACTCGAAAGCTTTCTTGTTTGTTTATCGTCGTCGTCGTTGTCGTCTTCTCGACATCACATTCACAATTCATCTTGATGTTATTTGACCAATTAATTTTCGAGTATATTGTGTTGGTTTATGTTTTTTTTTGGGGTTATATTTTATATATGGTTACATTAAAATTATGTGTACACAAAGATTTTGTTAGCTCATGTATGAGATAAATAAGATAAATAAGATATATTTAGTAATCAGATTTTGTAGGTTATTAGTATGTGATATGGAATTTTACAAAGAAATTATAAAGATTATCAAAAAATCCGTCAAAAGTTTTAAATATCAACAGTATAAAAATCCAATTTTGCATATTTTCTGCATGTTTGAGTGTGGCGCGCAAAGGTTACACAATCACCTCAAAAAAGTTTGCAACTTCTTAAATTTAAACCTTCAGTTAATCCCATATTGATTAATTGGTTAATGAGACTGTGAGACTAAGGGCTTGTTAAATGTTTCGGTTAATGCCAGTCCTATTCCCACAGCCTTTTTACATTTAACGAACGGAAGGATAGGAGAGGTTTTTATATATTTCATAAATGTTAATAAAAATATTTCCATGCATAATAGAAATGATCCGGTTTCAGACTTCATGATCATTACGTCATTACGTCATGATCATTTTGTAGTCAGTTACATAGTGTAATTTTTTAAATTTGTTGAAACATCATCCAGTTTGGTACAGTTGCTTTCGATCTTCTACTGTTAAAACAGTTTGCTATTTATATGTTACTATTTGATCATCCATTTGTTTTATGGAACATTTTTGTTCTATTTTTGTGGTGTAGGAAAAGTAAAGGTATGTCAGTAATTGCAGAATTTATCGGGTTTCCCGGGAGCCAATATTCATACAACTATTACCATAAGAATATCACAATTTTATTTAAAGTTAACTACAAACCAAATTTATTAATGGGTTAATTTCTCCAAGCCGTAGACTGTAAATAATAAATTGGATTAGTTTTTGCCTGAAATTTACAATTAATTCATTTATGATATCATTAAAAATATAAAAGTATAAAAATTATAATATAAATTAGATTTTAAAAAAATTGATTAAACATTACAAATCAATCGGTTTAACCGTTTTGGGCCAATACGTCATGTAATCGCTGAACATTTAATTTATTTACACTTTAATTGACACAGAACTTTAAAATTAATACAATTTGGAATTTAAAAATTGAATCAATTGAATTAACATGTATGTCATTGACAACAATAGTCATTGACCTTTTATATGTTATTGATAACTTCTTCCTACAAACTAATCAATTGTCGTAGTCAAGTCAGTTGATTCATGAAATTGAAAAATGTAGAAGTGTTATACCATAGCTGCAGCAAGTTTGCTACATTTATTCTCCAGATGCGGTTACCATTTTGAAAACTGTCATTACAATGACCAAACGTCAACAAAACTTACATAGTGTTTGCCAACGAGATTAGTGGGCCTTTTTCGTGGTTATCGGCAAAATCTAGAAAACTCCCAACAGCATTCCGGGCAAGTAAAAGTTCATAATTTACAAGAATGAATTCATTATCGATAAAACGCATAATAGTGATCCGATTGTGGTGAGTGATTCCTTAATCAAAAGCTCCCGCGCTCAATATAAATACTGGTGTAAAATATACTTACATTTCCGGAAATGGTTTTATGGCAAAACAAATCGACAGGGTATAGCTCACAAAATTTACGGAAATGTATGAATTATCCATAAAACGCATAATAGTAGTCCAAATGTGATGACTGATACATTAATTAAAGCTCTTGACTTCAGTATAAGTTCAACCAGTTTTAAAAGCCATCGTAAATTTGGGGCTGGCTTCATATGTGCTTGTTATTGAAAAAATTGGTTCCCTCACCCAGGTGGAAACTGCATTAAATCATCGAATCATAAAATGTGTATGCCTCCAAAAAAAGGGTTTGTACTTTTCAGTGGTCACAGAGGGATGTCAACCATGCAAAGCATTTAAGAGAAAACCATAGAAATTTTAATTTCATAATCATGCTGCAACTCCAAACAAAACACGAGCTTTAACTACGAACTTTCCGTAATACCGAATAGAATGGTTTTTCAATAAGTAGAGTAGAAAAGTTTTACCAGTGCCTGCTCCATCAGTAACGAAAACCCTAGCTGTTTTCTCTCTATCAAATTGGTTCTTTATACTTCCTCAATGTAAGCACTGCTCGAGCCAAGAAGAAAGAAACCCCATAGTAAGGAGCAGTTAGTCAAGAAGTAATAAAACCACGCGTTTATCACACCAAACATGATCAAGTGGGTCCGTATTGGCATGAAATCGTGATGAAAAGTGCTACGGTGAAGAGTTATTATGCTCAATGGCTCTATAATAAAGTTGAAAGGCCGTCTCTGGTCTAAACTTATGGCTTGTTGTGCCATATCCATATTTATTTATGAAAGATTTTCTTTACCTTTAGGTATTATTATATCTCTGGCTGCTCCAAAATTTGAAATGTGTGCACTTGATCAAAACCATTTTCAAGCTGTTAGTCACGCTCTTAATGTTTCTAAGTATGCTCTCTTATTGCCTTCAATTGGTTCTTCCTGGATCAGACGATGCTATAAACTATGAGACTCTCACAACTGTGGGTTCATTTCTTTTAGCTAGTTTGGTCATCATCTGTCTTTTAACTATTTTGCTTGCCTTTTGTTGATAGAAAAGTTCGAACAGAATTGCAAATTCTATCTTTAACCTAAGGTGTTTGGAGTGTATTGTCTTATCCATGTTAATGCCTGGACAAAAAGTTCAACATCGATGTAATCTATTGTAACATGTGTGCTTTTATAACTTGTTGTATGCCTATAAATCTTTATGGACTCGTTTAAATAATCGTATTCAATAATGTAACCTCTATTTTTTACTTTTTCAGTAACCTGAAAAACATCTTGAGTAAACAATACACTGCCTGACCTTGGAAACCATATTGTCCAAACGTATCACTTACAAACGTTAAATATTTTTCTTTGAATTTAAATGAGCCTCCATTTCTATACGGCTACAAACGAATAAACAGTTTCATTGTTTAAGTTCACCAGGCAAATAATTTGATCTGTATAGTAGTGGTGTTAACAGACTACTTGCTGATCTGATACGGATAGCATCGTTTAGTGTAAACTTCTTCCAGTGGCTTACACATGTCAATACGACCAAATCTAGCCATAAAACTTGACAATAGAAAATATTTAAATCTTTAAACCATAAAAAGTCCAACGGCTACTTTATAGGCATATTTGTAAGCCAATATAATCCTACAGCAATCAACTCAGCTTAATTATTAGATAACAGCTTAATTCCTAAATAACATTTTTAAGCTTTTCAGTGCTTAGCTAACTTAATTTGATAATAATAAGTATCAATTAAGCTTGTTTATTGAAAGTTTTGATTAAAAAATATTAAAATCCAAATTTACAAAAATACGCAAAGCTCGATTGAATACAGAACATATATCTTTATTAAAATTGGGCTTTACTGTTTCGTTTAAGTGGTCAGTTTTCCCAAGCACAATTTTCTATGAACTTTATGTGAATTGAACATCATTGTAAACGTATTTTTTAAACCAAGTCTTCAAACTACATTAGATTTTGAAAAAAAGATTAGTTTCAAAATAAAATTTGAGATGAAGAAATTGACAAAACATTATCCTTCAGAGCTTTAACGCCTAAATTTACGCCTCTTTCAAATCATAAATAATTTAGGACGTTTTTATGTTAATCCACATTCGATACTCCGATTACCTAGATATCCAAAAGCC
The DNA here is from genome assembly GCA_963556175.1 of Tipula confusa. Lineage (NCBI taxonomy): Eukaryota > Metazoa > Arthropoda > Insecta > Diptera > Tipulidae > Tipula > Tipula confusa. The sequence continues at coordinate 47,485,696 of OY744475.1, read as the reverse complement.
ATTAATAGGCGCCAAACAAAAATTTTTCTTCATGTCGTTTTTTGTTACTTTTGCGAAAAGCTTTTTACAAATAAAAACATAAATTACAATTTTATTAAAACAACAAAAAATAAAACTAAAAAAAAAAAAAAAATTATTTATTACAAAACAAACAAAATTATAAATCATTTTATAAGTTCGATGAACAATTTATTTTTTCCCGAAACTAAAAAGTTCGTAACTTGGTCAGTGACGAGAAAAACTTGGAAATTTAAACGAAAATTTTTCCTATATAAAATTATTAGCACGGCAAATTATTATATGTATAAAAAAAAGCTCTCTTTACTTGACCAAAACTTAAATTTTATTTTATAAAAAAATAAACAATATTTTTAAAGCCTTAAAGTCTAAAACATAAAACGAGATCAAATTTTTTGGCAAAATGCCAGCTACATCGTTCGAAGCTTTTTTGTTGTTTTCAATTTGTTTTTTTTTTTTATTTCTGTTTGCTTTTCCTTCTACAAGATGATGTCTTAAAGTGTTTTTTAATTGAAAAATACAATTTTTTGTGTATTTTATGGTGTTGATAAGAAAGCTTTACAGTTAAGCCTTTTATTGGTTGTGCTTATATAGTTTCGACACGAGCGATGGTTATATACAATATACAATAGAGATGCAATTACATTGTAAATTAAGTTAATTATAAGTTACAATAAAAGCAATTTGTTATCCAATTTCGTTAGAGGGGATTTCTGTTGTCAAATTCGAATAAACTAAGTACAGTATGAAAAATTAAATCCATTTTTAGGATCTATAACAAAAAGTGTAGGACTTGTGGCAAAAATATTCAATTTATACGAGTATACACACATTTATGTGTATATACATTATTTCTGAAACTCAATTTTTGGTATCATTTTGATAAAAATCTAGATAAAAAGGTCTAACCAAAAAAAATTCTCATCTCTTTTAAATAAATTTGATGAAAGCTCAATTCGTTTGATTACAATTTAATGATACGTAATGAAAACAAACGTCAACGAAGGATCTTTAAACGATGGTTAGTATATTTATATCATAAATAAAAAAGCTTTTGCGCTGTTCTATCACGATGACGATTGTTTTTAACTCGATTGTTAAAAATTTATTGCTCTAAATTTTGAAAAATATTAGCCTAGAGGTTAAACGAAATATTGGCCATTTTTTGTTATGTACTCGTAACATATTTGTATCATATTAAAGAAAATCGGAAAATATACAAATTTTAAAGAGTGACTGAATCGTTCAATTAAATAAACAGATCGATATTCTAGATAAAAGGATATACACTTATGTTGCGAAAACCGATTGAAAATCAATTTACAAAATTAAAATGTCAATTTCGTTTGCAAATGCTTATTTTTATGCCGTGTATGTAACATGGAGAGCATTAAAATGTTGATAACGAGCTTTTACCTAAATACATACAATTCATACAAAGAATTTGAAGAGTTTTTATTTTGTTAAGGCAAAAAAAAGCTTTTTCAATTTATTTGATACGTTTTAGAATTATTTAATTGTAAATGCAAAAGGTAACACTGTTATTAAAAATGGTACTGCAACCGAATAACAATATGAAAAGCTTTTAATAATTTAATTTGTTCTAAAACCAATTAAAAAGTTTAGAAAATACTTTACTTGCAAATTAATTGATACTATTTTTGAATGAATTTTTTGTTCAAATATATGCTATAAAAATAACTTGTCTCTACAAATATAAAATGAGCTTTTAATGTGTGACCATTTTCTATAAAGAATACAATATTTGATATCGACATAACTTTAAAGCATCTAAACCAATTAAAAAAAATTAAATTATTAACATTCTCAAGTTAGTCATTGAAGCTTTAAATAAAAACACTTGTTCACTTTCTTTTTAGAAATGCTTTTTCTAAAAATTTTAAAAACATAAACGGGTGTGGAAGAAAATACTTATTTGAAAAGATCAAATTTTGAAGTGTACTTTTAAGTTCAAAATTAAAAAATAATTTTGAAAAATCTTTACTTTTGGTTCCAAAACTATAATTTATAATATTTTAATGATATTTTTAAAAAGCTTTCAGTACATAATATTAAATAATTTAAGTATTTTAAAAAACTTTCATCTTTGCAAGAAAGCTTTCTCTTATACTTTCATAATTTTAAGGAAATTCAATGTTTTACTGCCATAAATTGTATATTAAAACTTCTTAAAGGATTGATGCTTTCTTCGAAATTTCAAAGTTAAAAGCTGTCTTTATAAATTAAAAAGTGATAAGCACAAATTAAGCTTCAAATATCCTGAAAGTAATTAAAACTTTTACAATGTAAATAGAAAAAATCTTAAAAGCATAACCTTTTATTTTTAAAAAAGTTTTGTTGTTTTAACAATTAATAATTTTTGAATTTACATTTTTCTAAATTTTAAATTTGGTTTTAAACACGTTTCAATGTTAAATATTAAACTTTGTTAAAATTTGTATCTTTAAAAAAATACTGATGCCTTGATGTACACGCTTTCATTAAAAAAAATCTTTAATTTTAACCATTACGTAAACTACTTTCACAAAATTTTACAGTTCTTTTAAAATGCTGTTTCAGTTCAAAAAGCACAAACTTTAAGCTCACTTTTAAATTGCTGTTTCAGTTCAAAAAGCACAAACTTTAAGCTCATAGTCTTGATAAGTTTTATGTAAAATTTAAAAAGGTTCTAACTTAGCCAACAAGCTTAGTTTTTAAAAAGTGAAAACTTTTTAATTATTTAATTAAAGTTTTAAAAAGTTTCAATTTGTTGGTTGATTTGTAAAGCTTTGTGGTTAAGAAGTAGTCAAAATTACAATCTATGAACTTATTTAACATTTTAAATTTTAAAATTGTCTTCAAATTTTATTTATTTTTTTTATTCAAATAGTTAAAAAAGCTTTTAGTTATTAAATTATAATAATCGTTGTCATTTTGGCAGCTTTGCTTTTGATGCTTTGCTTTTGGCTTAACTAAACTGTAAAAATAACTGCAAATTATCAAAATTTCCAAAATCTTTCTACGCAATTAACGCTGTTCGGAGTCCATATAGTATAAGAACCTTTTAACTTAATTCGCTACACCTGTATTGTAAAGTGGGGTCGAGTTACAAAGCTTCATAGGTTGATTTAACGCTACTGTTATTAATATTGAAACATATACACTATCTTAAAAATGGCAATTGCTGAAGCAATATTTGTTTGGCAAAGCCACAACGTTAGTACATCATATGCCAGTCACTGACGCAAATTAAACAGCGACAATAACGCGTCTAAACCATCAATATGACCGTAAAAAGACAAAAATTTACGCTTTCATCAGAAAATTTATTAAAATACCGAAATTACCACTATCAACTTTATCAAACATAGTAAAACGAGCAGCTACGCTAGCTGAGCTGATGATGCGCGATGATTTGAAGTGGTTATCTACCATGCAACTAGCAGATCCGAGGTGCTATAAGTGAAGAAGTATCAACATACCCTTAGGGCGTTTCCAAACTTGATTGCGCAAAAATTCCTAATTTGGGTGGGTAGTAGAGAAAAATGCCAGCATCCAAGCTCAAGAGGCCCAAACACTTTGAACTCTCTTTAATAAAGACCAAACACTGTGGCGCTTTTGGGAGAAAGAGGAGGTAGGGAACACTATACTGATGGCATTAAACACAAAAGAATCATCTTGTCTTAAACACCGAGCAATTGGGGCAGTGCTTAAGGCTGCGGTGTTTAGGACGGGAGGTACCGGGTTCGAATCCCAACCGAGGATGGTTGCAAAATGGATCACTATTTCTCACTGTTGGAGTGCAGAATCCATGGGCCAAATCATCATCCATGTCAGTACAGGCTAACTGGAGCAATGCAATGATGTATTTTGGTGTCCTCGATTTGGGTAGTGACGGCGTAAGGTAGGACAGTAAAAATTAACCACGAAATAGTTGGGAGAGCTTTGGCCCCAGAAAAATATTGCAAAAAAACTCTTGTGTTAAGAACTACAAAGAGGACACAGTGCGCGGACCAGATGGACGATTCATCATGCGGTTGCCATTCAAATTCGAACTTACAATACTTTAAAAAATTACCACACAGCCATTTCTCAAGTCAACGCATTAAACAGACAATTCAAAAAATGGCTTGGCCATATGATAAAGGTTATTGGTCCGGTTAATACAAACAATTATTTCATACCGCATCATGATGCTTTAAAGACACAAAACTCTAACACCAAACTAAGGGTAGATTCAACGCCTCCTCAAGAAATGGTGAGAATCCATCACTCAACAACATGATGATGATAGACCCTACCATTCAATCGACACTGTAGGCCATTCTCCTGCATCTCCTGCATCTTTTCAAATACGTCTTTGCACCCGATATTAAGAAGATGTACCCACAAATATTGGTCGTACCAGTTAATCCATTAGCGAGATGATGAGAACAATACATGTACTTTTCAACTTTCTAGTAATGGGCCAGCAAATGTGGGCTGGGTATAAATCCATCCAAAACAGAGCTTGTACTCTTCGCCAAGAAATATAAAATTCCAGTAGTCGCTCCTCCTACCTTAAAAGGCACGGCACTGGCCTTTACTGATAAGGCAAAATTTCTGGGCATAATTTTGGACAGAAGGCTAAATAAGAAGCCCAATATTTTGAGAGAGTAAGGAAGTCTACCATGGCTCTATACTCATCTAGGAACGCCGTCGGTAGGATATGGGGTCTAAAACCAGAACTGGTACATTGGCTTTTCATCGCTGTAGTCACCGATTCTGATGTATGGGTTGAGTGTGTGGTGGCCAGCACTAGACTAGAAAACTTATAAAAATATGATAGAGAAGGTACAAAGAACGGCTTGCTTGTTTATAAGCGAGGCACCGAGGACAACCCCTATACGTGCTCTGGAAGCTATGTTCTACCTTCTTCCTGTTGACAGCTTTAGTAAGAAGAGAGTAACAACTATGGCTGCACAACTCTCTGCCGTGTTTTAGTGGAAATGTCTACAGACTGGCCACTCGACGATTGGCAGTTCGCTTAAGGGAGACTTGGTGAATAGTGACTACACTATACTGATTGTATGCTTTGAAAAAGCTTCCGGACCCTTATCAGCTCAAGAAAATCCTGAAGGGACAGGTCAACAACAGAAACTGAAAGTAAACAATTCTACACTGACGGCTCCAAGCTAGACGGCAAAGTCGGAGCTGGATTCTATTGTAACAAATTAAATGTGAATAAATCCGATTGTCTTCCTGATCACTGCAATGTGTACCAGACAGAGGTGGTACTGCCTCATTGGGTAGCTTATGGATCTCGAGAACTGCAATGTGCGACATATCTAACGCTACATAAGTAGCTCTGAATGGTTCCGATGAAGATGAAAGAGGAGTAGGATCCTTTGGTATCACAATCGACCGTCATCAGTCTAAGTGTGCGTTCGCAGTCACTCTAACCTAACCTACTATGGTTACATACAAGACATTTTCGGCTCCTTTTATCGCGACAAAGACGTTAAATGAATTAGCCGTGGTTTCTTCACCCGTTTATCCACAGGCCGCCAAAGACATATAAGAAGATGTTTAAAAGAGTTATTTGCACTATACTACAGGATTGCAAATTTCATCTAAGAAAATTCGTGAGTAATCATTCAATCAGAAAAATTCACACAAAACAATTGATCCATTTAGACGCAAGTCGAATATTCCACTTATATTTAACGAATATTCGTTTGGCTAGCTTTCACTGCTTTATTCAGATCAAAAATCATCTTTCAACACGTCTTGTGGTGTAGCAATGTGGATTGGAAAGAAACCTACCAGACGAGAGTTTCAATGGATGGCTGAGATTACGACACGAAATTGATTATTCGAACTCAATTCAGTTGGACAGATGGGAGAGCAATTTACTAACCTGAGACTAGAAACTCAAATTACATGGATTCTTCGAGTAAGGTTGCCTACTGAGAAATAGCTTTTCTACGTGTTACAAGTGATAACCACAGTACCTGTCTCATTCTAAGCTCTTAAACCAAAACCGCACAGCTGAAAGGTTTAAGCTGCTAGGCGTTGTACTTTTAGCAAACCATTATCAGTCTATTATCACGGAAAACAAGCTTCACCTAGCAAGGGTCACACTTTGGATAAACTCCAAGATAGTTCTGGACAGGTTGTCCAGCTCACTAAGAAAATGGGCAACATTTGTTGAAAGTCGCATTGGAAAAATCATAACCCTCCTCAACAGAGCTGGCGTCACATTCCTTCTCAATTCAATTCAGCCAATTGTTTTGGAACAAACAACTTTGGCGTATCCTAACCAAGCGATAAAACGTTATCCAAAATCGCCTACTTAGCAACTTGGGGTAAAACCGAGACTAAAAACATAGAGCGAAGACAACCAAACACTGAACTATATCTTCTCGAAATTTTCAAGGTACAAGAAAATTCTTCGCATCATTTTATATGTTATTGCATTTAATTATTGTCACTCTGGAAGCTTTCAAAAAGCTCAAATGTTTTAAACTGTTCCATAAATAAAGAAGCTTTTATTAAGTAGTTCAGCACAAATAAAATGTTTTATGTAGTACAAAGATGTATTTGCCAAGCTTCCCAATGTTCAGTTTAAGAATGAGAAATAGTTTGTGCTGCTGACGTATTCTGATTGACAATAGTAAGTTTTTTAGCTGCCAATTGAAGAAATTAAGTTCAAAAATATTATTAACCAATAAAAGAACCGAAACTTCCGAATTTCTAAATTCATATTAAATTTTTCAAGCACAACAATAATAATTAACATAATCTAGCTATATATACCTTGTCGGTACTTAGCAATTAGTTCAATCAGTGCTACCAATAAATTATTCAATAAAAGGTCTTAGGACTTCAAAAATTCCAATTTTAACCAAAAAGAACAACAATTTCAAAATTCTTAAACTATAAATAATAAACATAAAATAGTTTTGACATTTGAAACTTGAATTAAAATTAAAAACTCTCATTAGTCTTAATATTTACTGACATATACAATGAATTACTTAATTTAAGTTTAACAAAGATCGTTTAGTCTTAAAAATTGAACTTTTGCTTTAACAAGTGAGCAGTTCTAGAGATATAGCTTTTTTAATTGCTTTTTTAAATAAAGTTGACAGTCATCAGTTCAGATCAAACCAAAATTATAATAAAATTTAAATGTAAAAAGCTTTACAGCAATAATATAAAAGCTCCAATAAATAAAAGCTTTCGTAAATCTTTTTGACATTTTTAAACGTAAAACTTGATAGCCATTACGAGTTTTGAATTTAAAAATCATAAAAATTTATAAAAAAAAGCTCGTTAGTCCCAACTGTTATGTGTTAATATTTTTATTTTCAATCACCCTTCGACATTGTACAAAGGTTATACACTCTATACGAAATTGGTGATATTATCATTAAGTTTTAACCATGGAACATAAATCTTCAACTTACTATCTTGTAAATATTTATGTATATCCACCATTGGAAAATTATTCCATTTCGCCCACATAAATCCATCTTTTATATTTCGGTTATATTATATAGGCATTGGGCGACATCATGTCGCCTCAGGGTGATTGTTTACACTTTTATAGAGAAATATATTTGTTATTAGAAAGCTTTTATTTCTATATCATTATACTATTCACGTAAGAAGACAATGAAAATGGAAGACGAAGACGAACAAAACTTTTCTCGTATTACACAATAACAGTGGACCCATAAATATATGCGGACATACGAGTGATTTTAAGCTCAATACAGCAAGATCACACTCTATAAATATAAAAGTAGAATTTGTTGTTGTTGTTGTTGTTTGTTTTTCGAAAATTTTGTGTACACAACTTTATTGTCTTTTCTATGTCATTGAGCTTTTAAGTTTTTTTTTATACTAGAGGCTGTACACTATAGATCTATAGATGTGTGTAATGTTGTTTTTATTTATATTTATATCCGTCCATATGGATGTAAGAAACAAAAGAATCCAGAATTGATCGATTTTCACTGCTGTTGTTGTGATAAGATGGGCGAACAAATTTATGGTGTTTATATATATATATATATATATATATATATATATATATATATATATATATATAGATATATATAGATATATATATATATCTGTATATTGTTATCAGTAGTCATATTTATTCATTTTTACTGGGCAGTTGAAATTAAGATTAAGTGTTGTATATCCACTTCTTTGTATTATTCTTCTGTTGGTTTGTTGTTATGTTGTTATTGTGAGCTTTTGTCTAACCGATGAGAATAATAAAAATTAGTTTAACTTTCGTATATATCTACTTTTATCGTTGTTGTTCGTATATACACATTATAGAGGGAAGAATATAAATTTTGATGAATTATTTGACAGTTATGGTATTTTTGTGAGGGTGATTTCTTGTAATGTTTTGAGAAAACTTGTATATGTATATAATGAAAATCGAATTTATTAGGCATCACCATAAATAAATTTTTACGTTTTGAAAATACCATAGACTCTATAAATATTATAAATCAAAAAGTTTTTTTTTTTATTTTGTGGTTTGTTTGGTTTATGCGGTGTCAAAAAGCATCTCATGGGATGATTAATTATTCAATAACTACATATAATTCTTATTGAAGAAGTCGTGAATCAAGGTAGAAGAAGTCTAATGTAAAAATCGTTGGTTAAAATGATAGATAAACGTGTTTCAAACCTTATGACGAGCTTTTAAAACTTGTGCATTTAATTTATTATAATTTGATTACTGGTACAGCTCAACTGACTGGTTTCTTTGAAAAGATGAACGAAACTATTAAGCGCTTATGTTTTGCTTTTGTTTTTCTAATTTATATTTGTGCTTTCGTTTCAAGGTAAAAAAAAGTTTTAACAGATTATTTATGGCCTGCCATATGATGGAAATCTCAGAAATTACTGCACAATTCAGTGAGCTCGCAAAACGTGACGGAGACGGTGGACTCGCTGTCCTTCTACTTCGTTTTTTTTTATATTTTATCAACCAATACTCTTAAGCTGTTTTTCAGAGTTGAACTCTAACGCCCATAAATGACCAATTATGTCATTTTATATAAACGCATATATTATGCATATATTGGCAAGTATTTCAAGACGTCGTAAAACAAACCAACGTTCAGTGTAAACACCTTTAAAAATGAGGTGGCTGTGTTGTCTGCACGGCCGTAGTGATACGTGATAACGTAAATATGTAGTGTGAGAAATGATAGACTGTATGGATTTATTAAAATCGATTTATTTATTACTAGCAACCGCGCCATCAGCGGTGTACAAACGATTAAGTATTGGTCGATGATACGAGAAATACGATATGAAGGGCAAGGTCTCTGCGGTGATGTTCCTTATTTGTTTTTTTTTTTTGAAATTTTGAAATTAGCTACTGTTCTGTCATAGTCATAAAGAGCGGCATAGAGAACGGTTCTTGTATTTCAGTGGAACTACACATGTAAAGTGACATCTATTACTATTAATATGTACTACTTTATATTGTTTCATTTCACACATATTTTTATGTAATTCGCCTCAATGTATGCATTATTGTAATACCAACTTTCATTTGAAAACAAATAATTGCAATAATTAGGCAATTAGAGAGAAATTCAGACTATATAATTTGAAATTGGATGTTTCGTAATATTTAGAAAGAATCATCCTCAGTGAAAAACCTATAGATCAGATAAAAAATCCTCCTTGATCCGCATTTATAATATTATAACATAAAAATTGATCTCAATTTGCCTACGCCATTTAACACAATATATTAATCGAAAACTTAATAAGAGAAATGCTCCTTTCAAGTACCACATCGATATTAGCATGGAGGTGTTCATCCAAATTTCGAATTGCTAAATACCTAATTCTGAAGTTATGGAACAGTCTGGTGATTCCTTGTAAATAAGTTGCATGAACTGCTTGCAGTACTTAGTTGTTGCAGTCTTAAAACTGGTTCATGCCTTTTCGTCTACAAATTATTTTTCATATCTGGCAAGATTGAAACATTAAGTTTTCTCATCTTCATTTATCAGATCTATAAAGTTAAACGGTAAGGTTCATTGCAATTACCAACTACTGACCACTACAAACGAATTGGATAGGTGATTGATATAATTTCACATCTTGGATGGCCTGTTACTATCCCATAGAAGCTAATTTTCAATTTGACTTCGGGACGTTTAACATTTAGTCATAGGTCTCCTGGTAGTATTGTAAGTATATAATTTTTCTGTATAAACTCTTAACAAGATAGTTGGATGCTCTTCAACTGTAACGGACCACCTTATAAGTTTTCTAACTTTTGGTTTCTTATAATTTATATTAGACTAACTGTACCTTTGAAATCTGAATTATCTTTATTGGGAACGATATCTTCTTTGTTTTTTGTTTTGATAGCTTTGAGCTAGGAAGATTTGAGATGTCTGCTTAAAGTTGCATAGTATTTTTTATTTTACTTTTTTTTTTAACTTCGTGGTATCAAAACTTCAACGATGATCAACAATATAGCTCGTATTTAAGATAAAGTGACATTTGGAGTTTGATTTTTCATGTTTACTTGACCAATTCCTAACTTTAAAGGTTTTGGTTGCGGCTCCACATGCCTTTTTGATTTAATTGTTGCTTACCGGCAGCTGTCTGTTGTTTGGCCTTAGAGCTTAACTAGAAAATGTTTACGACCATGGAATGAATGAATCCTTGAATATGTGAAAGTTACTTCGTTTTTTTTTTTTGAGCTGTTGTCATTAGCTTGAGTAGTTTCGTAATATAACTTTTTTTTAATTTTGCTAATTTTAGTTTTGTTTCCTTACAAAGCAACATCGCATTGTTTCAACCTACCTCTTTAGCAGTGAAGAGGTCAACGTGATGACGATCAGCTGGTTTTAACTTTTTTTTTGCAAAGTTTGACTTTTTTCTCTTTTATTTATTAAGTAATCTGAAGTTTATCTTGCAATCCCGGGTTTGTTTCGGATTTTTTGCATAAAAAAGTTTAAATTTAAAAGTCTTACATTTTTTAAAGTTTATAGCATATTTTCTAACATATGGTTTAAAAGTTCTCACTTTACAATTTCTAACTTTAACTCGATTTTTAAATTAAGCTCATTATAGCTGAAAGCTGACAGGTTTTAAATTTTAAATATAAGTATAAGTTCTTTTTATTGTTTAAGAAAAATGTTGTAAGATTTTTATAGCAAAATACACAAAAGCTCATAAAGCTTTTGACTAGATTTTTACCTATATCACTTAGCTATCAAGTCGTTTTTTCAATCGATATTTTTTGCGAAAAGCTCATTCTTTGTTGTATGTTTAAAAATGCATTAAAAGTTTTCAATAATCAAAACTTAAAATTAAAAGTTTAATAATGTAAAATTAAAAAATAACAAGAAGTCAACTATTACAAACTATTTAAAGCTTTTGGTATCAGATTTATAGAAAAATATTTGTTCATTTTTATTATTAATTTTCAAGCATTAAACTATGCCAAAAAGGTGCAATTTGTATGAGTGATACTTTAATTAAAAGCACTCAATATTGCATAATAATGACAAAAATAAAACTAATAATGGTGTTCAGGCCGTAAACGATCCTTTTTTGTGTCTTTAAAAAGATCTGTTGAGCCACTTGTTACGAATGATCTGTAAACCTTGTAGGCAATATGGCCAATCACATTTGAAATTTTGATTCAGTAATCAAGTATATTTATCATCGTTAAGCAATCGGTGACGCTTTCTTATAAAACTCTTGATAAGTTTAACAAAAAGTTTGTTACCAAATTACTTTTCAATCTTAATAAGATGTGGTTCAATCTTAATAAGATGTGTTTTTAGTTATTTTGATTTTGAAAAGCTTAGCACTTTAGTTTATAGCTAATACAGTTAGATAACATATGCTGCTTGTACGACTCACTGGCATAAAGCATTTGAATATTTTTTTACCATCAAATTACCACAATTATAAAATGGTTAAGAAAGCTTTTCTAATTTGTTAAACGATATTGAAATTTATTTCAGTAAGCTTTATTGTTTTCTACAAAAGAATTCGGTTGTAACCACTAGCACTGTGACCTTAAATATCTTCTGTACTTAAACCCTTATTAATCAACCGTTCAGTTAATATTTAGGCTCTTGAGAAATAACAATATCTTTGGACGGTACATGAATCATATTATCTAAGCTCAATATTATCCCACCTAAATGTTGCAGTCGTTGGTGAGAAATCATTGCGCATTGGCACAGGACAATATGGATCCCACTTCCATATTACAAAAGCGTCAAGTATACATCGTACTTAAATTCATATTCTTAAGATGATATATTAGAGGAACAAGGCCTATGAGGACCAAGTACGAAGAGTTATTTAACTAAGTTTGACGAAGGTGAATTAAATCGTGAAATAAATCTCTTCGCCTGTCGCAGAAAGGCTCTGGCCCAATAAATGGAGAAACAGAACCCGTCCGAGTAAGGTCATCTGCAGCCTCGTTTCTCTCGATTCCAGTATATCCTAGGCACCCACACAAGTGTTACATTATTTGTGGTCGCCAGTGTTTTAACTGTGTTAAGACAATTCCACACCTATTTTGATTCGATGGTGTAGGACCTAAGAGCCTTTAAGGCTGCTTGACTTAGCACTATTTAGGTCACTTTCTATGTCTATCCTGGGATAAAGTTCTATAGCATTTCTGCTTGAAAAACAGTAGCATTGGATCCCAATGACTTTGAAAGGGTATTTCTACACCCGATTATTCCTACTCCGCTCCGTCCTCTGTTTTTAAACCACCTGTATACCATATCATGAACCTTCTTTCAAAGGATGGCCCTTCTATCCTTCAACTGTCTCTCTGTCCAGCAACAAAACACAGAAGGCTTATTGAAATCCAGTTTAGCTATCATAATTTCGGAAGGCATTCTAATGGAATGGTTTGTCTGAAACATCCGAAGGATTTTTAAGTGACCAACTATATTGCGTGGTTCAAAATGTTCTTCGGTATGCATCCTCAAGGCTAAAATTGCAGCTTCCTTTTTGACATGCAGGTGTAATGGAGCCCGTAATACTAAGGCAAGCCAAAGTTTGTACCTTAAATAGGAATGTGTGTATTACCTTCTCCTCAGTTTTAGATCACCACACTATCGAAACGTATGTGACCATGGGTCTAATAATTGTCAGAAATGACCAATAGATCATTTTTGGTTGTAAACCCCAGGTTTCCTCATAGAGCATCTAACAGGCCGAGTGCCTTACTGGCTCTACTACTACCGAAAGAGCTTTAAGCGCAATCTTTGTTCTCTTGGTAAAAGACACAATAAACGTTTTATTCGGATTGAAACTAACTAAGCTCTTTCTGAATACACCATTGCCATATCAGCCCAAATGCATTATGTATAAGTTCTGAAATTAAATTGCCCAATTTTCCCTTAACTATTAAAGTCAAACCATCCACGTAACTCTGGACATCAAGTCCATGGCTACTTAGAAGGGTCCCCTGAAACATCTCTTTATAGCATTGATGGTTTCGATGAAGTGGGTTCCTTTTTAGAGCCTTACTTCTTATATGGTAATCCACAAATTTCTCTATCGTTTTTAATAGAAACGACATGCGGATAATTGGACGATGCCTTGTGCTGGGTACCTGAACGACCCCCTCCTGTTTCTATAAAGAACACATTTACTTTCCTCCAGAGTTTTCGAATGTAGTTAAAAGCATAGCTAGCCCGAATGATCTGGACCAAGCTAGGAAGAATCTCTTCAATACCTTTCTGCAGGAAAGCTGGAAAAATAGCATCACCTCCAAGGATTTGTTCTAAAACCGATAAAAGCGAGTGCAAGATATTTCAGTAATCTTAGTACTTTTTCCTAAACAGTTTTTTAGTTGTAAAATTCAATCTTTCAAGAAAAGCTTTTTGTTTTACTTTCAATAAACTTCAAGCCTAGCTAAAAAAACAAACCAATTTTATTGTTTAAAAAAAGTAAGAGCATTACAGGCCAAAGTTGACCCTTTACTGAGATCTTTTACAAGATCTTTCAGAACAGGTTTTTACAATTTTCTATCGTTGTATGTGGTCAGGCCAACGAATGATTTTACCCACAATTGGTCACGGTGTTATGGTCAGTGGTGGTGATCGAACTTAAGACCGCGGGATGTTTAAGCCAACACCTTAACTATCAATATACAATCACTTTTTTTGTTTTAAAATGGTTTTAAACTCATAACGAATGTTGATAATAATCACAGTCGATCCAATAACTTACTTGCTTCTGATAATATTAACTATTCCGTTGTTGGTGTGACGGATTTTAGGATGATATGGTTAGAAACTTTATTTGTGGGTGGCTACCACAGTAACCCCAACACGTTTATATTATTTGGATCTTCTGACAGCAACAACAGAGAATGTTAAATTGGTTTACAGCTCAGCAGATTTTAAAAATCATTTTGGTTGAGATTAAGCAATGCATGCGAGATGCTTCAGAATATTGCTTTGAATTTTTGCCTGCTATTTGCTTGATTACTGTCTGTCTTACTTTCGTTCTGTATAGGTGTGAATGGTAATCTTACCATGATTGTAGCAATTAATTTTTAACTGGCTCTTCTAAATAGTTCCTCATAAATTTAGAGTTCATGTAGTAACGAGGTAGGACTAAACACCTCTTTGGTTTCCAAAATTTTATTGTATACCATAAAATTGCATTGAGTGACTTTTACGCTGAGTGTTACATTGACAGTCAGCATATATCAGAAAGGTGCCCTGTAGCATAGTATAAATACATATAGTACTACTATCGCAAGAAAAAACAGTTTACCCATTGATGTTACAGATGTCGGGTTGATAGAATATCGTTTATATAAATATATGACATTTAGGCGATTGTACATATAAAAATATTTTGATTATTTTAAAACGATACCAGTAGCAACATCTAGCACATCAAGGGGTTAACATACCGTACAATGTACTAAGCCTGTAGTCATACATTTTGTTGTTGGAACCTTTTTTTTGCTGGGATTTCATGATATCTCAAATTTTATCAGTAGTTAAAAAAACGATTCTTGAAATAGATTTTTGGTTTATATCAGTTAACTGTAAATATAAAATACACTGTCTTTTCCATAAATTCAAATCTTTAAATAGTTTCACTGCTTTAATGCAGAAATGTCATATGTAAAATATGATTCAAAATGGGTTAAAACGGTTATAACGATTATTTCCCAGGGAGTTACCATGATTTGTGAGGCCTTAAAAATACATTTTACCATGTTTACATTTCAGTTCTAGAAGTTAAACGAATTCTTCAGCGATCAAAAATGTTTGAGATCCAGGTTCGTATGACACACGACAAACTTAATACTGGCCACTGCTATATCTTACTTTTACCGTTATAGTAGGTAGTCTCACTTAGTAAATCATCTAGTAAATGGAGTGAAGGCATAATTTTTAGGAGATGATGGTGAAAGGTTTTAGTCTTTAATCTCAATGGGTTGTTAATTCTATTTATTGAAATTGTATTCAGGATGCCAAAAGGAATTATGAGTTGAAAGCATGGTACATAAATTCTGGTTGATTTTCATAACTTACATAAATTCTAGTTGATGACTGCTTGAAATAAGTTGTTCACAGTGAACTAAGTTATGTGTAAGTGTTCTTTGTACTACTTTCACTTGATATAGAGTTCTTGTTGCTCTGCGCGGATAACTTTTGACGATGTTCTATTTAACCATGTAAGAAATACTGCTATGCATTTAAACATGTAAGAAATACTGTTTTCATCGTCTAGCTTTTGCAATAAGAAAACTACTAGCCTCGTGTTTCAAATTTAAGCTTCTGGTCCAAAAGCTTCTTAATTCTTAATACTTAATTTCGACAGCGTATACCAACTTAAAATTGAATGTTTTTATTTGTTACTAAAAAGATAAATAAATAAATAAAAAGATAAATATTTAATGCCGTCATGTTTTGCCCAAGAAATATTACTGAAAAATTCTGCAGAATTTTTCTATGAAAGCGGCTAAAAAGTTTATTATTCTCTTTGAGTAAACTCAATAGTCAAAAATTGTTGGAAAATTCATTAACAATTTTAAAAAAATATATTTTCAAACATAAGAACTCAGAAGCTTTTAAGAAAAGCTTTTAACTATAAACCTAAGTTTCTCGTGTAATTAAAAGCACCAATTAGAATTAAACAATTTAATTCGATATAAAGGCAAATTAAAGGATTTGATAAAAATTCAAGCTTTTTACCAACTAATTTTTTAAAACTTTGCATTCGTTAAAAAAACATGTGATAAAACTATATACCTTTATTTTTGAAAGCTTATTTATTTTATAAAGTCAAAAGCACTGCGTTTTTTAAACTAAATCAATTTAATAAATGCTAATTTAAAACAAACATACCATAACATCAATGTTGATCAACCATAATAGAATTAACATAATTAGATTGTAAAAAGCTTTCATTGAATATTTATAAAGTAAAAACAATTTAATATAAGTACAAATTCTATATATAGTTATTTTAAAGCTCCATCAAATAATCTATTTAGCCATTACTCTTCCCTCATCTCATTCCAAACATGAAACAGTCTAAATTCATCTTGACATTTTTCATATTTTGCAATAATTTCCTAACTTATCATTTTTTTCCCATTTTCATAAATGAAAAATTAGTTGATACCATAATTTGAATAAATTATGCAAATATTTTTTTTTTTTTTTAAATAATATTTTTGTTGTGATTTTCAATTTAATTTATTATAAAAATTCCATTTTCTATTTTCGTTTGTAGTGCGTTGTCGTTTTGTTTTTGGCATGCTTTACTTATACTTAAATACTCTACTATTCAAATGTTGATCTAGTTCAGAAACGTTTCTTTGATTAAAGCTCATTTCTGTACATTTCCATAACGGTACATTGCACAGTTTTTATTTTAAACATTAAATAAAAATTAACGAAAATTACAAGAAGTACAAAAATATTTTAGAAAATTTTAAATTCAACAGGTTTTTTAAGTCTTCATCGGTGTGTAAGTGTATGTGTGTATGTGTTTTATAAGTGAGGGTGTGTTATCATAAACAAACAAAATATTAAATATACGGTGCGGCAAGGTACAAAACATTATCCTGTTTTTTCGGTTAATACAGAGTAAAGCGAATATTTTTTGTTTTGTACAGATTATGAAGCTTCAGGTAATCTACCTTTTGTTTTTTGTTTTATCTTATCGTATTTCTAATAGCTTGAAGCTTTTTTATTTGTGTACTGTATTTAAACTTTCTAATATTCATTTACACAAATTAGAATTATTTTATACTCTACATATATAAAATGAGAAAATTGTTTTTTTTTTTTTTTACAACAAAAAATTATGAAAATTAATTTTCACGTTAACTTTTTTTTTTTTTTTATTAAATTTAGCTTTATTATTTTACATTAAAGCTTTTTTATAGCTTTATGTATGTTTATGTGTAAAAAAAGGGGTGTGTGCATATTTTGTTTATTTGGTGATAATTATGTTTGTTTGTTTGTTACACTCTAATATTTCTACATGATAATTATGCGATTATAAGGCAATTTATAAAATAAAAGTTTAACAACTTAATTAAGATTTATAGAGTTTTTCAAAATTTTCATTTTCATTTTCTCGCAGTTTATTTTTGAAGCTTACTTTATTGTATGATAAGAACTTTCATTATTTTAATGGGAAATTAAGTATATAGATGATTTTCAAAAAGCTTTATGTTTTAAGAAACTAGCTTTCAAAGTAATAGGTTTTTAACAACGACTTGAAAAGTTCTTAAAGTTCACAGAAATTCGCTTATTATTCCAAATATGTTTTTTTTTTGGTGATAAAACTTTACAAATTTATTTCTCTGTACCTGAGCATGCAAGATGCCGACAAATTGACAAACAATAAATTTCAAAGAAGGAACAAGAGGTGACTCTAATTATGATAAACATATTATAATGAAAGTATTTTTTAGCTGTTTTTATCGATCGAATGCTGCCCAGACGATCCAGTTATTCTTTAAATCCACAAAACAATCGTCCAACACTTATATTATCCAATAATGATAATTGGAGTCAATTATGTTTGCATAAGATCACAACTTCGTGCACGTATTGATCGCCGAGAATTAGCTCATGATTTTCTCATGAATGCGATTAACCAATTAGCTATAGAGCAAAGAGCATTCTTAAATGAAACTGTTTACGAAAGATTTTACAGATTTGAGAGAATTAAATTACCGCGAATAAATGTACCATCGTTTTTTTTACTGTACCCAAAATTCCCTTCATTTAAAGATTTATTTAAGGCCACTACGAAGGGACCTGGCAAAAACTTTGTGCAAAATACAAAATACATGTATATGATATATTGGACGAAGCAGGGCTGGCGCTAGACTAGTTTTCACCTTGGGTAATTTCCAAAAGTTCCGCCTCATACAAAATTCCGCTCGCATATTACATCGGAGGTCGGATTTTTAATGCGGAATTTTTACTGATATTTTTAAAATTAAAAATATTTACATCAAATTATTTTAAACCACTTATTCCAGACATTTCATCGTAAATAATTAAGGTATTTCGCTGACTTTAAATAATTATTGCGTAAAACGTTGGAAGCACCGACTAAATTTAATGCAAACATTTATATATATCGTTGTGTTCTGAAATTTATTAAGTGTTAAAGCAAAGGAAAAATAAATAAATCGAAAGGTTTTTGTAAATATTTTGCGGGGCCTTACAAATAAACACTCGAATTTCATTATTTTACTGCTGTAAACTTCGGCTGCCATGTCAATAAGTCCTTGTCGTTTCATACTAAACTTAATTCAAACTTAATTCAACAATATTATAAGCGTCTTAGAAACTATATTTTGTTTTTGTTTTTTTAACACCTTTCCATTAAATTAACTTAACGAAAATTTAACGAAATATTTTGTTTATTTTGACTATATAACGTTTTCAACAAGTAACAAATACTTTTATACTTTTAACACTTTTAACTGTGTTCAAATAAATTAACGAGTATTTAACGAAATATTAAATATTTTTAAAAGTTAAATCAAATGGTATCAAGTAATTTTGTTCAAGGCGTTGCCAATTATTTGATAGATTTTCACCTAAAACATGTATTATCGGGAGACCTAATTTAAAACGAATTAAAAATTGTAGAGTCACAAGTCACAACCGATATCATTGTGATATTAATATTTTTAAACTTTTTTCCGTTTGAACCCAAAACCCAACACGAATCCAAAGGGAACTTAACGAAAGTAACTTATAGAAAGTTAACAATTTAAACAATATTTAAATAAAAGGTTATTTATTTCATTAGTAATTTGTTTGAACAATTAAATTACTTTTCACAAAATATTTTTTCGTTAAGTTAACTTGACGAAACTTTTCTAGTTTATAACAAATATTTTTTTTATTTTAACTATAACTTTATCTAAAAACGAACCAATAAAATTTAATTAAATTGTACTCAAATGACTTAACGAGTATTTAACGAAGCCGCTTAAACATGCAGATTACGAGTTATGGGTCCAAATCACTTTTTACATTGCATTTATATTTAGTTAAAGCTGTGGAAAATTACCGTTTAGAAGCCAAATATTATTGGAGCTGGTAAAGTTTCCCCTATTTTTTTATAAAATAGCGGTTGGTATAAAAAATACAAAATACAAACTAAAGCTGATAAGTTTTAACAAGCGTTAAGAATAAGTTTGAACGAATAAATAAATTAAACGTGTTTATAAAGCTATAGCGATGGTTTTTAATGGCGATTTGAAATATCATTGTAACTTAACTCTTTGATTAAACATTGAAAAACTTAACGAAACAAATGGTTTATTTAGTTGACAGATTATCATTCCAAACTTTGAAGGCTCCGGCCATATTGTAAAATAAATTAATAATTATAAAATCATAAAAACTATCTGTAGTAGATAGTATAATGTAATAGAATAATACGGTTTTAGCCAAGTCGTACATACTTTGCTGAATTATTCAGAGACAGTAAAAATATCAAATGTTTCCTTTTTTTCTTTTTAACTCAGTTTATTGCTAGCAATTTGGTTAAAAAGTTTTTGCATAGCGAGCTTAATTTTTCACAGTTTAAGATTGTAATGTTTTTTTTTGTTTGTGCAATTCAAAAAATAATCATCTAAAAATTAACTTAACGAAACTAAATTAACGAAAATTATCAATGTCGATTAAAACGTCATTAAAAAATTATTAGAATTTTATTAATTCTTACCTGCTTTTTAAAAAAATTTCGGTTAAGTTAACTTAACGAGACTTTTTAAGTTTAACGAAACGTAATATTTTTCCACTTTCCACCTAGTCTTACATAAAGCTTGTGAGATAAAGACTTCACTTTCTCTTTTTTTAAATTTTCTACATAAGGCCTAAATTAGGAGAAAATACCTATAAACTTTGAACAGTGTCGAAAAATGGCACTAAAAGCACTAAACATGGCACTAAAAATGTCTGTCGTTCTAATTCTTAAATTTGCATCTATTTTCAAAATGTTCCACTCTATAAACGACGCGTTATCAAATCTTCGTATTTCGTCTTAAGTGGTGCACTATTTTCGATTTGAAATTTTTGTATCATATTCAAAACTCGTTTGAATTTCATTCAAGTAGTCTAAAAAATATACTGTAAAATTTACTGAAGCAATCAGAGGTCTGAAGGTGCTAGGTAGTTAAGCACAGGCTCATGACCCAAAGATAATTCAAATTCTAGTCGAGAAGCTTGTCAATGACACCAAACAAGTTTTGGCAAAACAATCAAATGCTGTAACGATTTTTCTACCATTCAAGCTTTTCTTGCATTTTTGAATACCGAATGCATCACTCTGGAAGCTTGCCCAAGCAAAAGTCTTTGCTTCAACGTACATGATACTAAAATTAAAAAACTGTCAGTCAACTAAAGGTTAAAATTAAATGACACCGCACCGTACCGTATCTCACCGTCTTTACGAATTGTCAAACACAATGTGTCCGCACCTTTTCAGAAAAATTACAGATTGGCCATTTTATTTCCAAATCATTTTTTTTTTTTCAAAATCAATTATGTTTTTTATTTTATCGAAATACTTTTAGATTTAACGTATTATACTTGACGCGAAACCCTGAAAAAAATTGTATTTGGTTATCAACTGAATTTTAAGGTTATGTTGCCTGGAAAATTAAAAAGTTCATTTATCTTTACCGACCCCTCCGCGCTGCGACGTTCATTGTGACTGCCATTGAGTTTTCTCATTTAAATTATATGGGACTATTCATTTTTTTACTTTGACATTTTAAAGAAACGGAACGGTGAGGTGTCATTGAGATTGAACCTTAAGTGGTAAAACGTTTGCCGACAATGACGTCATGACGTATTGCACCAAGTAATTCAAAGCAAAAGCTCTGATGAATTCAAACCCCACCAAAGCTCCATCTAGAGATAAATATTTACCAAAATTTTTTCTAGAAAATTTAATGAATGCCAGATCAAGCTCATTACTCCCAAAACTGAATTAAATTGCAAGGAGCACTTCCAGAGAACATTTTCATAAACAGGTGAGATGGACAGTTTGTTAGGAATCTGTTATTTAATCATAGTGTGTAATCACATAAAACTCTTGATATCCAATACTATATTAAGCAACTGAATACATCACCATTAAGCTGAGAGTGGCCTTTGACGATTCGTGCAAGAACAGTACTGTTATTTCTTTGTTAGTAAGTCTTATAATATAATCTCAAGTGCGAATATATTCTCAAGTGCAAAAATGTACCGTCAGGTAAGGATCGCAGAGCAAGATAGAAACTATCAGCTGATACTTTGGGTTGGCGAGGCTAACCAAACAAGCCGGTGTAGGATTACCAGCTTTTTTAAGCCAATTATAGAATTACCAGCTCCTTAAAGCCGTTGCTACTCCCTTCCAAGCTATACAAAGCCACATTACCAGTTGGCCGTTGATTGTGAACACGATCACCGAAAATTAGATAATATAGTTAAGGATGATTTCAATGTCGATGACTTTCTGACGACATACTCTATGAGATCGTTTAAATTAAATCTTCGATCACTGCTGCTCTTAAGTCAGCAAGTTTCCATCTAAGAAAAGGAAATCAATCATACGCGAGTTGAACGTACATAATACAATGGAGCACAATATAACATTTTTAGTAAACTCCGGAGAGAGATGCATTTTCCTTCAAAGTCCAACCATATGTATATTACTTCAAAGTCTAAACTGGGATGATCGTATGCCTGATGATTTATCGAAAACCTGGCATAAAGTAAGAAGCTAGTTTTATTGTTTCGATGCCATGAAGATACCCATTAAAATACAAAGCAGCCAACAATTGGAATTACATGGATTATCTGTTGCTATTAAGCTTATGCAGCAGTTGTGTATTACAGAAGCACAAACAGCAATGGCGACATATTTGTGCAGCTATAGTGATGGCTAAATGAAAGGCTGCTCACTTAAAATAAGTAAGTCGACCACGCCTGATATTACAAGCGGGTCAGTTCTTAGTCAAATTGCTTGTGATGTGTCCTCCGAAGTATTTAAAGATGTGAAGCAAGGAGTCCACGTTTGGGCCGAATTAACCATACTATAGTAGCTTGGTTATATGATCAGCCAGTAAAATGGAAAATAGGCCAAAAATGTGACGTTAACCCACTAAAATTTTAAAATTTATGTAAACAAATTTAACATTTCTATAACCTACAAGTATTACCACTGTAAGTCCATTGTCAAATGAGTGCACGCAAATAGCAAATTTAGGAAATCTGGAAAGAACGTAACGGTTCCATCATTGATCCTATGATATTACGAAGAAATTTAAAAATTTTAAAATCCGAACAAATAATGGTGGTTGCGTAACCGCAAATTTCTAAAATAAACCAAATGCAATGGTTAACCCGTCAAAAATGTTGAGTTTAAGCACAAACTGAAGATATTCATAATCTGAAAAGAAAATGATAGTTAACCAATCAAAACACTGAAATTCACCTTGAAATTAAAAATTTTTAGATAGCCCAATAAAAATAAATACTAGTTGTTGGCTTATTGCATATTTTAATTTTTTAGATCAGACCATTTTTATATCTTGCCATCATTATTTTTTATCATCTTGTACTTCTACACGAGCTTAGTTATTCGGGTAGCTTACGGACTGAATTTGCCATTAGGTCACCATCAAGTGAGATGTCTGCTGTATCTTCAACTATGTCATTCCTATTTTTCCTTCATTTTCTGGGGTTTGAAAGCGCAAAGGTTGCTATATTAATATAGCAGAAAACTCTCCGTGGTTATTGATCTGAATTGTACGGTCTCCCCCAGTGTTACATCTCAATGAATATCATTTTATAATTTTTTTTAACTGACAAGCCTGTCTGATTGTTAACCATTCCTTTACCACCAGGCACCATTTTACCACCAAATTACCACCAGGCCAATACTAAAAAGGGATTTTTTAACCAGCTATAAATATATATATATATATATATATATATATATATATATATATATCAATTAAGTAAATAGCTATCCTGTAATACCAAGCAGTATTAATAGTCCCTGCCACAATTTCTTAGAAGGTAACAACATTTTACCATCTTCAAAAATTACGATTTTTTTTGACATCGTTGTAGAAAATTCGTGTCAGTGATGATGTACACAATTATATTTTCACTTACATTCACAGGTGCCATGCCAATCAAATTTTAATATCGTAATAATTTTTTAAATTTTTTTTTTTCTGTTTTTTCCAGATATTGTTGCAACATTGCGAAATGTAACCGTGACGATACCATCGCCAATTAAAAAAGGTGAAAATGTTATATTAATATGTTCGTATGATTTGGAAAATGATACATTATACTCGATAAAATGGTACAAAGGTAAACGAGAATTTTATAGATTTACACCGAAAGAGAATCCAGCAATGAAAACATTTCCTGTATCAGAAATTAATGTAGAGGTGAGTGAAAAAAGTTAATATTACAATATTATATAATGATAAGTAAAGGGTTTTCCATTTTTAATGACAAAAGCTCAAATATAGTTAAGGTGAAGAATTCACCAATTTCGTCTCCGAGTTAACTCTTCATACTATGATTAAACCCGAAATAGAAAAATCATTCTCTACACTGAGGAGCCATCATTACCGTCAGCCGAGTAAGATCAGGGATTTTCATTAAATTCCTGATCTCGTGGTAGAATAAAACTCGGTAACTAACGTCATCGTCATGTCAGCTGGTACTCCAGCTTTTATCTAAAATTGTTCATTGGTGGTATATTTGGTTTAGCCTAAAAATTTCATTGAAATTATAGCTTTAAAGTATTGCATTCAATTTGTTAGACAGAAAATTTTTAATTTTGTAATTTAATATTTCATGTTATACTTTGTTGAAAGCTTGTGCAAAAAGCAAAAGATTCCTATAACTTCCACTTAAGCATTTCGATGAATAGCTGATTTTCATTTGAATGTTTCGATAGGCAGTAAATGACCGATATTATAAAATTTTCAAACCACCACTCCAAGCCAATTATTCGTTGTTAGGATGAGGTTTTTTGCAATTCATCAGATCCTCATTTTTATTAAGATTGCGGCACTGTCGTATCCTTTACCATCTGGATGTTTGGTAAATAGCCAGGAAAATTAAAAGTTATGTTTTGTGAAATATGCCTAAGATGTTAGCATGCTGTTTATATTTTGGTCGATAACAAAGGTTTGTACCTCAGTTTTATAGTGTAGAGACCATTCGTCATTCCATTATCATGATTAAGCTTTCGATCCACTTTTTTGGCATTGCTAAAGTATTTAGTTCTTCTTCGTTAAAATAATCTTTAGGTTTCGGTATGTTACCTTTCGGTTTGTTAAATTTGCATATAGAAAATAAGTTGCAAATCTGGTTTTCCAGTTCAATTTATTATTAAGAAATTTAATAAATTCAATTTATTATTTGAATTTTTTTTTGTTAACATGGGAACCTCCCATAATTCGAGCAGCTTGCATATCGCTTACAACTTGTTTTGAGCTTCACATCAATTTTGAACGGCTGAATCTTCGTTTTGTCTTTTTTACATCTTTTGAGTGAGGCAATGTAAAATATTGTTACAATGTACATTGTAATATTTTACAATATAAAAGATACAGCAACTCAGCAACAGGCGCAGTTCACGTAACTTCTTTAAAGAGGTCACCGGACTCTACCAAAATTACAGAGCTGGACAGGTCTATCGCCGAGCATTCCTGTGATTTACTCAATGTTCAACAAGTGTTAAATGGTGTGTTTGAAAATTGTAAAATATAGAATGCAGAAATGTGTACAGAGAGGGGATCGAGTATTGGAGGAGATACTTTTTGAAACTGAATTTTCGACCTTATTCGATTAGTTTGGAAAAGCAAAGTTATGCCTGATGAATAGAAAGTGGCCGAGTTGTGCCTTATCCTTAAAAAAGTAGATTGCTCAAAATGTAAAAACGATCGCTGCATAGCACTACTTAATGCAGTCAAAATTGTGTGTCAAAGTTGGGATCAAGCTATCAGAAATTTTTGCATTTAGCTCTGGTTTACGGAAAAGATTCTTTTGTAAAAGCAAAATAGCTCAGGACAAAATCTTGTACCATTAGTGTGACCAAGTAATGCAAAACCTACGTTTGCGTCCAATCACGTAACGTTTGCTGTAGAGGGTATTCAATTGTATCCAATTGACAGTTGCTAAAATTTAGTTTGATCCACTTCATCTATTCCGTTTGATGTGCAGCGCCATCTGTTATATCGGACACTTCAACTACTAGTGAAATATATGTTCCCTTTAATGGCCTTGTCACTACAGGGCATGCATTTCAGATCATTGATGTAGCCCTTTGCAATATGTCCGTCATCTCCAAACTTTCTACACAGCTTAGAGACCTATCCTTCAAACTCGTACATCATTGAGCTTGTGGACCATTTTCGAGGAATTTTAAACATTTTAAAAGCTCTTTTATTTCTCGAAACCTGCAAATCACCCAAATAATCTTCATTTGCCCTTTGGATATGATATTTTCTGCTATTTAGCTTGGGAAGCTTACTGCTGTCATTTGTGTCCACCGATAAGAAGCTTTCAGCCTTCTTTTAGAGGCAATACATTTTTTTTCTCTGGCCAGCAATTCAATAGCAGATAGTTACTACATCAATGTGTTAAAACTTTAGACATCAGCTTCCTGACCGATTGATAAAATGAGATTGAAAAATAGCTTTTTGCGGTTGTTTCCCAGTGCTTTTCAACTCTAACAAAAGATCACCTTTTAGTTTGTCAAATATGAATAACTTTTTTCCTCAAACCAGCAAGTTCTGAGTCCGCCTTTACTTTCCTTAGCAGTTCTGGTCAAGTTGGTCGTTTCTGATTTCTTTTTCGCCTTTTTGGTGTAACTTTTCGCCATTTTGGTTAATCTCCTACCGCATCTTTCTTCAGTTTTTTTACTGGTTCTAAGGTTAGTTCCAAATCTGTCACAGTACACAACTGAAGACCAGTCTGGGGCAGTGAATGTCTCTTCCTTTTAGAAGTGTCTGCACTAGAAGCGTTCAAGGTTTAATTTTTCCCTTAATCTTGATTAATCGAAACGCCTGATGGTTTTGCACTAACAAGGGAGCTCGAATCACTGGAGCGTACAATCTTCGCTATTAAGTAGAGATCCATATCGGGTCAGTCACCTTTATTTCGCCATATACATTGTTCCTATCCGGTCGTTCGAACTCAATCCCTTATCTTTTTTTACCTGGTCCTCATTTAGATCAGTAAGTAATAATGCCTTAGATATATGTGTGTCCGTAGGTGATCTCGTGAATATCTTATTTTTTTTAACGGGACCACCCAACTAGTTCGGGACCAATTCTCAGAACTTGCTTAGAGTTTTTGCTTTGGCGGCCAAGTTTCCCATTTTAGGGACATTGCGGTCAATGGTACTTGGGTTCCGAATCCCTGAGGGATTCGGGTTTCGGGTTCTGAATATGAGGATGCTGTCCTAGGGATTTTCTCTAACCACTACTTACAACGACAGCATTCCCTGAGAAAAAAGCAGACTTTACGCAGGCGCAGATGTTTTTGGTGGTGACGATGCCTCCTTCGGGTAGAGACCGACTTGTCTTCTTCGGGCTGTCTTAAACAATACGAAGATCAAGATCGGGATCGAATATACTGGAGCCTGTCTGTTGATTCGGTAGCTTATTTTTGAGGACTCCTTTAAATAAATTGGAGTGGTTTCTCGTTTTTAACTTTTGTGACTGTATCGGGAGCATCTATTTCTAAATCAAAAAAATTGCTGTCGATCAGTATATCGTGTCACTTTATTTATGATTTTTCGAGAAACTCGATTTGTTGCTTTTCACAATGAAATGTTATAAATATTAGTTCCAACATAGTGTTTGGGTTGCCAGATGACAATATTTAAAAATTCACGACATCCCAATCGGAAAACTCTTAATAAACAAACGATTCAGTTATATATCTCTGTCACTCTCCCACGCACGATTTCATTGATGTGAAAAATTTGATTTTCATGGTTGAGATGACAGCCATATACCCGATGATACTCCGGTAGATAGATAAATTCCCAAAACCGTTTTTTTTGTGCTAGGGTATTTTGGTGTATCATAAAATTTAATGGAAATAAATTGGCATAAAATATAATGTGTCTGTAAACTATTGGAACTCGATCGAATACATGCCAATCGAAAATTTTTTTTTTTTTTTGTTATGTTTTCAAGTTTCCAATTCTATTTGGATGTGTGTGTGTGTTTATGATTACAAGTGAAAATGAGATATTGATTTAGGATGATGACTATGATGATGATGATGGAAACATAATATGGGTATACATAATTTGCTTTGTCATTACATTTTAATTGAATTTAAATTTTTCCGATTTTTTATTTTTTTTTTTTTTTTTTTGGAGTGGATAAATGTGAGTAAAATCATTAATCCCTAATCATTTTCGTTTTCCAAGTTTTTTTATATTTTTTTTTTTAAATAAATTTGTCGATTTAAGGGGGATGGTTAATATTTTTTTTAATCCGAAAAAGCTTTTTTATATCATAAATCAGTCGTCATTTAAAATAAATTCACGAAACATATATATATCCTTTATAATTACATTAAATGTCGGATCAATTTGATATAAAATTATTTTAAAAATGTGAATGACTCGCAAAAGGATTTGTGGTTGTTTGGTTGCGATTGGAAATGAGGGTAACCAAAACTATGACTTTGAACTATTCAATCAAAAACGAAGAAAAAAGAGATAGATCTGTTTGGGATGAACAGAATTAAGGAGAGGATAATGTGACGATTATGGCTGACATACAACATCATCAACATGTGAATCGGCAATAGCCTAATGATTAGAGCGTCGGTGTAAGAACAAGGAATTTCAAGGAATTTTGTATTCCGACGAAACATTTTTATAGGTCCACGTTCAATAACGTAATGGATAAGTTTAGTATATTCGAGATATGTTCCTACAGCGTTAGGCGTGGCGATGATAGAGGAGAAACAAGTATAATGGAGAGCCACACCCTATAATACTAATGTTTGAACTGTGATAATGTTAATGGACTAGGTGCAGGCGGTGGTTGAGTTTAAGGGCCTCCTGACAATAATTGATATATGCTTAATAGCAGAGATCCATTTCAATAGAAACCCTTATGCAAAAATGAAAGTTTCTTCTTATTACCATTCTATACATCCAACAGAAAGAGCTAGGGGTGGAGCAACTACTTCATCAGAGAAAACACCAAACACTTCGGAGATGTCAAACTCGAAATAGAGACAATGCAAATTATATCACTTGTACCAATTGTTTCACTCAATTGGATTTCATTTAAGTGGTATTCCTATTTATTTGCCAACGGACACAAACAAAATACCAGACGTGTTCATAGCTAAAGGTATTTCAGAAAATTATATTCATATTGAAAATAATGAAGTTTTTATCTTCTGGAATCATACTTACGATCAGTGAAACAATAATTGAAAAAGAAAAGCCACCAAGGTTAACAAATGAGAAGACCAATTGGGAAACCTTCACACTGTTAATTGAGGAACGTACTGATCTTCAAGCCCCAATCAAAAACCAAACACAACTTGAAAAAAAGTAGAGCTGCTCATAAACTGCATGGAAAAGCACTCCTCCTGCCAAAAATAAACCTCACAAGAATGAAAATTATGCACAGAAAATAAGAAACTTGGGCAGAAAAAAGCGGAAAGCTCGCAAGATCTGGCAAAAACAATCTGCAAAAGTTAATACAAGAAACCAAAGCTTCAACAAATATTTAATAAGTCTGTCCGGCCACAAAGAAAGTGAGAATTCTTTATGAAAAGCTACAAAAGGACTAAAAAAACCAAAAGCGTTGATGCCACCAATCAAAAAAGCCGATGGTACTTGGGCCAAAAGCCCCAAAGATAAAGCTGATCTTTTTGCTGAACATCTGGAAGAAACGTTTAAACCGTTGACTAGACAAACAGCAGATGAAAATACCTTGCTCATGTAAAAAGAAAACGAGTTAGACATACAACCAGTTACAATAAAAGAACTCAAAAATGAAATGAAACATAACCTAAATGCAAAAAAGCTCGATACGACCTTATTACAGGAAAAGCTATTAAAAAGTGCACAGAAAAATGTCTTTAGAAATTGCTACATTTTATTATGATAACCAAGCCTAATAAGCCACCTAATGAGAAAACGCCCCACATACCTATATCTGTATTACCATCATTGTCCAAGCTGTTCTAAAATTACTCCTCAAAACGATGAAACCTCTGATTGAAAAAAGGCACCTGTTACCATCTCACCAATTTGGTTTAAGACAGAAACACACCACCATAGAGCAGGTACATAGAGTCACTAACGTGATTAAGAATACGCTTGAAAACTAAAAGGTATATTCTGGAGTTTTCCTTGATGTTGCTAAGGCCTTTGAGGACTGGAATATAACACTAGAAGACTATCGAGGACTGGAATATAAATTACATCGCGACCTTCCAAAGCAGTTCTTTGAGATTTTAAAATCATACAATGAAGGGAGAAATTTCAGAGAAAATATGAAGGAGAATTCTCATCACTCAAGAGAATTGAAGCAGGAGTACCCAAGGGAGCGTGCTGAGACCATTATTGTATTTGCTTTATACAAATGACATACTTTTTACTGGAGAAATGGATATTGCAACCTTTCCGGATGATACAGCAATTTTGGTGGTTGGAGGTACAATCGAAGAGACCACCAGCAAATTACAGCACACTGTAAATGAGATTGTCCACTGGACAAAAAAATAAAGAATAAAATTTAATGAGCTAAAATCAGTTCACACAATCTTCACCTATCTAAAAGTTGATCACCTACCAATTTACATAAAAATACCTGGGTATGACGCTCGACGCCAAGTTAAAATGAAAAAAGCATGTCAAAAAAGGCGAGTTGTAACAACTTAGTCGTAATAAAAATAAAATAAAAAAAATTTAAAAAAATCTACGAAGTCCCTATAAAATTGAAAAATGACTTAAGCTTTGGTATACAGCTTTGGAAAACAAATCTTATGAGGAAAAAATTCCAAACTTTTCTATATTAGAACGATTCTATTTAATTGGAAAACTCGACCAAATATTACTCTCACTGCGGTAAATACCCATAACTTACATAACTGCCAAAACACTAATAAATCATTAAAGTGTTACACCGCATAAACCACATCGGAACAGCAAAAGCATACACACACACAAAAATGTATAAAACGTTGTTAAACTTAATAGACTAAAATTTAATTTAATTTAGCCTCATAATTGTAATAATTTGTTCGAGAAGGTGGTTGTGTAAGGAGAATGGGATAAAAACAGGTGGGGGACGCGGGCGTATCATAATAATATAAATTTTTATTATTTAAAATTAAATTCAGTTCACATAACTAATTCATTTCTGAACAAATTTATGTCCCAATATTTTTTTCGGTCCTGTTTTGTGCTTTTGTGCTTTTGTACCATCATCACACAAACGTTTTTTTTTTAACATCGAGCGAATAAGTAACATTTACAACAAAAATATACAAAATAAATAAATAATTATAATAATAATATAAAAATTAATTATTTTATGTTATTTATTTTATTGTGTGCTCTCTGTGTAATGAAAGTATTCCACAAGCTCTTCCAACAACAACAACAACATAACAACGAACAAAAAAAAAAGTTACAACGAAAATTAATTACATTGGTAAGAGTTACAATTTTATACGCTGATGTGGCAATTAAAACCAGAAAAACACTGAAAACAGTAACAGAAATTAATTAAATACAAAAAAAAAAAAAAAAGTTCAAATAAATTATGGAAAGTCGGTGAGTTATTTTATTGTCAAAAAAAACTTTTTTTTTTCGTTCGTATGTGCTTTTGGAAGTGGTGGAAGATTTTTTCCCCCAAAAAAATTGTGTATGATGGAGATGTTGTGAAGAGATCAGTAAAAGAAGAGAACATTAATATACTAATTAGATGATTTTACTTTTTTTGCTGATAGACCGTGAACGAATGATATATGGTCCTGTGAGATTTTTCATATTTTTTTGTTTATTATAAAAGGTGGGCCAAGTGGGATTGTTTGTTTTTAGAAAAGCTATAAAATAAATATGGACAAATATTTATTACTTTAAATAAATTTACCTTAATGAGAAAGAAGAGCTTTTTGAACTTATAGGTTTTTATCGAAACTTAAATTATGATATTTGAAACATTTAGTAAAAGCTCTTAAAATATATAAATAAAGCCATGTTTTTTCTATAAACAGGAGTCTTACAAATAGTAGTATAAAAAAATTAAAGTAAAGTAAAGTAAAAAAATTACGCAGAAAATGTGAAACAGCAGTAAACTGCAGTGAAAAATAGCAATACAGTGGCTCTGCGACAAGTGTTTTTTAAACAAAGGAAAGAATTTTCAAAAGACATTACAGATAGAGTTAAACTATGACCGATTAATCTAAAGCTTTCAATTTCCTTTATCATATTGCCTTAAGAAAATAATTTCCACGTTTCTTGCCGAAGAGCGTTTTACCCACAGTTGGGCGTGTAAATTACAAAATGTAATTTACTGGGTTTTTTACATGTAAAATGTATGTAAAATGTAAACAATTATTTTATACATACTGTAAAATATAAATCAACTTTTTCATTACAATTATCGCCATCTGTTACCAAATCTCTTAATTAAAGAAAAATTGACTATATACTACAGTGTAGTGTATTTGTGTTTATTTATTGTGATATTTGTACATATGTATAAATGTAAAATAATTTGCAACTTTCCTATGATAAGAAATATTTTGACAATGAAATCTTGGCACCTGCTATCAATAAATGTAATTTGATGAACGCGTCGTTTTTCGTGAGAGGAGTTAGCATATGGAATTCCTTGAATGGTAACTGCTGGGTTTCAAAAAGAATATTTTTCCCAAATTTAATTATTAATGTATTAATCAATTTATCTAGTATTAATTCTATGGTAAGGTTAGTATAATGGTATTGCTGCAAACTTAGGTTATGAAAAATTATTAATTGTAATTAGAGTAAGAAAAATTAAATTGAATTAATAAAATTCACTACAGTTCCACTTTTAAATTCGATAATCATATTCGCTACCTCTTTACTACACTGGACATCAAAGGCATAATGCATAGGCATTTTATCGAATGGATAGAATAGGGCTAGTAATTTCAGGCATATATTTATTTGATGAAGGTGAGACGGGTAGTGATAATTTGGTTGATTTTGTCCTGTTTGAAATTAATAAAGATTTAAATTTAAAAGCCAGTCAAACGAGTATAGATTCACTTCATTCATTTCATTGCAGATAATTATTTTATTTATGATTAAACGTCAAATTGCAATTAGTTTTCCGCTACATATCGAAAGAAATATGCACTCTTAAAAATATTTTATTTTAGTTTATTCAAATGTAGCTAGATGGCACTATGTCACTAGTTGTTTATTTTGTCGAATATAAGAACTAGTTTAAGACGTAAACAGATGGCATTGTAGAAGGATAGGTGATTTTTATAGTCTCAATGTAGATAACTAAAAGTTGAAAATAATTATGATTGACCATTTAAATAAAATGTTTAATTGGATTTTCTAATGCAAGTTATTCTTATAAACAAATGTTTGTATCATTTATTCAATATTTTAAATTATTTCTGGACGGATTCTCGTTTTTTAAATATAATTTACATATTTTTGTAAAATACACATTTTTTTTGTAATTTACGTTATTTACATGTAAAATGGAGAAAACGTTTTTTACATGTAAAACGCCCAACCCTGGTTTTACCCTCGCACTCAATATAGTATGAAAAATCATCGAGCTTCAACATATTTAGATAAGCACACAAACAACCATGCAACTTTCACACGCTCACAGTGTCCGCACGGATCAAAATACAATTTTCCTATTTGTATCCATTTCCACGGAAGAAATAATACTTAAAGTAATAAACGCTTTTTTGCTAATAAATCCACTGGTTACATTCTCGTTATGAAACACACGGCTTCATTCGAGACCATTCTAAATGCACAAACCAGTTTTAATGCGCTTAGCCTATAAGCAGATGCCACTTGCTGCGCATATGCGCACTTCTCCACAGCACTTGCTCAAATCGGTGCGCCATACATTAGAATAAATATAGCCATGTTACTCAGAACTGTGACACTGATGTTGGGCATTATTTAAGATAAGTTTCATTATTCTCCCAGCTTCCAAATTGGCTAATTTATTGATTATGTAGCACCGATTATAAGGTTCATAATAAAAGGTTAAGAAAAAAACTGTTGCCTACCCACTTTAACCTTTTTTTGCTTTCCATGTTTTTCCGGTAAAGCAGACCTACATGTTGCTATACACTGGAAATTATATCAGGACCGGAAACCTTGTTGTTTCCCACTTTGCCGCATGCTTTTAGAACCTTCTCTATTGTCACTGGTTGAACTACTTCCACACCTTTAATTTCGATAATGCTACAGAATCCGTTAGGATCCCGGTCGACTTTTTCATAAAACTGTTAAAAGTATAGTTGTGTGCTTAGTTTGACGGAATACTTAAATACGAGTCAATATTGTTGCCGTAACTCGTATTTTGTTTCGAGTTTTGTACGTTGAAATAATTGACTATAGCACCGATGCATTGTTTACACATTGTAACCACCAGTACACCATACCTTTCCAGCTATCTATTGATTTGTCGAAGTGTCATTTGAGACAGCTAATTTTCTGCAGTTCCTGGTCAAACTTGGTCCTCCAGCATGGAAATAAAAAGCTTTCGTCATCGCCAATAAATTTAATTTTTTTTTAAAGCACACTTTTATGGTTTTCCCATCATGCAAGGCATACAAAATGGTTTGCTTGATTATTGCTGACTGCAAGAATAGTTCACTCACTTCCAATATAAAACTTTAGTTAGGAGACTCACTAATACATACGAGATCAACTATAAAGCTTGCAATACCACTACGAAATCTTAAGGTTGCATCACCACTGGAAGTAGTGACAAGGTTGCCAGTTGAGATTTATCACTAGCAACCTGGGCCAGCAGCCTCATGTCTCATTCAACGATATCGGCATTAAAATCGCCTGCATTTAGTTTTGGCGAGTCGATATTCTATAAAAATATTTTTGATCCTGATCAATGCTTTGATGAAAACATTTCAGATAGATCCAACATGTTCAGAAATCCCGCCGAGCAATCAATAGTACTATCGGTAACTATTACTTAACCAAATAGTTTGTTTGTGGTATAGCAGTTCCTGGTTTTAAGAATGGTTTCTGTTCATTATAGTGATCACACTCTCAGTTTTAATTGTATATTTTCTGAGTCAGCTGCTCAATGACGGTACTGAATGGCAAATATTTTCAGTGCATGTGACTTTACTCTGCTAATCTGTTTTTGTTTGGAAGTTTGGAATTTCTCCACTTCTATGCTAGATGATACAACAACAAGCGGTATTTTCTTATTCGTTTTATTATGATATCGTATATGCTTCTCTTCTCGTTAAGAAGTTTATCTTCGCTTCTCCCATCCTTAAATTGGTTCCATGAATTTGAGTGCAATCTCATGTGTGGATCAAAAGTTTGCATATGACCGTAGGAATGGTTAAAACTTTTATGTGTACTCGAAAAATTTAACTCATCCATTTATTGTAAGATGTCACTTTATAGCGAATTTCAAAGGTTACAATATTGTATCGGAAAGGTCAACATTAAATTGATTACACTTTGTTTAGTGGCTTAAACCCAAAAAATTTTTTGGGTGTAAGCTACTAAACAATGTGTAACTAAATTTAATGATGACATCTCCGATATTCTAACCTTTAAAATTCGCTTTACAGTGACATCTTAGAATCAATAGATAATTTGAATTTATCGAGGACACATATAAATTATTGAGCTGCAATAACTTAAGCTTAAATTATTGAGTTACATTAAAAGTTGAAATGAACTTGTGTCAAAATATTGATACACTAATAAACAATCGAGTAGCGTTAACGTTCCGGCCCCGTTAAGTATTACTTAAGTTCTACTAATTTAATACTAAATTTAGCTACAGGTCTGTCCAAAATTGAAGTTGCGTTCTTTAATGTTATGACTCGCACAATGTTATCGTCTTCTTCAGGATGAAACTTA
Source organism: Tipula confusa (assembly GCA_963556175.1). Taxonomy (NCBI): domain Eukaryota; kingdom Metazoa; phylum Arthropoda; class Insecta; order Diptera; family Tipulidae; genus Tipula; species Tipula confusa. The sequence goes on along the minus strand of OY744475.1, from coordinate 47,449,966 downwards.
AGGATGCGAGCGAGAGGAAAATGAAAATTTCCTGCTTTAAAGTTTTCATGTTTTCATGACAGACCAATGAAATTAGTGCCATTGTTACAGCATATTATGACCTCTACTGCCCTTTGTCACCTATAGGTGCTTGTGGCAGCCGTTCGCCCCGTTCAAGATGCATTAATTATAACTGCTAAAATAATGATTTAATCACATCCTTTCGTGCATCCCAGTGAAGGTCTAGAATTTTGTGTTTATATGGTCTATCCTGGCTTAGCACTATAACGTCTCGGTAAACGCTTGGTAATTACGAAGACAATAATTCATGCGAGTTTAAAGAGAATTTGTTAAATGCAAAACCTGCTCTATCGAGAGTCGGTGTTATGTTATGTACCAATGAAATTTACTGCTGTAGTGTTGCTTCTACCGCTTAGAAGATCATCCACATAAAAATCGTTTAGAAATGCGTTTGAAGCCTGTGGGAATTCAAATGCCAATATTAAACCAAATTGATCAAACGCTTGTTATAGCTAAGAACTGTAACATATATGTGGCAGTTAGTAGTTGGAAGTGTTTACAGTTAGTGCAGTTTCTACGCCATACACGGTATTGGTAATCGCAGTCTATGTTTGCCATGAATGCATGAGGATGAAAATGAAATTGCATGAGAATACTGATCAAGTAGGGTTGCACCATTGATCCTACTAGCAACCAGGAGTTAAGCGAGATGAATGATGATGTGTTAGCTAAATTATCGAATAATACTCTGACCTTCGTGCTAGCATTGGTTCGCTTGACTACTGGTTGGTGAGCTAAATAACAGTGCTTAAGTGAGAAGTCACGTTGCTCGGGTTGGATCACTGATATATCACCGGGCTGCTTATATTCTTCCATGAACGATTTGTACGCAATTCGAAGATCATCCTGGCGTTGTAATTTTGATTCGATAGCTTTAAACTTTAACGTATATTTTTGAAATGAGCTCTCTAATCGTTTGGCGTCCTTCCCAAAGGGGAGCTTTACAACAAACCGCCCAATTGTATCTCTGATATGTGTAGTAATAAATAAGTTTTCGTAATGATTTTAATCATTAAAGGACCTCTCGAGATGAAAGCTCGAAAAACTTACGTAACATTTTGTCGGTATTGAACTCCATTTGTAACGTGCGTAAGTCAAACTTCGAGTCACTTCCTGCGATAATCCATCCAGAAGCAGTGTTTTGTGCGATTTGGCCATTGGGTCTTGCAATTTGTACGTGACGTAGAAGTTTGAAGTTGTGATTTACCCCCAGAAGAATATCAATATTGTGACAATAATGCTCCAGAGGATCGGCGATACATTCGAAGGTTTATCACTAATGGGTATCTAACAGTCGTGGCGCGTTAGTTGAAGTTTATTTGAAGCTTCGGTAATTAATGAAGTCTATACGATCCTGAGTTCAGTAATGCCCTGCAATAGTGATATTTCCTAATTGTGGCTTTCACCTCTACCAGAGCAGTTGGTAATAATGAGTACCTTGCCATCACTATCGTATTTGTGGAGAGTGCTGATGATTGTATAGTATAGGGTTGAATCCTCCAAGTTGTCATCTTTCTTGAACGATATATTTAAGTTGGATGCTTGCGATGATTGGAGAGAGGTGTAGTGTTTCCGTTGACCTATGAAGCAACGTCGTTTGCTGATGGACGCTTATTAAACATGTGACCCTTGAATAGACAATTGAAACATACTTAACATTTTGAACATTGGTGAAAGACATCAACATTGTTGATATTTCTATATAAAAATTTCAACAACGTGGTCCACTAAAGATTATCTATGCATTTAATTAAAGCTCTGGACAAAGTTGTATATATATATATATATATATATATATATATATATATATATATATATATATATATATATATATATATATATATATATATATATATATATATATATAGCCATTTTGTATCTACCAATTGGAAAACGGATTTCTATCAAATTTTACATGTACTGTATAAATCATATATTTTTACTCCATGTGAGAACTTTTACGAGAAACTAAAAAAAATATATATTTTTAAAAAAGCTGTGTTTTTGTGGTGAAGCAGCCTAATATTTTAAAGAACTTTAATGTGAACCACTTCGCTAACTTTAATTAGCCCCAATTTTCAGTGAAATACATGAACGTGAAACAACTACTAAACATTTTAAGCTTTAATATTTTGACAGATATCATAATATAAATACACTAAGTACTACCATGGTATGTTAGCCCACTGACCTGCTAGATGTCGCTATTGGTATCGTTTTAAAATAATCAAAGTATTTTTATATGCATAATCGCCTAAATGTCATATATTTATTCTAAATGTTGACTTTCTAATGTTGACTATTCTAAATGTTGAATTCTATCGATCCGACATCTGGAACGTCAATCGGTAAACTGTTTTTTTCTTATGATGGTAGTACTGTATGTATTTATATTATGCGAATATATAACACGAATGGAATACCACTTTTTTTAGTAAATGTCAAACAAAGAGATATCGGACTATGTCTCTACTTGAATCATTACTGTCAGACATAATCTTGCTTTTATTTGATTCATGCGAACTAGTTTAGCCCCTGGTTATTGTATTGCAATGACGTTCTTCATGTATACAGTATGACACGACCATTTTTAGTGGTAAACAATATTACCCCGTTTTTATCGTGTTTTTATCGTGTTTTCGAAAGTTCGATTTTCAAAGGTTCCTTAGAAAAAACAGCTATTATAGCACGGACAACTCTAAATTATTATTTAAAAGACCGCACCACACTTACAATTAAATGCTAGCGGCACTAGGCTAAAAGCAATGATGTAACAGTTGCTGGTGACCAAATTAGATCAATTAGACCTACAATATATCTGTTATCGAAAATTAGATCAATTTTCTTATTCCCAAATTAGATCAATTAGACCTACAATATATCTGTTTTTAACAAGACAATGCCACATCACAGTTTGATCTACGATGCTAATTTGAAGGTGATTCAAGATGACTTGATCTCACAAACCTCTGATTTGAGTGCTCTTGGTGTCTTCCTATGGCGGTTTGAAAGAAAACCTGTATACCCAACTTCAACTTTGATGTTTAAGAACAACATGAAAAATGAAATTGGTAAAATAACACCAGAAGTCTCCAAAAATGTGCTTAAAATATATTTTAATTTATAATATATTTTATTCTATAGCTCTCCTTACGGAACCAGCGCTACTTTACCGACATCAATAAAATATAAGTTACACATTAGTATAACATTTTAATGTTAATAATAAAAGCTCTGATAGTGAGTTCTACTTAATCCATCAATATTTTCAGCAGGTTACAATTCTAAAAGTGAAATAACCACGCGCTGTCGTTAAATGATACACCCTGTAAATAATATCAATTTTTTTGGCCAATCACACTAATCCAATTTCAAAATGTAACAAACCATTATGGAATATAAAAAGCTTATCAAAAAGTTATCGCAAAACTTTATTAATTATTTTTTACCGTCATCTTTAAATTGACTTTAGCGATTGTTTTGTTCATGATTTGTATCCAAAGATAATTTATCAACAATTTATTGTTTTGTTTTCATCAAAACTAACATACACATATAGACACAAAAGGAAAACAAAACAAAAAAAGTTTGTTTTAGCTTTTGTACTGAAAATATTTAATATTAGACAGTAAAAGCGATACTTTCTGTGGGTGGTGAACGATTAAATGATTTGTAATAAGTATTATATCAAAGCGAGTCTGGTTTGCTTGCATTTTAAGGGCCCGCACATATTATCGTCATGGTTTAACTATAATTCACTAACCATTATTATATTTTACCGATAAAACGAGTACATTTGATAAATGCGATACTAAGAGGAACTGACATACGTCAGTCACCAAATAACAGGTATATGTTATCTGCCGGTAACATATACATGAATATATAAGTAATTTTCTGAGGATATAGAAAGAGGTTGTTGAACCAAAAAGTGGGGCTGTTATGTATAAATATTGCGTAAATAATAATTAAAACTTTTTTTTGGAAAAATCCAAACCATAAAACGATTAAAAATAATAATTTTATATGACAATTTGGATTGGCTTTCATCCATGTGCGTAGCCCTGACATATTAATGTTAAACGATATGAAAGTACCAATACTTGTTAAAATTGTATAAAAAAACAAAAAATGCGTACGGTGATTTACGAAGATAACAGAAAATTATACTTTTGCATAAATTAAAGCCGGCCAAATCGTTAGTTGAGTTTTTGATGTCCGGTTGAGTTGATTGTGTGATGGAACAAAGGGAGATTATATACATATATATATATATATATATATATATATATATATATATATATATATATATATATATTATATATATTATATATATATATATATATATATATATATATATATATATATATATATTATTATATATATATAAATATATTATATAATATATATATATATATATATATATATATATATATATATATATATATATATATATATAATAGCATTTTTCGAAATTCATCTCTTAGATTTCGATTTTTTTATTTATTTTGTATTCTCCATTCTAAATAATGGGACACGTGTTTCTTTATTTTTTTTTTACCTCCGAGTGTACCGTTATTGGATATGCCATTTTTTTCATTTTTCACACTTACAATATTGTACTCATATATAAAATATGCTAGTTTCTGTTCTATAAAACATATATTCGTAAGCTGTATCATTTTGGAATGGTCTAGTTTTAAGCTAAATTGATGTGTAATTTGTTTTTGATATTGTACAGTTATTTTAGATGTTATAATGAGATATATGTGGGTTTTGAATTTATCCGCTAGAGGGAGTAGCTACCAAAATCATAAAATCTTAATACGGGATTTAAAAGAAAATAATCCAGCCTTTCAAACAAACCTAAAATCACGTTTGAAGGGAACCTCTTTTGGGCGCTAGAGGGCTTCAAAGTTGAAAAAATAGTTTTTTTTTCAGTTTTCTCGATTTAAAAGTGGCTTAATATCAACAAAAATTAGAATAAATGTTTTTTACAGCACTTATTTCTTAACACAAAATAGCCCAATGTTTAA